>JAMAJY010000007.1:260493-797799 GCA_023628775.1 Lecanicillium sp. S3808
ATAATCAAGGAAATATTAATTACCAAGAGCGTAATCTAAAACCGTGTAATATTGTGAATACAACCGGTGCGCTGTCGTATAAACTGCTGCCTAATGTGCTTCTCAATAGCTCCGCCCGTGGAGGAACGAATAATCCACAACCATCCTGACATAATACTAGAAAATTGATAATCAAGGAAATATTAATTACCAAGAGCGTAATCTAAAACCGTGTAATATTGTGAATACAACCGGTGCGCTGTCGTAGAAACCGCTGTCGTGCCTCTCTGACAGCTCCGGCCATAGAGGGAACAATCCACAACCATCCTCACATAATAGAAGAATAAAAAAAACAAAAATCAATTTTACTCGCATACTACCCACTATACCGTGGATGTGCGCGGCCATACGGTCAAGTAGTATAGTGGCTAACCTACTTGGACTAAATTAACTCATCCACTCGCATAGTAGCCACTACACCGCGGCACACCGCGGGCCCGTTCTTCCGTAGTATAGTGGTCAGTATGCGAGCTTGTCACGCTCGAGACCCGGGTTCAATTCCCGGCGGGAGAGACCGCCACCACTCAACAGAGTGGTTTCTTTTTTGCGTTGTATTACTAGTATAATATTTTTGTTATATTTGACTCTATCTATAGTAAGTAATTTTATTATTATCTGATTTTATTCTATTTTATTTGCGTATTGGTGGTAATTTCCTTGTTATATGTGGCTGTGGTTGTATCATTTTACTTCTTTTTATTCCGTGAGCATCGTCTTTGTATGTCTTAACCGTCCGTTTTCTTTGTCAACCATCTCTGCATCATCATCTCCAGGCAGTTGAACAACCTTGCTTCTCGAGAATACTCTATACTTTTCTTCATCAATCTCTGCTAGCTGACTGAAACCGAGCTTTCCCTGGCCAAGTCCATACAGTTCCTGAAACGACATAATCATCGGCCGCCACTTGTCCGGATCGATTCGGTTTGGGTATCCGTTCATGCGCAAAGTCTCGCGCACATGCACTCTCAAAACCTTTAGCTCAACAAGGACAAGCGCACCGGCCAGGTCGGGCAAATCCTCCATCAAAGGATGCCTTGCTGCCAGCTCACACTCCATTTGCACAGGACATTCTTGTATGCGAGGCGGGCGCACAAAGTCAGAGGCCTGGGGAGTGAGGCTTGCGACGCTCCATTTGTCTTTTACGTAGCGATAGCCACGAGACAGCTTTGCGGGTGATGGCTCTGCAGTTCCTGTAGTTGTGGCTAGAGCATTCACGGCCGCCACAAGATGAGGTGAATCGTCGGGGAGATTGACCGTGCAGTGTCCGGTGCGTAGTATGTTTTGCGGAGTTTTGCTGCGAGCGCCGAAGCCCAGCACGCATCGATGTGAGAGCCAGAATGCGGAGGAAATGGCACAAACATTGGAGGACGCGTCTTCGTTTTCGGATGAGACGAGGACGACCGGAGTGCCCCAGTAGAGAATGGCAGGAGAGATGATTGAGTGCGACATGGTGATGTGCAGACTTCCCGCAAGGATGAGGCAGCTGGCTGCTGTATTTATACCAACATACAAATGCCAGAAAAATTGACAACTTCATAAATAATTATTTTAAACGTAGTTTCTACAGTTATACCTTCCGCTGTAAAAGCGTTGCTTTGGATATTTGCGCACTTACACAAGCGTGGTATCCCAGCACAGACCCTTATTGGCTACATTAAAAGCAAAGCCGGCGGCCCGTTGAATGTCCTCTGCTGAAACCACCGGAACTGCTAACCGCGCAACGCCTAAAGCCCCTGCTCGTGTTAATTAGCCGTCGTTAGCCTCTTGGGGTAATGTGGCAGATGTTCCCCGCTTGAAACCCCGAGGCATCCCAAGCGTGGGGGTGGGGGAGGACTAGGTAGGGTTTAAATGACCGCCAGCCCCCCATTCTGAGCAAGGTGTGATATATCTTGGGACGGGATATTGTGTAAAAGTTGAAGAAACAAAAGCCTTACCGAGAATGAATCCAATGGCCGATATTGATAGTCCTGGCCTCGACGTCGAGTGTGAGGAGTTGCTCCCACAAGAGGGCCCTGGCGATGGCCCTTTACAGGAAGAAACTCCAGCGTATGGCTGAGCACATTGTTTTACAGAGACCATACCTGACCATTGCGTTATAGGTGCCAGCTATGCCGCAAGAAAAAGTCCAAGTGTTCGAGGGAGCAGCCATGCTCGCAGTGCGTCAAATCCGGTACGTAAACCTTGGCCTCGTAAATGTTGCATTGCTTGGATCACTGACGCTGTGTTAGGCACGGATTGTGTATATGAAGATAAACGGTCCAAAGGCGGCATAAAAACGGGTGTAATAGAGCGCCTAAATCACCGAATAGGTTGGTTCCAGTTCTCGATATAACAAGTGGCTTGCTTTGACAAACCTTGCAGACGCAATTGAGAACATGTTCTTGGGTCAAAACATCCTCTTGCAGCAACTACTTCACCCAGCGCAGCCTATGTCTGCAAAATCATCTGAAGCTACGGCAAGACCCGAAAAGCTCTCGACGCACGTTGAGCAGATGAAAAAGTCACTTCAAGCAGCAGCAAGCTCGAGTAAGGAAACGACTGCCGAACCAAATAGTGCAGCCAACTGCCACTCACGGAAGCGAAAGCAAACCGATGCAGACTTTGTCTCGGAAAAGCATGCTCGGCAAGCCATAATCACATCGGCCAACGAAAGCAACTTGATTTCGCCGCTCCTACCAATTGAAAGTGTCCTGGAAACATACTTTAAGCTAATACACCCCTGGATGCCAGTCATTCATCCAGCAACGTTCTTACGACGTGCCCGCGAACCTGAGAAACCGAGCGGAGTGATGCTTATTATAAAGGCAATTGTTGCAGTCGCCTCTCCATACACAAAGGAAGCGTCTGAAATATATTTCACACATTTATATCAACATACCAGCACACTCAGACGCCAAGTCATTACAACTGCGATTGAGAGCACCTCCAAAGAGACTCTGCAGGCTCTACTATTAGTTACTTTCGATTCAATTAAACGAGGCCTGCGTCAGTCTCCCTGGGCTCTGGTTTCCATACTATGTCGCAAGATTGAAGAGCTGCAGCTCAACTTGGAAGAGAAAAAGGAAAAGGATAGCCTAGCCACATTCTTTTCCAGACCGTTTGAGCCACTTTCCGGTTCGAATGCCTGGGTAGAGGTGGAGGAGAGGCGCCGTGTATTCTGGGCTACATTTCTCTTGGACCGATTCTCTAGTATTGCCACAGGGTATTATTTCCTTGGTTGTTTTGGTACAGCTCTCTGCTAATCGCGAATGTAGATCTCACCCAATCATATCCAGCAAAAACGTCCAAAGACGCTTGCCTTGTGATGGATACAGGTGGGAGCTGGACCAGTGCGTCGAGACTTCGTTCTTCAAGATACCAGATCAGACTCAAGACGCAGATGCGGAACAAAATATAAACCAAGATGACGTATTCCCCATGGCTTACTCGGATTCCGAAGCCAATGACGACATTGGCGGCCTTGCTTACACCATTGAAGCAACAGAGTCACTATTCTTGGTCTCCAAATTTCACGATCGTCATACGCTTGAGATCTCCAGCTCAAGCCAGCTGTCTAACTGGCTGCATAAATTTCGACAACTCGATTCTCGACTTCTCCAGTAAGTTCAGTACACCAGTAAATTACATGGCGCAGGATACTAAAGTAGAATTTCTAGATGGGAGCTCTGCCTCACTCAGAGATGGCGTGAAGTACGAGTGGTAAACGGCTACGTTGATCCTAATCTTGCTCTGGCTCACTTGACACACAACGCTGCAATCATTTCACTGCATCGTCGCCTCGCTTATCCTCCGGCTTATACGCGACCTTGGCTTTCGTCCTTAGTCTCTGCTGCTTCTCGGGAGGCATGCGTCATGGCAGCCATGAAAATCGACGGCATAGCCAATCGTTTTTTAACTGCAAGCACTGGAATCCCACCACACCAATTTGCGCTCTGCTTGTACATTGCTGGGCAGGTTCTTTTGGGTATGTGTGATATCTCCTAAAGCACAACGCAGGGACTAATTCCCATGTCTAGCTCAAACAGGCAAATCTAGCGATCGGTCGCAGGATACTGTCAACTCCCTAATCGGAGCGCTGCAAGAAATCTCTGAGCGATTGTTGAATGGTCAAAAGGCTGAAGCAGACGACGAATGCCAGGATCCAGCACAGAAATTCGCAAAGGCGCTTCTGTCACAACGCGAAAAGCATCACTTTCTTGACGGATCGACAGCTGAAATACAAAGGGTACGAAAGCCCGAGCCGGAATACTCAAATGAGGAGCCATTTTCAGGAATAGTGGATTTTACGGGAATATTCCAAGACTTCGGGGCATCTTGTAGTAGAGGAAGGGGTATACTAGGGATGGGCATCTTTGATGAAGAATCCCCAAACGAACTCGACCAGACATTCCTGAGTTTGGGCCAAGTTGAGCTACCTGGGTCAAAAGCCGCGGGTTATAGAGAAACTACAGGGTTCGGAGGCCAAATTGGACAAGAGCCAGAGTCTACGTTTTCCGCAGAGTTGCGAAAGCTAGAATCGAGGGCCCGTCACTCAGAAAGGCGACTAAGAAGTCACGTTGGCTAGCTTAAATGTCAAGTAACTAAGATAATATTGGAGATACCTGCTTGTTTCACGATAAGGAAAGACTATGATACTTTAGTACAAATCGTCTAAACTCCTGGTCCGTTGTAGGCGCCCCTATTTGGCTTCACAGTCTTGGACACCGGGTTCCCATAAAAATCAATTCCACCACTGTCAGGAATAATCTGACCATTTTTAAGTGCAGGCGACGATTTTTTCAAGCGATATCCGTCAGCAGATTTGAGGGAATCACGGCCTGAACCCGGGTTGACAAACTCCGGATCACCGTGGATTCCATTGTTCGTCGGTGGCTCAACATTGTGAAAGACATTCCACTTCCAATCTAGACCGCTCCGTGTCGGTAGCTGCGAATCTCCATTGCCAACTATAATGTTGTTGATAAGCTTGGTATCTTTGTTGAGAGTCATGTTAAAGTTGGCTTCATCGCAGTACAGGACATTTTGGTAAAAGTATAGAGTAGGCTTGTCGCCATTACTGAAGAAACGACAGTCGTTCTGGAAAATGTTGTAGCGCACAATCTGATCTGCGCCACCAGATGTTCCGCAACCATCGCAGTTGAGAAATGCACCACCAGCATTGTCGCGGCTAAAGTTGTACTCAACAGTGCAGTTGCCAGTATTTCCCCAATCGCAGTCGAAAGCCTGGCTATCAAACGCAGACATGATGCTGCCATATACGACATTGTGTTGAATGACTGGATTGTAGTCACCAAGAACCCACATACCGGCAAAGTTGCCTCCAGAATAAGGGTAGGCGCCGGTGCCAAGGTCCGCGGCAACGTTGTAGTCGATCAGGGGCTCTTCGCTATAGGAAATGATGATTCCATCGCCACCGCAAGCACGAATCTTATTCTCAGTGACATGGGCTCTGTATCCGAGATTATCCATAGCCCCGACTCGTACTTTGATGCCGCCGCCGCCGCAATCAGAGACGTCGTTGCTGCTAACGAGGACGTTGTCATAGCGGCTACCAGTGTTTGACGTATCGACAAGTATGCCGCAAGATAAAATGAAGTCGTCCGAGTGAGTTGCTTTGTTGGTTTGCCCAGCGACATTATGCACAGTGTTGGAGTCAATGGTAATGCCAGTGTGTGCTTTGCCATCGCTCGCAGTTACGTGGATACCCTGCCTGGCTGCGAGTTCAGCAGCAGGGTTTGTAACAGTGAGATTGGAAATTCTCCAGTAATCCTGGTTTGTGAGAGTAACAGCAGCAGACGCTCCAGTACCATTGATGACTGGGTTGTCCGTTGTGGCTGCGCCATGTGTATACTTGGTGAGTTGTATTATGGCGTCTGATGTTCCAACGCCGTTCGGAGACAGAGTCCCGTGGCAAGTCGTGCCTGCTTTGAGGGAAATAAGATCTCCGGGTTGAAAAGTTGGTTTATTTGCTTGCTCAATGGTATTCCACGGTTTATCCAAGGTGCCAGTACCTGGCGAGCTTTGGGAGCAATCAATGTAGTATTGGGTTGCTCCAACCGCGGTGGCGAGCGTGATCAGCGATACGGCGGAGAAAGTAACGAGCTTCATGTTAATAGCACAATCAATGTTGTGGTGCTGAAGTTAGCTTCTGTACATTGATTTAAATCGAGCAATTGACAGTATTTTATATTCATCATTCCTTTGCATTCTCTCGAGGTTTCGTCTTTGACCATCCGTCCGGCACTCCATGCCCCATCAGCTCATCTTGCGGCATTTCAACTGCCGACCTGAAGTAACGATGCATATGACGGAGAAGCACCGGCCTCCCTCCGATGCCCGAACGCCACAAACCGGCCTTGATAATGCCAACTTTAGTAACAATCCTCCCTTAATTTTATGTCATTTGATTTGCCGTTAACGTACAATTTGTTGCCGATGCTTTACGGGATCGGTTACCTTTTACTATAAGATTAGTCTCAAGCAAAGCTTTGGTCAACGGAAGAAACCATTTTCCTTTCCAAAGAAAGGTTACAAAATGTATAGTCATTTAATCTAAACCTATTCTAAAGACAGATTTCCTGCCGAATCTATGGTAATTGCCGGTCTGCGTAGCCACCTGGCGTTGACATTATTGCGGCTTGGGACACCTGACTTAGATGAGATGGCAAAGACTGCAGAAGCCAGAACAATGCCATCCGATGGCCACTGTGTACTGTGATGTCTGGTAACTGGTATCAGTGTGCGACTAGACATCAAGTTTGTGTTTGGATCAGGCTTCAGTACTTGTCCCATGCTTCGAATGTCTGCTTTTCGTGGCGAGATGTCCGCAATGCCGCTTGCGCCCGCCGAAGAAATAACCAAGGCGGAATCTGCACTCTCCATTGCTATCTCTGTGGAGCCATTATCATTACCATCTAAGCTGCTAGGCTCCTTTGTAGGGATAAACCGACTGTCGGACTTTCTCACTCCCTCAATGGCAAAGCCACCTTCAACAGCCACAAAGGAGGAACAAACCACTGGATTCGAATCTGTTCGTCGTATGCGATGAAGGCGCACATGCCAGTCTGGCCACTTGTCACAAGGTGGTATAATTGTTGTTTCAACTTCAACATTTGCAGACGGCCAAGGTTTCCAGCGACTAACCAATGCCGTGATCGTGTAGCCAAGCCCAACAACAGTCAGTGGAACGAACTTTGTCTCGCCTGTAGATATCCAGCGCACAGCCCAGGATTCTTCCTCATCTCTACTTATTGCGAGTGTGCTGTCGGGTGCGATTTGGGCCAAAAGTTGGCCAGTTGGAACGCTGAATCCGAAGGCAGACGAGTAAGCAAACTTGGCGTACTTGGCCTGCGTCGCTTTCATGGGCCAAACACAAAACTGGCCCGAGGACAGCAAAAAGTGATGTGCCCCGTGCGTGTGATTACATACAATCTGTCGTGCAGGCTTGACCTCTTTGACGGCCGTTACGTCCGAATTTTTGTCAGCAAAAGAGCTTTGTAGCGGATGGGGCAGCTCGTTGGCTTTCCAGAAAGGATCCTCTGCTGACAGCGCGACAACAATTAGGGACTTCAGCGCCCAGTAGGGCGACTGAGGAGAGTTATAGCTTTCACTCAAGTACATGTTGGGGTAAAGATAGCCAATGTTTAGCGTCCCATCTGACCAAAAGGTGCTTGAAGAATTCGTTGCCCACCATCGTAGGTGACGGAGGAGCATGCCCTTGACGGCTCCGTTGGAGGCAAAGTCATCGGAGTCGTCGCATAATCCTGCGTACGCGAATGCGGCATAGAAACCACCCATGGCAAATCTGTAGCACAACGAGCGCCCGAAAGGTATCGCGGAGCCTTTTACATGATCAGTTTAGCAGTTGAAAGTTTACGTGGTATATTTGCAACGTACCATCAGTGTCAAAGTAGGACCAAAATGTTCGAATAAAGTGTTTGGCTCTGGTTAAGAAAGATTTACACCTTTCAGGATCAAGGTCGCTCGCAAACTTAGCGTAGAGTAGTTGACTGAACTGGATTGCGAAGCTGCCAGAGTAGTAGTCAGCATGCCTACCACGCGCTGCACCTTCTCCGGCTCCTTCTGTAGCCGAATCCTCTGTAACTGGTCTCCATACTCCATCGCTGTTCCAGCCGTCTGATAGATAGAACGTTTCTAGCGTTTGTAAATCTTGCTCCATTAACGGCCAGTATACTTGACGGTCCTCTCCACAGACTTTGATAAGCGCCAGGTTCGACATGACACGGAAAAAGCGCCAGTTGTTTTCAGGCATGACTTTTCCATTTAAGCCTTTCAGCCACTCTGCCAAGTTATTTTTAGCCTCGATACTGAGAGGGGCATAAAAGGCGTCTGGAGCTGCCAAAAGAGCAAAGGATAGGATTTCCGTCTCAACCATCCTCTGGTCCCAATCACCAATTGCACCCCAGTACCCCTTATGCGTAGGGTCAACGCCATTTTGGAGACCTTGAATCCAGAGTTGTAAGAGAGGATTCGACTTGCTAGTTTCTGCTTCAGAATTCTGCTTCGCTGCGAGAAGTGCTGCTACCACCCATAGCGGGCGGGCGTATCCTTCAAGTCCTGCCGCAGTTTCGTCAAAGTGCGCTCCAGAGTTTATTGGCAATTGAATCTTTGTATTGCTCTCTAGAAAATGAGGAACCAAGGGTTTGAGAAGTGCCTCTGCAGCAGCCACCGTCTCTTCTCGATTGGCGAAGCTGTTATCTGAGAATCCGTTTAAACTAGGCATCGTACCTGAACAATAGGAGCAACGAATTGTAAGTACCACTCACATTTAGCCGCCCTGATCGCAGTATTGCAGTTGGAAAAACAACTTAATATTGCGGCACAAAACAACGAGGCTATTGGGCAACGTGATCCTCAGCCTAACGCGGGGACTTAGTGCTGCTTTGCCTTTGCATCGGCGACCGGAGACGGGACGGAGCCCCACCCCGGCCGTGTCGACAGGCTCATGTAATGCATCGTTTCCAACTAACTTAACAACATATGCGCTTGGGAATTTTTCGAATTGCAAAACTGAAATTTCCCGGATTACCATACCAAGCTTTCTATTTAAATATCTCCAAGTCTGAAGCCCTATTCTTGTCGCTGCAACTAACTTTTGTACCGCTACCGAAACCGTTGAAGAACAAGATGGCTCCCGCGACTGTTGCATCCGTTGATTCTACAGTCAACAGAAATGGCAGCATAAAACTCAAGACAAAAGCCGGTACGGCTGGAATGGAGAAGGCGAATGTGGTGCCTGATGCTCAGATCTCAAAGCTCTTTTCTCTTGACGCCATTCTCAAGATCTGGAAGACTGCGACGGAGCACCTTGCTCGCGAAGTATGCTTTCTATGTCCGTGAAGAAAAGAACACTAGACTGATCTCCTACAGAATCCACCACAAACATTTCCCGAAACATGCCCACAAAGTGGTTCACATGCAGGTCGCTACCTCTACCGAGACGCCGAGTTTTGGACCTGCGGCTTCTTCCCTGGGTGCCTGTACTGCCTCTACGAGAGATCAATAAAGTATCCTCAAATGTTCTATACAGAGAACTCTGAAGCCATCGATGCTAAGGCGCGATTGAAATCCCAGTTTCTAGACGTGTGCAGACGATGGGCAGAGCCATTGCATGAGATGTCAGATCGCACCGATACGCACGATATCGGTTTCATTATTGAGCCGGCATTGAGACGCGACTTTGAGCTCACTGGGAATCAGCGCAGCCTGAAGTCAATCCTCAACGCTGCAGAAAATTTGGCCGGGAGGTATAACGAGAATACCAAGGCCATCCGTAGTTGGGATAAATTCATCAACAACGCCCACAACTACACGAACAAAGATTCCCACTTCCTAGTTATAATAGACAGCATGTGTAGTAAGTTGAGTCACAATCCAATTTCCTTATTAAATATTGACAGATTGATGTATAGACTTGGATCTTTTGTATTATGCGGGTCACCATGCGTCTCGACAGCGGCTCATTGACATTGCTACAATACATGCTCACACAGTTAGAAGAACGCATCTTCGTGAGGAAACAACTGCCCCTGGTTCCAAATATCCAGCCTACTCTACCTGCCATGTCGCCGACATGTGTCCCAAGACAGGAGACATTGCTAAGCGTCTCACCGCTCAAGGCTACTCTGACACATCCACCTGGACGCGTGGCCAAGCCTGGGCAATCCTCGGTTTTGCCCAGACATTTACATGGACAAAAGAAGTGGTTTTCTTGAGAACTGCCTGCGGTCTGGTTGAGCATTTTATCGCACGACTTGAGTCGGCTCCGGCGTGCGTTGAGCAATTTCGCAACGGGGTCAAGGTGGGAAGATACGTGCCGCTCTGGGACTTTGACGCGCCTATCGACGAGACCAATCCACTTCGAGATACGTCGGCAGCAATGATCGCTGCGAATGGTATTCTCCTTCTGTCAAGCTCCCTCATGGCCGCAGATGACACTGAAACGTCTCATCGATACTACAAGTATGCAATGACTATTGTGCGAGAGACCATTACGCTTTGCTATGCAGGTGATAAAATGGAGCTTGTTGCAGAAAATAATGGTAGTGGTTTCGCCAAAGCTATTTTCAGCAGGCAAGGCCCTCCGGATCAGTCGTTTGAATGCATTTTGAAGGGTGCAACTGCCAACTTTAATGCGGGATGGACAGACAAGTATGCAAATCACGGTCTGGTATACGCGGATTATTATTTACTCGAATTTGGGAATAGACTTTTACAGCTTGGTTATGCTTGATAGAGTATACAGCGGACTATTACCAATATCACTAGTTTAGACGCATGCACTAGTTCTGTTCTCATGTAATATGCCAAATTATTGAATTTCATTCATTGATATCTTATAAAATTTGAGAGTATTCATCCTGGACATGCGTATTCAAGATGCAAAAGAAAAAGAGTCTGATCATTACTTCTACGGCAAACCGTGCTTGGAATGGCGCCAAAATACCCGACGGCAGATGGAGCAGCCAGGGTCCGACACCAACCCCACAGCCCAGCCGGGGTTTTCGGCTCCCCCACTCTCTCACCCCGCATTTGCTTCGGCCTCCGGAGGCACGCCGGACACCCTCCGGCCGTCATCTCAGATCCGCCACAACGCCTAGTTCTACCACAAAGATTCAGCCCTCGATGCTATTTCTTATATGACAGAGACTATTGTCACTGAGCAGCTATATATCTGCTTCGTCTGGTCATAGTGATTTGGCCATGACAAGAAATTCTTGACGCTTTTGAGTACAACTCCCCTACCCAAGACCACTATGACACCCAAGTCTTCAATTGAGAAAAGCGGCGAAGAGGCCACCCAAGTCCTTCACCATGAAGCTCCCAAACAACCTTCACCAGAAGAAATGGCAGAAGCCATTGCATCGGCAAAGCTATCTCCCTGGAGCCGTCCTCTTCTGAAGCTCTATGGCTACTGCGCAGTAGCATTTCTGTGCTCTACCATGAATGGTTCGCTTCTCACTTACAACCTCCCACCGCATACTTTCATATACTTATCTGGAATAGGCTATGATGGCTCCATTTTTGGCTCTCTTCCTGCCATGGAGTCCTTCCGTGATCGCTTTGGCGTAGGCAAAACGGGCCCCAAGCTAGGCTACGTCTCCGCCATGTACACTGTCGGCACCGTCGTCTCCCTCCCGCTTACCGGCCCCGCATGTGACTTCAAAGGTCGCCGAATGGGCGTTTTTGTTGGCAGCATTATTGTCATTCTCAGTACCGTTCTCTCTGGCCTCGCAACAAACACGGAAGCCTTTGTCGCAGGGCGCTTTTTCCTCGGCTTTGGTGTGAGCATTGTCCGCTGCGCCAGTTCTATCTGGTGCGCCGAAATTGCGCCTCCTGCATACCGTGGTGTTCTCACTGCCTTCTACAACTGTACATATGCTGTCGGCGCGCTCATGGCTGCCGGTGTTACTAGAGGGTCGGTCAAGTATCCTGGTGACGCGCAGTGGCGCATCCCTGTGTGGTGCCAGCTTATATGCCCTGCAATCGTTGCAGCTTTGGTTCTGTTCTTCCCAGAGTCGCCAAGATGGCTGTTTGCGCATAACCGCGAAAAAGAGTCATTGGCCTTTCTGACCGAGTATCATGGTGCCGGCAACCCAAATCACGCACTGGTTCGGATGCAGCTTGAGGAGTACCGACAGGTAATTTCCACCAGTGGCTCTGACAAGAATTGGTGGGACTATAGCGAATTATACAAAACACGTGCAGCCAGATATCGCGTCTGCAACGCTTTGATTCCGTCGGTTTGGGGCCAGTGTTCCGGAAATGCCGTGGTCAGTTACTATTTGCCAGCAATGTTGATGACGACCGGCATGACACGTTCCGACCAGATCCTCAACATCAACCTTGGATATACAGCCATTTCTGCGGTTGCCTCTTACGTGGGTGCGTCTTTGATTGAGAAAATGGGTCGTCGACCAACAGTCATCTGGACCTCGGTAGCGTGCTCGCTCTGCTTTGCCGGCATCACTGCAGGTGCTGGCTCTTACGCAAGTAACAAGTCTACTAGTGCCGCATCTGCAGGCGTCGCGTTCATCTTCATATTCGGCTGGTGTTATAACTTTGGCATGACTCCCCTGCAAGCCCTCTATCCGGTTGAGTGTCTTGCATACGAGCAGCGTGGCAAGGGGCTCGCATTTGTGTTTGCCTTTGTCCATTGCGTGGCTTTTGTGAACCAGTTTTGCTTCCCCATTTCCCTGCAGGATATCGGTTGGAAGACGTATTTTGTGTTTATTGTGTGGGATCTCATACAGGCTACTATTAGCTTTCTATTCTCTGTAGAGACAAAGGGCAGGTCGCTTGAAGAGATTACCGAGGTTTTCGACGCACCGAATCCAGTCAAGGCATCGCAGCAACGGATAAAAGCATCTGGCACTGTATAGAAGAGCAAAGAAAATCACTCAAGTTCGTCTAATCCAAATATTTCTTATTTCAAAATAAACATACGGCGTAAAGCAAACCTCCTGGCTAGAACCCCGCACGCTCTCGCCAAGGATGACGACGAGATGCCCGCGAGCGTACGCAATCTCAGTGTGTGATTCGCGTACTGCGCAGCCTTGTGCTTTCACAGTATCAATAAGTTTCCCGGCACAGTAAGACCCAAACTCCAACGACAACCAGTATGGCTTGATAATGAAGGACGTTAACGTAGCACCTGCAATGTCTGAACGAACAGTCTTTGAGCAACGCTCGGGTGAGATGCGCTCCGAATCAGCTCCAGACCGTGGAGATGACGCGGCACCCCACGACTCGGATAACGAGCCGATGGTCTACGAGACTCCTCGTGACTACGCAACTTTGGCGCGCCAAGAGCGCGATCGCCTCATCGCCGAGGGCGCTGATCCTGATTCCGTCATCTTCCAAAGCGAACTAGGAAATCATATCATCCGGCAAGAAGGCGAGACCTCTGCCGAATTTGTGAAGCGATATACCGAGACTATGAACGCCATGATTGGTCGCGGTGTTTCTATTCTAAATGATCTGTGTACTCGCGATGTGGTGGCATCCGGATTCGGAACAGGTGATGGAAGGTTTTTCGATTTGGGGCCGGGATCGGGCGCAACAAAAGGGGAGTTTCGAGAATTTAGTCAGTGGTTCTCGGAGATGTCGAAATCAGGACAGAAGTTTGAGGTGCCGGGGAAGTGGTTGAAGTTTGAGAAGACAGACAAAGAGAGAGACGGAGACAGGCCATGATTGTGGAATTGAAATTCTCAAACCCCGATACAGCCCAATTTTTATCGAATGCGAGATGCAAGTGGTTAACACAAGGTGTGGTGCGAATGCTGGCGTCCACTTCAGGGTGTATAATTGTACGTCGGGGTCTAGGCATTGTATGTATAGCGTGCGCTACTTGCGAATAAATGTCTCCTGGATATAATTTTAGATCTAAATCTAATGGTGCGTAAATTCATCATGTGTTTGACATTAAGGTCTCCATGGGCTCGAGTCGTTTAGCGCAAGGTTTCCTTACTAACTGGTAAAACGGTACGCATAGAGTCAAGTTCTGCCCAAGTCGCATAGCTTAATCAGACCAATAAGGACAGTCTGTATATAAGCCTACTGGCCTTGTCTGTCGGATCTACAACGCAGTTGGAACCTATACGCTTCCCTTCTATGACCTGTTCTTAAAAACGTACTACAGTCTTCTAAGTACGAGCACTGCGATGCCTCACACAACTTTCTCTGTATTCGGGCGGTTATTACAAAGATATTGCTCCATCTTGGAAAACTCGAGCGTCATCAACTGCCGCTGCTCTAAAAAGCACATTTTTGACGTCAAGGTTAGTGTCTCTTACGACGGTGGTCGCTGCCCCAGCAGCCGGCTGGAGCGTACCGCGACGTCCAAGAGGGCAACTCGATTGCAGTCGTGGTGGGTGTTACAGAAAAAGCACATGTGACAACAATTAAGTATCATAGGACAAAGCGGATCTAATTCCGCAATATCCTTGGAAATATCTGTCAAGGCCCTAGCAGGCACAAGTGGTAAGGTGTGATCCCGGCTATAAGCGGACCATCTACGGCTCATCGTGGGAGCAACGGCAGGTGCAAATGTTGATGGTTTCGCTCCAATGATTATCAATATAACTAGTGACACACACTCAAGTGCCGTAGCATAAAGATTAACGCCAAGATTCCCTGGTACTTTTGGTATATTAATTAGCATAGGCCTGTAAAACTTAATATCGAACGTCGCGACAACTGGCTCACGGGCAAAAAGAAAAGCAAGACGCTTCAAACGATAGGCCAACGAGTCACAAGGACAGAAGCCGGTAATATGACGTGAGCATCGTCTAGATTTGTCCGCTGAATGAAACGCTACAATCAGGCAGTCACCTTCCCAATTCTGTCGGCTCTCGCACTTAGACTAGACAATAGAGTTGGCTGGGGCGTTAGATTAAGCTTCCCCACAGAACTGCTGGACCGCGGTTTCAGCGGCAGCTTCAATCGGGAAGCACTGGCCCGCTTCCCGCAAATCGCTAATCTAGTTCAGGAAGCTGTGTTTCTTACCTCTGTTGCAGTCTCTGTGAGCGAAATGCGACACGAGCGGCAAATGGTCTCCTTGTACGAAGTAGTTGGGGTCAAGTACGCATTGGCATCAGTGCTAATTGCAGCTGTTGACATTTACATCGTAGGTGCTCGCATATAACAACTCGTATTTCTATGCCACATAATACAAGATTCTGCAAACAAGCAGTATTGCAAAGAGTTGCCTAAATGGGCAGCCAGACAATGCAAAAGGTCTCATAAAGGACGCGCAATATTGTGCGGGGTGCATTCATTCCAGGCATGTTCCATGAAGTTTCATGTGCGGCGCCAATCACAACCAAAATGGGTCGATTGCCGCCTCCGCTTGTGGATTAACTTGTCGAGACGACCACGGCTGTTCACCAACAGTTTTGCCGTGTGGCACGTTGTCCCCTACTGCCGGCAGTGATTTGCGGGCTTGGCAAGATGATCATGCCGAAGAACTTTTGGCCCTTGAGAACTCCGGGTTGAAACTTTGTCGGCAAAAAGAGTGGATGCAAGAGCGCATCGTATACTCTAACAGGCAGCTGGACAAGATGATAATGCTACGTCAGTTGAAATGCTACGCTAGTGGATCTTGAGAGGTGGGAAAGCGAGGGAAATAGAGCAAGAAACGTCGAAAGACAACAGGCACGCGTTGGTATAAATGCAGCTTGCCTCCCCCATCTACGAGTAGCATTCGAGTTCCGTAGACGGTTGGCTCTATTGATTCCACACAACAGAACAATTCTCACAACAAGTCGTCAACATGCGCACAAATACAGCTCTTGCCGTCTTTGCCGCTTGCATCCAAGCCATCAGCGCTGCTCCAGCCGACGCCAAGTCTCAAGGTGATGCCCAACTACGTCTGGTCAAGACGTCCGAGCAGGATCCCGGCCAGTGGGTTACTGAAGAGGAGAAGTTTGAGCGCTTCACCTCCAAGTCCATTGGCTTCATTGATATCACAGACATCAAAGTACGCCCAACCATTTCTTTTCTCTGAGAGTTGCCACTTATATCTTTACAGGACGAAGGAGTTCTTGCTGCTCTCTCTGCTACCGACGACAATGCTGTTGTTCGTCGCGCCGTAGACTACCCAGCTGGTGCTGAGCACACTGATGAGGCCTACCCGCTCATCAACAACGCGAATACAAGTGGTCCCAAGTCTTGGTTGAAGACGCTCAGCGAGTACGTTACCAAATGCTCTCCGTCGTATTAAATAAATTGGGAAAACTCACAAAACTTTGCGATAGCTATTACACCCGTCACTACCAATCTTCCACGGGAACTGAGGCGGCCAACTGGCTCTTCAACAAGGTTAAGTCCATCGCATCAGCCAACTCGGGAATTACCGTGCAGCAGTTCAAGCACCGCTTCAACCAGCCCTCCGTCATTGCCAAGATCCCCGGCGAGACCAACAACCTGGGTAAGAGCTCTCTCATCTCCAAAACAACCCCGTCTTTCTTCCGACTAACACGACCACAGTCATCGTAGGTGCCCACATGGACTCTACCGCCGGCAACTCCCGCACCCGCAGCCCAGGCGCAGACGACAACGGCTCTGGCACAGTAACCCACCTCGAAGCCTTCCGCGTCCTCGTCGAGTCCGGCTTCAAGCCCAAGAACACGCTCGAGTTTCACTGGTATGGTGGCGAGGAAGGTGGCCTCCTTGGCTCATCCGACGTCTTTTCAAGCTACAGATCTTCAGGAAAGACGGTGCTCGCCATGCTAAACCAGGACATGACGGCTTACTCACCCAGCGGCCAACTTGCCGTTTACACCGACTACGTCGACCAGGCTTTGACTACCTACATCAAGGCGCTTGCTGAAGAGTATACTGGTGCTGCTCCTTTGACTTCTCGATGCGGCTATGGCTGCTCTGATCATGCCAGTGCTCGCTCCAATGGCTTCCCTGCTGCGTTTGTCAATGAGGACTTGTTTCAGAAAAGCAACCCTGATATCCACTCTCCCCAAGATGTAAGCCAATGTTTTCATCAATTCAATCATGATAATGAAAGATACTAATTCATGCTTCACTAGTCTTACGAAAAGGTCCAGTGGAACTCGGTTCTTCGCCACACCAAGTTTAGCATTGGCTTCTTGGTTGAGGCTTCTTATTTGTAAATAGAACGCTAGAACAAAAGCTCTCGTGCTGCTGTCCTGGTGACGAGAATGTAAATACAGCATATGTACATATATACATTCAGTTGATGGCTTCCGTTGTGCAGGGTCTGCGTGATGCTTATGTGCGTAGGCGTAAAAGCTTAATGCACCGTATCGACGTTGCATTCAACCTAGCCACTGTTTCCATGCCGTGGCGCTATCCATAACTAATCTCTCGCCTCGTTCGCCGCGTCCCAGCTGACGCAGGTTTTGGTTGTGAGACTCAACTGGCTTTGTTGCGCTTCCAAGATCCACAAGTGGCACCATACTCGGTCGCCCGTGTGCACATTGAAAAGGAAATAAACAGTGTGAGAGCCTACTGACGAGAGAATGGCACTCAGTAGCTGTCAACACGTCGTTGAACATGATAGCACCTGTAACGTATTAGTATAAACAGGATAGATATTAGAGAGGGTGAAAGCGCCTAGGAAGAAGCTTACTTCTACATGAACGCGAATGGAGCAGGTCCAATATGCCTCGCGGGCAAGTGTGAAAACTTGGCTTTGTCAATGACTTAAGCCGAGTTGAATATCGAGTGGACGCGCTCCTATCGTCAAATTTCCATGCTTCTTGGCGCAAAAGGTCGATCAAAAGCCGAGGTTCGCCTCTGCATCGTTCTAGGATACTTGGTGGTAGCCCTATCACGGCTACCATGGAGGTGTCGGACTCAGCAGACGGCGTACTCGGCAGCGTGACGTGGTATACAACACCCCACGCTGTAAAATGGCGTTTAAGCTGCTCAAGAATTTCGCACTCTTTTGCCGGCACTTCAAAGGTGATTGGCTCCTCCAAAGTTTCGACAGCCGCTCCCCACAGGCCATCCTCCTGCACAAAGTAGTCAGACATCAGCTCCTCCAATCTGCATCTCTCATCGGCCGCATGTTGGTCGACCATGAACAAAGCACGCGGGTGCTTAGTTGGCGTGATAGCTTCTGAGTCGTCATCCAACGGTAGTTTTATAAGGATGAATTTATTGTCAACTTGGGCAATAACCTCTGCTCGGCTGAGAGATGCTCGTGAGACGCGGGTGCTCAGACCCGTTTTCGTAGCATTTAATACTTGATCTTGGGCTTCTTTCATACCGAGCGCACCTTGGCCATGGAGCTGGGCCACTGGCGTTTCGGTAGGTTCGAAAACGGGGTTTTGCCACGATTGCAACATATCCTGCAGCCAACCCGCTCCGGGATTGACCGATTCCTTTTCAGGCGAACCTTGGTCAATCGCTTGATGCGTTGAGTGGTCCGCACCATACATCTTTGTAGGGGCCGATGCATCTTCGAAAGGCCTGCGTGATATCTTTCCACCATCACCGATTAGCCGCCCCTGACTCCGCAAATCGACTGTTACGCGAGGCGGAAATTGTGTACATTTCGAATTATCTGGAGTAATTGTTCGATGACCAACTTTGACGCGGTTCCAGTTGTCAAAAGGGGTTTCAATTCTACCAGTAAGCTCATCCACTTGACCGCTAAGTGGACGAGATGGTGATTGACTGCTTTGCCTTGAGTTTCCTTCAGAAGTCCTTCCACTCTCGTTTACGGGAGTGATTGTAGATGACGTTTGAAGTTTCACTTTTCGAGGTCGCATATTGTGCTTTTTTAAAAATCCATAACAAACAGCACGAATAAGATCGACGATCGCAGAGAGAGATCCGGCTCGGCTAAGGCAGTCGTCTCCGTAGAGTTCTTCGCCGTCACGCAGTTCCAACCGAATATAAAACATTGGCCATTTTTCAATACCTTTGCGTGCTCTCCACCTTGCGTCTTTTGAAGGTGAAAATTGTTCTGCGTCATGTTCATCGTCCAGTGCAAAACTCGAAGCGTTGAAAATTTTGTTTATTTCATCGAATAGAATGCCGGCTCCGTAATCTTCCCCTGCAGGTTGTATCCCAAGACTAATTATTTGAGCCTTTCGGCTGGCAACAGGGATAGTGCTGATGCAGCCCTCGATCGAAACTGGGCCAGCTGAAGCTGATATAGGCACCCACGAGTCGACTTCACTTGAGTCTGCGAGTCCAGCTTGTGTATACAGTCGAGAGACGCGAGACGCATAGTCGGAATCCTCGGGCGCCCGAAGGCGTACTTCTTTCCCTGTCTTTAACTCAAGCAGTGAAACAGAAACAGACGAAGGCCATGCAACAAGTAGCGCAGTCACTTTGCGTATCAGCTCCCTGAACTCTTTCTCGACATCCGCACGCTCGGCAAACAGAGCCGCGCGGTGCTTGACTCTGACGGGCATAGCGCCAAAGAGATCACGAATATCTACCCTGGTGCCATGGTCAAACGCCGTGAACTTTTGCTGGTGTCTATCAGCCGCTCCCTTGGCTAAGCGCTTTCCATGATGAAGAGACAGTGAAGAATACGCCTTGGTTTGGCGATGACGGGACGTTACGACCAATAACGAAAGAGATGCTACTGAAAACAGAAAGTCGCCTTGCTTCCCATGATAGTCGGGCGAGATTGGAAGCCTAGAAGTGCCTATTAAAGGGTTAGGTACTTTGGCATGGAAAGATAAATCTCGGCAAACAACATACTGTGCGGTTTTCCAAGTCTACCATGGACGGTAAATTCTTCGGGTGCAATTCCTAGGCCATTGTCCTCGACTGTGCAGTTACCACGACTGTAGTCGACCCGAATAATGACCTTGGACGCTGAAGCATCGAGAGCATTCTTTACCAGTCCGGAGACGGCAGCGTTCAGTGAAGTTAGCGTGGATGAAGACCTGATCTTGTCGATCACGTCTTCAGGAAGAGACTTGATTGACATGACAGGAATGGCGACATGTTGCTAAGGAGTGCTCGACTGTGCAGTCTCTCGACGATGCAGGAGAAAATCCAAATGCGGCAGCGATGACGTCTGAAGCAGCTGATAGCAGCTGCTAGGGTCCCGGATCCACTCAAGCACACTGGCGCAAGGGTACAAGGTATGTTGGCAGGCAGTGGAAAGCCGATACCTGCCTAGCATGCACGCGGGGTCGTCCTTCTTCCCTCCCAAACCCTTTTCATCCTCAGGCTTCTTTAAGGATACAGGGCTTTGACTCTGCTGATACAAAGAAAGGATCTCTTTATTCTTGCGAATCTAATTCGGCGATCGACATTTGACGTCACACGGTCCAGGACCAAGCTCTGTCACGTGATTGACAGCCGCCCTGCGCCCGGTGCCTCTGAGTTGCCCGACCCCGAGACACCGACACGGGGTAGTGCTCGATTCTACACTGCCTACGCATTAGGTCTCGAACAAGCCCATCTCAACCTCCTGTTCCGGATTCGCTTACATTGGGCTTATGTCTTCCTCCCTTGCCATAAGGCGTCTAAAAGTGGTTGTCCTGTAGCAGCTGCCCCTAGGTCTCTTCCCTGCGACGACAGCGACCGAAGAGCAGCCTTGCAGCGTATTTGGCAGTGAAGCAAAGAAAAGCCGGCCAAATGACGACTACAGATACTACGTCCGGGCATCAGGGTAACTCACGACACGATAATCTCTGGTTAGGTCGAGTTCTGTCTAGCTAACAGGATGCCAGACCGGCAGAGGCGACGCCCCTTCACAACATGGGTGAAGAAACTCACCAACTTCAAGAACTCATCGGACGGCGAACGTACTAAGCGGAACACTAAAATACGGCGCGGAAAACTAAACAATCCATATCCTGAATCCGGAACTGTCAGTAACGACTGTGAAAATCGACGCCGCAACAGCACTTATTCTTCCAACACGCAACATACAGACGGGCTTTCATTGGGCCACTCAACACGATATTCTGGCGATGGGCTGGCACCACCAACTACGGGTGCACGAAGCATGGCTGGGACAGTTTCAACCGAAAATGATGGTCCAAGGTCCATCAATGCCCCAAGCCATGGTGCGAGCTCCGTGGCAGGAACCAGTCGCACGATGGGCGGAGGAGTTGAGTCGCGGCGCGGCGGAGACAGCACATTTTCGAGCCCGGCTCCGTCTGTTCAATCCTTGGCGACGACCCTCACAACAATTCAATCCATTGGGCCGAACGGGAGTGGAAACGCGCAGCCTGCGCCAAGCACCAACAATACTCAGTCGATTCAGTTCAGCCAGCCGTTCCCGACAACCTCTCCGGCGTCAGCCATACCAGCGCATCTTGCACCGGCAGGGAACCCGACTACATATTCAACGGCGACAGCAAACAATCTCCTGACTGATAACGCTTCCATCTTGACACTGGCCTCGTCTAGTAAACGGCGTCGTCGGCGATCCATCGATACGGATGCATCAGTACGTGCGCTCGCACCATCTTCGTTATGGGGCGGAAGCCGAGAAAGCCTGCCGCTTAGCGTTCTTAGTTCAAACGTTGATGGCATACCACCCACCGCTCCTACCAGCAGCTCTCGCATTGCCGAGAGGAATAGCATCTACTCCTCCACTGGAGTAGCGCCGGCGATAGCCAGTGAGCGAAACTCGGTGTACACGAAGCAGGGTGACGGTGCAAGTGTTCGAAGCGGCCGCCTGGGTCATGGACGACCCGATAGTATTAGCGGCGGCATTGGTGGTGGGACGCCGACACAGACGCTCACAAGCCCTCTGGAAACCCCGCACAGCGAAGACAGAAGCGTGGTGTCGGAAAGATGATAGGGATAGTGGATTTGCAGGTTACTGCGCCTTTTACTCGTACGTGATTCGACGATGGGTAGGCCGACAGTCGCTCTGAAGAAGGGTACGAGAACGAAGCCGACGCATTATATACGATTTGATACAGATTGGAGTTTTAGATATACAGTGTGATACCCGCGATAGCATTAGTGTTATGTCATTTGAAATTAAACAAATTATATTTGCAAGAATGCTTTAAACATCTATTTTACATCGTAGCTTTGTAGATAATGAACCCTACATGAGGCCAACAGAGCGGTCACCTGCATGGATACGTGAAGCAAGCTGTGGTGGAGCTAACCACACCGGCGTCTGCCTTCGCGTCGGAGCTACCCCAGCCAATGGTCCCGCCTTCGTCATCGCCCAACAGGAACGAACCAAGCTCCTGCAACATCACCGGCCATCCACCGAATGCGACAAGATGGCCATTTCGGTAAGCTCTCTCCCTCTACGCGATCGCATCTTGCTGCAATATTTAGCTTCTTGTGTCCCGAGACACTTCCGTGAGCCGCTAGCTGATACGTGCCATGCAGTGGAAGTCGTTTGACTTTTTCGACGTGAAACCGGCCGACCTGCCGGACGACGAGGCGCACCACCTTTTCGAAAGCAATGACATATCTAGCGTTTGCGCCGGGTCAGAAAACCTGTTCTTGGGAGGCGGTGATGGATCTGTCAGCGTGGTTGCGAAGAACTGGAAGGTCGTCAACAAGTTTCAAGCTCATGACGCAGGCCGGGTAACGCACCTTCGCCAGGTGGAAGGGACGAGCATATTGGTGACTGTCGCCGTAAGTGCAGCTTAGAATCATTAGAGAATTGTGCCAAAAATTCACTGACAGACAAAATAGGAGGATTTGAGCAGCGAGCCGGTCCTCAAGGCCTGGGCTTTGGACAAATTGGTCAAGAAGACGAACATGCCGACGTGTCTCAGCACACTGACAGTTAGCAATGGAAGGCGTCAATTTCCGGTATGTATCCCAGATAAGAATAACATTCCCCGATTCCTGACATGGCTGCTTGTTACTTAGATCTCCGCTTTTGCGACGCTCGAGGACCTTTCCCAAATCGCGGTTGGTTTTGCCAACGGTGCCGTTACAGTCATTCGAGGCGACCTTATTCACGACCTCGGTACGAAACAACGAATAGTATACGAGTCTGAGGAACCTGTCACTGGCGTACAGCTCATGGCAGATGACAAGATCACAACCCTTTTCGTGTCCACGACATCTAGAATATTGAAGCTTGGGCTATCGAAAAAGGGTCAAGGGTTACCCCCAAAGACCGTCGAAGATACTGGATGTGACCTTGGCTGCATGACGCGCGATCCGTCGACGGGTGAGGTGGTTGTGGCAAGAGAAGACGCCATTTATACCTATCGAATGGACGGCCGCGGCCCTCCCAAAGCATACGAGGGACCAAAGAAGATGATTTCCGTCTACGGAAATTACATAGCCCTTGCTTGTCCACCTTCTGCATTCACTGACAAAGCGCCCGACTCTATGCGACGCAGGTTCGGAAGCAATGCAGACGGGTTGTTTGACTCGTCTTCCTTTGTGCTGCTGGAGCCGGACCTACGTATCATTGCACACACTGAGACCCTGATTTCACCTGTCAAATTCATCTTTTCTGTTTGGGGAGACATATTTACGGTTTCTGAGCAAGGAAAAGTGAGTTTCGATGCTTTTGCTAGCTGCATATATAAAGCTAACACCTTGGATAGATATATAGATACCATGAAAAAACGCTGCAACAACGCCTTGAAATGCTTTATCAACGGAGCATGTTCACCCTTGCATTGGAGCTTGCTCGCAACGCTGATCTCGATGCCGAACAGCAAAGCCTCATATACCGGCGGTATGGAGACTATTTGTACCAAAAGGCCGATTACGATGGAGCAATGGTGCAGTACATTCGGGCCATTGATACCACGGAGCCGTCGCAAGTGATTCGAAAGGTTTGTTTACCAAATCTAGCTACTATGCTTCAATACTAACTTTGTTAGTTCCTTGATACTCAACGAATACATAACCTCATCAAATACCTGGAAGAGCTTCACGAACACCGCAGAGCTACAGCTGACCACACTACATTGCTACTGAACTGCTACGCCAAGTTGAAAGACAAAGAAAAGCTGGAAAAGTTCATTGCGTCACCTGGGGACCTCAAGTTTGACCTAGATACCGCGATTTCCATGTGCCGACAAGGTGGTTACTATGAGCAGGCTGCATATCTCGCTAAAAAGCATGGCGAGACAGAGTTGGTTGTCGATATTCTCATTGAAGATTCCAAAAACTACGCCGCTGCTCTACAATACATATGGCACCAGGAGCCATCAATCGTAGGTATTAGGTTGAGCCACAGACGAACATAATACTGACTTCTATAGGCGTACCCATGTCTACACAAGTATGCTCGAGTACTCATAGAGCACTGCCCGAAAGAAGCGACAAAGGTTTTCATTGACTACTACACCGGCCGTTACGTGCCTAAGCGCACACCGATGGTAGCGGCCAGCAGCGATGCCCCAACCACGAGTTCATTTACATCAGGTGCGGCTAGTGCAGTCCAGGGCCTTTCAAACCTCTTTACATTGCCTTATATGAGCCCTGCGTCTGTGACAGGCACGCCTGGTAGTAACCGGCCTGCAGAAGCGAATCTGCCAGTGCACGAGGATGATTTGCCGCCGCCACCGAAATACACGCCCCCTCCTCCCCGAACGGCGTTTTCGTCATTCATCGACCACCCTGATGAATTCATTGTGTTCCTGGAAGCTTGCCTGAAAGAACAGGATTTGAAAACGACTGACCAAACGGATTTGTATACTACGTTATTTGAAATGTATCTGTTCAAAGCTGGCGAAAAGAAGGGTCAACATCACCGAGAGGAGTGGGAGAGCAAGGCCAAAAAACTGATTGAGGGCGAGCATGTACCAATGGAAAGCTCCAACGTCCTCTTGCTGTCACATCTTTCAAACTTCAAAGACGGAACTGTATTGGTAAAGGAACAGGCTGGTCTGGTCTCGGACATATTCCGGTCTTACACAGCTGCAAAGGACACACAAGGAGCGCTCAAGGCACTCCGAAAATATGGCCCTGAAGAGCCTCAGCTGTATCCTGCCGCGCTCGCATATCTTACCTCGGATCCTAAAATCCTTGAAGAAGCCGGCCAAGATGAGTTGGCGACAATCCTTGCCAAGATTGACAAAGACGGTCTCATGGCACCGTTACAAGTAATCCAGACTCTTGTCGGGCAGTCGGCGGGCGGCGGAGTTGCAACAATGGGAATGATTAAGCCGTATCTCCAAGAGACCATTTCGAGAGAGCGACGCCAAATTTCGACCAATAAACATAGAATTAATACTTTGAAGACGGATACTGAGAAAAGGCGAGCTGAAATGGAGGAGTTGGGGACCAAGCCGGCTATCTTCCAGGCATCTCGTTGCGCCGAGTGCAGTCAAGGGTTGGATCTTCCTACGGTGCACTTTTTGTGCAAGCACAGTTTCCACGAAGGGTGTTTACGTGGAGGAAGAGGAGAGGGCGCGGAGTGTCCGAAGTGTGCGACTGGCAACGACATGATTCGGAAAATCCGAAAGGGCCAGCAAGACGAGGTCAACAAGCACGAGCTGTTCAAGTCTGCGCTTGCAGGAAGCGAGGATCGGTTCGGGACAATTGCGGAATGGTATTCGCATGGCGTCATGGATGCATCGCAAAATGTCGATCACGCTTCATAGATTAGGGGTTGAGCTGAATTTGTGTTATTTTTTTTTTCTATAATTATAGTATGTAGCAGTAGCCTTACCACAGGTGGCGTCGATGTTGAAAGATATCCTTAGATGCGTGCGCTCCAGCGCCGTATTATATCATTGGCAGAATAAATTCATCTTCTATTTTCATGATAGTAACTACATTCTACTTCCATTCCCACAGAGCAAAATTGACTTGTGATGTAAACCTTGGGGAGATATGTCATACACGTGCAGTACTTACCCTACGCTGAGCCAGCCGACACATCGGCAGTGTTGCACAAACATCATAACATCATAACCACGCAAATGTCACAACAAGACAACACAGCCGCAGCAAACACAATGCGGCTGAGCTCAAAAACACTAATAGACTACTTCTCACGCAGCTTGACCTTTTTCCAAGCGTCAGAAGATGGATTCCGCGTCCTCTGCACACTCCCGCACCAGCGCGAGACGCCCTGCGCCAGGAAGCCAAGAGGGGCACCTTCGCGGGTGGTGGTGCTAGACTCGAGCTTTAACCCGCCTACACGGGCGCACGCGCAAATGGCGCAGTCTGCAATCTTGGAAGCGATGTCGTCATCATCATCGTCGGCTACTGCTACTGCTACGAATGTCACGGAAGATTGCAAGACGAGGTTGGTGTTGTTGCTGGCGGTTAATAATGCGGACAAGGCGCCCAAGCCGGCTTCGTTCCCACAGAGGCTGGGCATGATGGATGCGCTGGGCCATGCGCTGCGACGGCGGCTGATGAAGGAGAGGGAGCTGGATGTTGAGGTTGACCTTGCGGTGACTACGATGCCGTACTTCAATAAAAAGGCGGCGGCGATTGAAGAGTCTGGGTTCTACGAGGTCGACGAGACGGTGCCGGAGCAGGAGTTTCTTGCGGGGTTTGATACTGTGATTCGAGTCTTTAACCCAAAGTACTACACCGAAGTTGTCGAAGAGGGTGTTTCGCCGATGAAGAGTGCTCTGGAGCCGTTTTTTGATAGCGCCAGGCTGCGGGTTACGATGCGACCGGATGATGAATGGGGGAGCGAGGAGGAGCAAGTGGCGTATGTAAGGGGGCTAGAGGAAGGGAAGCTGGACGAGGTTGGGGGCGATGCGGCTTGGGCGAAGCGGATTGAGCTTGTCAAAGGTGATGATGGTGTTGGCGTGAGCAGCTCCAAGGTGAGGGCCATGGTTGAGGCGGGAGAGACAAGGTTGGCGGAGTTGGTGGGCGAGGATGTGAAGGAGTGGATTGAGGAGGAGGGATTATACCGAACGGCGGAATAATGATGTACAACATGATGAAATTGTGCAAAGATTGCATAGTACGATACAGCATACACACACCTTATGTTTATGAATGGAGATGTTATTTACTGGAGCTTGCAAACACATTACTCGTGAACCTGGTACATCATGGCAGAGAGACATGGGATTTATATTGAGCAGGTTCTAGAGCGCCGAGATCCTTGCGAGAAGAAATGATATTCTTCTCAATTAGGAACCAATATCCGCTTCTCCCCTGTAGCCCATCAAATAGCCAAAGAAAAATTGAATTAACCGGAGCATTTGAACCATCACCAGCTCTCCAAATCAAGTGAATATCCCATACAAACGGGCCCATCTGATCCACCGCTGCCACCGCAAGACCCTTGACAGGTGCCACCAGCAGTGAAGCGCACCCACCAGCTCTCAAAAAATTCTGCCGCCAAAACTTTTAGGCGGTGTCACCCAGCACAATCAGCCGCCCCACACAATTCCCTATAAAAATCCAGCGCGCCTCCCAGGTTTTCGACTTTTTTTTCTTTTCTTCTTCATGTCGACAATACTTCAGTATGTGCACCCCTAACTGCTCAAGCTCCTCTCGCTTCTGGGAGAAGCTGTCAAGCAGGAAAACGCAATCATCTCGAAAATCACCGTTGCTAACAACTTCTTCAGGAGAATCATTTCTATAGTAATCGACCTACTCTTGGTTCCCTAAAAGAGCCACAGAGCCCACCCTGGTTGATGATGGTATATCCTCGACACCCTAGAGTGAATACTTTTCTGGTCCTCTCGAACTGTCCGAAAGGATGGCGGCAATGATTCATTTGAGTCTTGCTGTATAGAGAGATGTGGAAGCTAACCCGAGTCGACTTTGCCCTCGTGGCGGGGACACTCGGGCTTCCCTCGTTTCTTGATGATCTCGACCCTGCTGGCGGTCTGCCTTTGGGCGCGCTGGTAGGGTGGGTGTTGATGGACGTCTGACAGGCGTTTTTCAATTCTTTTTTCATTACGCTTTTCTGAGGCTGGACCTTGGACGTGAAGAAGAAAATTTGTTTTCGCAACATGGGGCTGAGGTACTGCCGAAATTTTCAACTGGCTCTCCGATGAATCTGAATTGGTCCGAACAATTTTCTAACCTTTCCTTTTGTCTATCTTGCATTGACGCCTATTTCTATTCCTTGCCTACGCCGGCATCCAACCAAGCCGCCTAAACAAATACGGCCCTCCACTCACGACCGCCGTAGTCTCTGTAAACGCAATCAAGCTGCCATACTGGCTCGCGTACCCAGCAATGGCATCACCTTTACTAGCCATGGTGCTGATGAGTCCTTCGCTCAGCGGACCAGACACGACATTGCCAATACCACGGCCCATGGCCAGGAAGCCACACACCATGATGGGATCAAACGTACGACCGCCGCCCTCGTCAGCTCTGCCTGGCATGGTCGTAAGCTGGCGCATGATACCCGGCCAGGTCGAAGTATAAGCACCCGCAAACATGCCGTACAAGGCACAGAATGTGTACAGCGTCGCCAGATTCTGACCGAGACCCCAGAGTAGGAATGTGCCCACGGCCGTGCCCACTGTTGACACGAGAATACACGTAGTAACATGAAGCCGATCTGTCAGCCATCCCATCGCCACGCAGCCAAATACACTCGCGACGTTTACAACAAGCAGCGTCAGCGCGGATGGAAAAGGTCCCGCTCCGAGAGTAATGCGTGCATACGACGGCAGGTAAATGCTCGGCAAGAAGTACCCCAGCGCCTCAACGACATTAGTAATCTGATACAGCGCAAACGTGCGTGTAAGCACAAAGCCCAGCTTAAACGGGCTGTGAGCCTGCGACGCCGCAGCCGGCAGACGCGGCTTCATGAACCACACCAGCGGCATGGTGGCGACGAACAGCGCAGCAGCCCAGATGCGCAGCGTGGTGCGAAAGCCGTACTTGCCCAGGAAGAATTCAAGCAGCAGCGGCAACGTGACGCCGCCGAGACCCGTGCCAGACCACATGATTCCGTAGGCTAGACCTTTGCGCTTGATGAACCACTCGTCCATGTACAGGATGCAAGGGCAGTAGGCAATGGAGCCGCCGATGGCGTAGAAGACGCCCTGGCTGACGATGAGGTGGGTTGTGTTTTGCGAAAAGGAGCTTATTGCGAGGGAGCCGCACATGAGGACTATGCCGAGGGCGGAAGAGTAGCGAGCGAAGCGTGGGTAGAGGCGGAGGAGGCCGATGATGACGGGGAGGTCGATGTACATGATTCCCTGTTATTAGAGGGTAGATGGTTAGATTGGGGATTGTTTCGGTAGAAAAAAAAAAGATTGCTTTTGTGAAAGACGCACCATTGCGCAGGTACCGATTACTGCAATCTGCGAAGACCCTTGGAACGGAGCATGGGTACTGTAGTAGTTTTGAAAGATACCAAAGGCAAACGGAAAGCCTGGTGATGATTAGCGTTGAGCTCGACGCAAAGGATGTACAGAGTGTCTCACCCCATACGAGCGCTTCCATGATGAAGCTCGCCAACAGGAACAACCATGCGTCCTTGCCGGTATCTGCTGGTGCTAGCGAGAATTCATGACGTCCGTCGACCGACTCGCTTGTGGTTTCCGCCTGGTCAGCCGGCGGCGGCGTTCGGCGCTCTTCATCATTTGGCACGATATTTTGTAGCGGAGTCGCATCTAGTTGTATTTGGTCTTGATTCTGGTTCTGCTGCTGCTTTGAGCCCGCCAAGGCCGTGGTGCTGTTAAAGACGCTTTGGTCCATGGCGGACCTCGGCGTCGGAGACTGCAGCTCAATCGACGATCGGCTCATTTTGGGCCGAAATCCGAGATGTCTCTGTTATGTGTCGCAAACAGGCGCCCGCAAACTTGTCCTGGAAGTGGTTGAGTGAAATAAAGGTAAATAGGAAGTAGGGAAAGAGGAGAAACTGAGTTTAAAATACATAACGGAAATAACCTGGGGCAGAGGGGGGGATCGTTTACCTGTGGAGGCCTTCTCCCCGGCCGGTGTCGGCATGAGCCCACCAAACGGACATAAACTGGGGACCGGCGCGCCCTGCCTGTAGTCTTTGCGGCTCCACGGACTCCACGATTCATCGAGATCAGCAATGGCGCGCCCTGCGCTTGATTCGTTGACGATGCCGAGATGGGTTGGACCCTTGGGATGCGGCGAAATTGTCCAACAGCAATTTCCAAAGGCTTTGTCGATGCTACGATGCAATGACGGCGTTGTCTGTGTGCCTATCGCTCCAGATACGTCAACCCAACCGCTTTGCAAAGCCGAGCTCACTGGTAAAGAGGTGAATTAATTCCAAGAATTGAGGCGAATCCAGCTCTATAATACATTGCGCTAACATCTCTAGTAAGTCATAACCATCAAATCTTCCACTGTTCACACCATGTCCGCACCAAATCCGACGTGACAGCCTCTGTCGCCGCCGCAGTCTTACTCTGCTCCATCGTCTTCTTCATCGACAGATACACGTGCGGCTGTTTGTCCTTTGCCGCCTGCGCAAATCCCCGATATGTATCCAAGAGCTTGACTGCCGGGTTCTTGTCCAAATCTAGCGACCCCTCCGCGCTCTTTTCCACAATGGCCAGCCACTCCTCCATGCTGACAAGGCTTTTGATACGTGGGCTGTAGTAGTCCTTGATGGCTGCGGCAAGTTCCGACCACTGTATCGTTTTTGGGTTTACGCAGTGAAGGTAGCCATGGACATCAACGATTGGTTTTTGTTGTGTCACTCCAGCAATATCCAGCACAAGTCCGGCCACGTCCTCGATTGGCATCCAGTCTACTGTACTTTGAGGACCAATATTGTCTGGAAGTACGCCTAAGTATACCGATGAGGCAATCAAGCTAGGGATAAACTCTTGTGGGTTCCATTTTCCAGCTCCGTGTTTTGGACCGGCGATTTGTCCCACACGAATTGATGCAGTCGGAATGCCAGATTGCTTCGCTGCTGCGTCTAGAATCAGGCTACCGGCAAGTTTGGATTGACCGTATCCCATGGCTGTGAGATGAAAGTCGGACAGTTGTTCTTCAGGCACCGCGTCCTCCTGATTCCAGTTCATCACAGTGCCAATGCTTGACAAGAACACTATCGGCACCACTTTGGCAGCTTTGCTGGAAAAATCGACCAGGTTGCGAACGCCGCGGATGTATGGCTCAAATGACGAGACGCTTAGGTTGAAATTGACAGGCCAGGCATTGTGGACGATCCGGTCGACTGAGGACAGTATATTGTCGTACTCTGAATCTTCAATGCCGAATTTAGGTTGTGAAATATCGACACCGAGAAACTTGACCTTGGAAAAGTCTGTCCCCAGGCTACGCGCAGCGCTAATTTCAGGCTGGCGAGACTTGCCACCATCCGCACCTCTGTTCAATGCAATTACGCTCTTGACTTGTGGTGCTTTGCAGAGTACATCAAGCATGTACGCGCCCAGAGAACCGGTCGAACCCGTGAGGAGCACAGTCTGACCATCGAATAGAGGCTCCGATTTGCCCTTGGTAGAGCTAGGCAGGTCTTCTGTATACCTTGCCACCAGCTTTTCAGCTAGTGCTATCTGAGAAGCTGCTTCATCCTCGGTTGATGCTTCATTTGAAGACAACTTTGCGTAAATATTTGCCGCAAGCTTCTCTGCGGTGGGGTTGTTGTATACTACCCGAGGAGCTACAGCGTCACGGCTGACCAATTCTCCGGCGGCATTCAGTCCGGCGTGGAGAAACTTGGCAATTGTCAAGACCTGAAGCGAGTCGATACCTATACTGAAAAATTCGGTTTCCGGTTCGATGTTTTTAATCTTTAGCTGCACCATCAACGATTGTACAATCGACTTTGCCAGCGTGTCTCGACTGCGTAGATCAAACGGAGCAATGTCGAGTTGACTTTCTGATTCGGCCCGCTCGTATATGGCGTTGATATGCTTCTCGTAGCTGAGAATGGCCAATCCCCTCTGAATAGTACCCTTTCCAGCCCGAGGAAGTGGCGTTTCCGGATCGGAAAGCGACACGAGCTGACGATCTAGCCGCCCGTGAGCGACAGTTCTTTGGTTTGCTTCTTCAATTGTGGGCCAGACTTGATCAATCAACGTGGCAGACTCCTCCCCAGTTTTGGGATGTGTGACTGGTTCCAATATCAACGCCGCTTGAAATCGTCCTTGGCCGACAACCAAGGCACCCTTGATTAGCGGATGACCAGTTATTGTATCCTCCATGGTAACCGGATTTAGCTTTTCTCCATTTGAAAAGACGATAATATTATCCTTTCGACCATAGTACATCCAATTGTCTGGTGCAGACGGATGTGCTTTGAATAAGTCTCCAGGCGCGTACTCTTCCCAGTCGGGGAAGTTGTAAAAAGCAGCCTGACCGGCCGGCTCAGTTGGATGAAAACGCTTGAAGACGAGCTCATAAAGGCCATTTTCCGGGTCATGAGGTCGCCACTCGACTCCCATGGCCTCGCTATTGAAAACAAAGTAGCGCCAGTCGTCATAGTTGGACTGCCAGTGCATGGGCCATGGCAAGTGCCTGTATATCCAGCATTAGCTTCCTGTGTGCTCTCAAGGTATTACTCCAAACATCAATGAAAAGGGACTTGACCTACTCTGTTGTCGCAATGACATTACTTATGACAACTCCGTGCTTTCTCAAGATGTTGCCTGCCGTTGGAGATAAATTACCTTTGGAGTATACATTGTCAGCAAGAAAAAAAAAAAAAAAAACACCCCGAAAGTGCACAAAAAGAAACTCACCACCACCATAAGCTATAAACTTCAAGCTTTTTAGGCAGTCAATTCCACCATCCTGGCCACTAAGCTCTTCCAGAATGCTTGGCGCAGTAAGACCGGCATCGCTTCCAGAATACTTGATTGATTCGACAAGAACGTCTCCAGTCATGGGCCGATCAGGAATGGGCACGGCCAGCTCATGCTCGTGGTACATACATAGCAGAACAAAAGCTCCCATTAGGCCTGCGCCGTGGAAAAAGGGCATCGAGGAAAATAACCGCTTGGCGCGTTCGGTGTACTCGTTCCAAATATACCGTGTTCCATTGCGCGGTGGCAAGTGCCGATACTGGTCCATGGCAATGAGCCCACCTTGGCGGAAGACTATTGGCTTTGGTATGCCCGTTGAGCCACTGGTGTGCAGTACAACTGCCGGATCCCATCGCGTCTTCTCAGGGGGTCGTTCATAGGGAAAATGCGCCGCGTTCGAACTCAGAAGTTTGTCCAACGAGGGCACAACAAAAGTCTTCACTTCTCTTTGACCAGTTATTGATTCAATCGCCGACTCAAATGGCCCGCTGTACCATAAATGGCGACAGGTTGTTCGTTCGAAGAGCGATAGCTGTGCTTCAATGCTGTTGCGCGGCGAGATGAACAAGGCCTGACAGCCTGCTTTGACGGCGGCAATCATGATGATTGCATAGCGAATGTCGTTGGATCCAATGTACGCAACCGTCGGGAAACCCTCAGTACCGCCTGTCTTTACTTTTCCTGATATAAGATGTGCTGTACAGTTGACCGCATCTGCAAATGCCTTGCGAGTAACGGGCTCCCAGCCGTCCTCTGGTCTCGAGGACCGTGGTTTCCATAATAGAGTTCTGTTAGGCTCCGCTGCGGCTAGATCGTCCACTCGATAAGCAATAGGACGATGGCCATAATCTAGCAGGCCGTTGGTAGCATCAGTCGAGCCATTGGTGGCGTGCCAGCCATTCATGGTCGTGCATTTCACTGTTGCCATCGAAAGCTAAAGTCGGAGAAAGATGACGATGTATGGGAATTTTTTTTGCATTGATCCTGGGGAATCGCATTCAACAAAGTCGTCCCAGGGAATTCAGTAGATATTTAAACTGATTCTTCCACTGGGTTGAGATTCACCTCCTTCTCCGCAAGTGTTCCCACGGAAATGTCGGCGCGCGAGAAACCGATCACATTTAAACCCATCGCTACGTCACTAGCAAGTATTAGCTGAAGCTATGGTTCCATTATTATGGTTACAGCCCACGGACATTGAGCCCACCATGCCGCGGGCGGTGGAACACACTATGTAATTACAGGCTTAGCCGCAGAAGAATCGCTTTCTGGAGCTAGGAGTACCATGGCAACCTTTCTATAAGAGCGAGGCACAGTGCTACATGAGCAACAGGTAGCCGTATTTGCAAGTTTCGTCAAAAATAAATACCTACTGGCTCTTTAAACCGGCCATCGTAAATTAACGACATTTCGACGCTGCTTATCATGATTAAAAGCACTGCCAAAATGCCCCGGTCGGCAATCTGAATGGCTTGATGATCTGCCGGCCAGGGGTTCTGTTCCGGGCTCGCCCCGGAAATCTAGTTCCGTCTCTTCCTTGCCGCTTATCGGTCGTCGGAAGTTGGAGTATGTCGCGAGGCGCGAGACACAAGGTCTGTCCCTATTGGAGCTTAGCACGAACAAGTTGTTATCTGTTACCATGACAATTTAAAATTTGTAAATTATTCATCAAGACTGACAAATAGCCAGTAAGTGATATATAGCCGTTAAGAGTGTCCAGGCCCTAAATTGACACTCGACCTATGCCGGACGTCGTACAATAAATGGTTTTGAGTCGTCAAATTCGGGTTGTTATTTTAGAATCAAGCAATTCTAAACAGGTGACTCGCGCATCTATGCTTAATACACATATCGAAACTGTCTAATTTCCTGGTCCGTCTTATCCAATAAGTTGACCATGTAGTCCCGCTCAGCATCAGGGACGGCTCCCGCATCATCCGAGTCGCCCTCCTTGTCTCGTCGACGATTCTCCCAAATGAGGTAGAAGCGCAGCACAAAGGCCAACGCAAACCCAAGCGCAAGACAGACCATGATGGCCAGGAATGCCGAGTTGTACGTCGGAGCCTCGTGGTCAAAGAAGAGCTGTGGTCCGACAATGTTTCCGGTGCAGTAGCCAATGAATATCTAAAGGGACAAAAGGTTATCAGTTAGTGTTTCCTTTTGACAATATTAAAACAATTCATCTTACCACTGCATTGACGGTTGTCTTCTTTGTGAATCCGCCAAAGTTTCCAGACAGCATGGCCATCATTAGGGGAAAGTTGGCCGCAAAGCCGCCAGAGAGCACTGTTCCAACGAAGCGACCCCATCTATTGTCCTCGGGAAGATAACGAACAAGTGCTGCGCCGCAGACTCCAATAGACATATTCCATGCCATCCAGAGCGTACGCGTGTTCTTGAAGTAGGAACTTCCGATGGAGGATAACAGGACGAGGAATAGCTGGACAATGTAGGCTACGGAGCCGAGAAGCAATGTATCGAAAGTGCTAAAACCAAAGCCTTGTATGACAATACTGCTAAACTAAAAATAGCGACAGCGTATTAGTACGACTTTGAAGGCCAAAACCACACGGGTATACTTACTGTTGTGACACCACCGTTCGGAATGTTGGAACAGAGCTGAAACAGGAAGAGAAGCAGCATCTTGACATCCAAAAGCGCTTCACGGACTTGGTACCATTTGACGTGGTCGTTTTTAATACCAGTCATGTTATCCTTGACTCGCACAATGGCCTTTTGGCTATCTTCTTTGCTGAGGAACACTGCCTTGGCGGGCGTGTCGGGGAGAAGGAAAAAGGCAACAAAGCTCCATAGCACGGTTGCGGCTCCAAGAATGACGAAGATACCCTGTGCAGAAACGTCCATGATTAGCTTTCCCGGTCCTAGCTTCCTAAGCCAGTCTAGTTGACGGTACAACACGTACCTTCCATGGCGCAATGGTATTTATGTGTCCGATGCCGTAGCTCAACAGCGCACCAAAGATACCAGCAAAAGTATTGCCCAAGAACCACGCAGCATGTCGAAGGGGCTGCTCCTTGCGCTTATACCACATGGAAATAATAACCGTCAATCCAGGGGCAATTGTCGCCTCGGCCACGCCTAGAAAGATGCGAGTTGCGAGCAAACCAGCTGCATTGTGGCACGCTGCAGTAAGCATAAGAATGGAGCCCCATGTAAAGCTGTATGTTTTCATTAGCAACTCCACACAATCATTATTATAAGAAAAGGCAAGTTCGGATACTTACATGGATAGTGTAATGGATTTGCCCACACGCCATCGCACCATCATGAGAGAAATGGGATACGAAGCAACCAAGTAGCCAAAGTAGTAAATGGCACTGGACCACGAGTATTCAGAACCAGTTAGGTGAAGATCTTCGCGGATGCCCAAAATAGCCGTCGCTCCGAGGGCAGTCTTGTCGAGGAACTGGAAAAAGTACGAGAATGCCATGATGGGAAGCAGGCTGTATCTACTTGTTAGCCCATGTGACTCCTTCTGTATGAGGTAGGGAGGATGTTACCATTTGTCAATCTTGCGGAGAATTCGCTTGTCATCTTCCTCACTGAGCTCATATTCTGCAGCGTGCACATTGGCACCAAACTCCTTGTGCACAACATCACCGTCATCCAACTCAACCTTTTCAGCCAGGGATGTAGCCATTTGCTTGTTATATAAGCCGCAGAAAAAAGGCCTGGACAAAGCAATGACACGGAAAAAAAAGGATGAACAGTTTTATTCACAAGTCTGGGGCAAGGGTCCAGCTACTTATGGGAATCTATTCCCCCTATGCCCCGTGTCTCGGACAAGTACCGCGGGGTGGTTGGTCACATCGCCTCATAAACTGCCGTAGTATTTTCCCGATTGCACTTGTACGCCTTCTCGCTCAGATAGGCTTCCCCGCTGCCTCTCGATAACGCTGCAGGGGCAGCGGAACCGGAATGATGTGGAGTTGACGCGTGGAGATGAAAAGCATACGGAGTCCTGCTCGTACAGTTCGTACAATCACTACTCCACCCCCACACATAAAACGCGGGGATGGGTACTGAATCTCCAAACTATGAAGATAACTTGCCGACGGGGAGCTGCGCCAAATTAGAGACTTTGCCGGCGATGGCATACGCTAGTTTTGATTGCCGGCAAGTTCTTCTCAGCTAGCCTCTATAAGAAATGGCTTCTTAGGAATAACGGTCCACTTGCACCATAACATATGTCTGGTAACGTATGTCTGATAACAAAACGTCCCCCAAGAGCAGCGTTCCGGTGTGAATGTGGACCGGTTAGCCGTGTTTGTGGCTAAAAGCCGAGAGATTTGCCGTTCTTGGCGGATTGGACTTTACACATTTCTGTCAAAAACCGACGGTCAATAGGATTATGCACCTTACTTTACAAGTTTGCAGCTACAGTATTTATTAGTAAAATATTGTTCCCTGTTATAAAGGCCAACGTGTAATTTCAAATCATCGGAATAGACAATAAGTCAGATGAACCCGTTGGAATTTCGACATCCAGTGGCGCTCTTGCAAAGCTAGCAGCAGAGGGGCATTCCGGTTCGCCAAGCAGTACAGAATTGCCGATGAACTCCTGAAGTCGGCTAATAAATCAGGGAAGCTGAAATGCGTAAGGCGTGGGGAAACGCCACCTTGTCCGGGAAGCTTGATACCCCTCGGTGATGGATCTCCGCTTCGTTTATCGTTTTGTCCCTTTCAGTACGTAGTTCCCCTCCTGACCAGCGTTGCCTAAGAAGCTGAGTGGCGTCGAGTTAGCTTGAAATGGAATTCTCTGTCACAGAGTAGTTTGTCATCCGGTTAATATTATGGATTATTAGACGACAAATACGTCGCAGTAATTATTGTAGTACATAATGGAGCTGCCAGATGCTTTGCTATAGATACAGAACTTTGTATGTGAATACACTTGATACCGAACAAATTTGGAAAAAGCTTATTATGGAATGGTAAATCATAGTCTCCTGGATCATTATAAAAACAAAATCGGAGAAAAAAAGAGGCAAAGCCTTTCATGCCTCTTCACCATATCGCCAAGACGCACCATACATGCCACTTCCCCTTTGGGTATCAATATACACGAACTAAAACCAGCAATGAGAAGGCCTATTTGGGTGTAGCTACCACTAGTCGTCACAAGAGGAAATGCCAGACAGCGGTGCGAGGTTTTTCATGACCTGATCATCCCATCAGAGTAAGCGAGAAACCACGGTCGCCTTTCGTGTCCCGCGGAGGGCTGGGTAGCCAGGTCTTTGCGTGAAAGGCGCGAATGTATGAATATTTGCGCCGTATAAGAATTCATCCTCGATAAAATGTGAACGATTGCGCTCAATAATTTCAGCTACCCCTTCGTGTTCAGCAACCAGAGCAACCGCAGCAGCGCACTATGTACTAGCTCAGGTCTCGCCCTAAAGGGTCGTGACGAATGGTTCGTCCTACCTCGGCAGGGGAAGGAAAGTTCGCGGATTTGGCTCCGGTCAGCTGGCTAGAATGGATCTTTGTGTATGCCCAAGGCTACCAGTGCTTGGTGAAGTGCCCATGGACGTTCATGGTCCGGCACAAATGCATCACGAACAGTACCGGCACAGTCCTGGATAACAGTCTTCCATATAATGCCATCTTCATCGGCAAAAGGATTACGACCGTTGTTATAAAGGTAGTCGGCAACTTCCTTTTCTATCCAGACTGCCCTACCCTCGCAGTCATTGCCAACTTGCGTATCAAGCCCAATGATGAGGCTAATACGTTGGTCTTCCGGTCTGTCCTTCCACCTAAGAGTGTCCCGTAGAGCCTTAAGCAGGTCAGCGTATCCTCCGCTAAAGTCTAGAAACTGAAGAAAGCTGAGCTCTACTGTGCGTGTGGTGTGTGGCAGATCTTTGAGAAAATTGTATACGTCATCCTGCGTAACAACGAAACCAGACAAACCAAAATGGCGTAGCCGCGGCCATTTTTGAATAGGAAAGATGCTATGTAACGGAATGAAATGATAGAGACGTCCGCCGCTGCCGGGCTCTGCGGCGTTGAAGTCCGGGTCGCCTGTAATATCTGTTCTTAGATGTATGTGCTCCATGTCCGTAGCCTGTGCCAATGCGTTCCGGAGACGTCCGTTTCTAAATGACTGCCACTCATCGGCATATGCGCGAGCGACAGTAAGCGCAAGGTCGAGATGTCGAAATTGGGGCGTCTTTAGGACTGTAACCAGATTATCATACTCTTTAAATTGCTCATCGAAAACGTGGCAGCTAATACAAGTAAGCAGCTGGTTGACATCCACAACCAGCTCTAAAACAGGTGATGAATGCTCATGGACTGCCAGATTTGCTAAGACCTCCCCAAAGCCACGATATACATTCGTCTGTATAGCATTTTCCCACTTAGGTGCTTCAAGCCGGCCTCCAGTTATTGGCCATGTACGCGGGATCATGTAATTAAAACCATAGGGAAAGGCTTGTATCATGGGCGTTTTATAAAGCGGAATGAATAGATAGCCATGTGCAGCTGGGGTAATTGTGACGCGTATTAGGGATTTGAACCTCTTAAGACCGTATTCAAATGTCTGGGTATCTAGATTCCTTTTAAGGGTCTCTTCTTGCTGCAGTAGAAGTTGGCGGTAGTATTTCCAACACTCAGCAAGTGGGAGTTGCGCTTCGGCTTGTGCCTCTCTGATAACATGGTGTGACAGGTCAGCATCGAGAAACTTTCTCCTCTCGATGTCTTGTAGATTCTGACCGCACGCTAGTTTGAACGTTTCGGGGGGCTGGTTACCATTACACATGCGTCTGTGTCTCCGTGGCTCCGAATGTCATGGCCGCAATCGTTGCATAGCGACTGCTCCTGGTCGTCGAGCTAACAGTCAGAGTCCGACTCTGAATCCGGATCGTCGTCAATTTCTTGGTTTTTGGGAGACTTGAGCGGGTTTTCGAGCAGTGTGATATCCCATATGATTTCCTTGACGCCCCTTCGAAAGGTCTCATGGTCTGCGACGGCACGAAACACTTCAATGTCGCGAGGGTTGGCACTCAAGAAGACGCGATCTAGATCTAGGGGCACGGCGCGAGCTGCTGCCCTGCTCGTCAGGCGGAGATTCTTTACATCATTGCCAGACAACTTTGAGAGAATTCTGTCCAGCAACTCGTTGGGGAGTCTTTCGAAACGCTGCATCTCGGTGCGTCCCACTGATGTTTGTCCCTGTTGGGGAGAGTGTTGGCGCTTTCAGAGGCACTTAAAGGCATTGAAAAGCACGGGGAGCCAGTGAGCAATTTTAATTGTACTTCTATCGGCGCCACAGGGCCGTAATCGTAAACGCTGCAGGAGTTATCTTGTCGCGCCGTGTAGCAAGACCGGTTGCCCACTGGCCCACTCGAGCTGCTGAAAACTGCGAACCTTGGTTCCTCCAGCTATATCTTGTCTCCGTTTTACTTGCTAGTCGTGCGCGCTAAGCCATAGCGATTCAGCGCAGTGCCGACGAGCATTCGTAAGCTGAACGAGGCAAGCGCTTGTAATGGTAAGCCTTCGAAGGGGCGGCATTGTTCGTAATGTCGGTGAATTAACCGTAAAACCAAGCGCATAAAGAAGCGGGCTGGTGCTCCTCCTTCGGTCCACCGTACGGCGCGCATGGTTGGTGTAGCCCTTTTTGTTGTGAGCGAGACCGGATCAGGAGGCATTGACGCTGAGTATAGGGCGTTCTCCCTAATTGAGTTACGATACTTAAAATGGGCTTTAATCCCATCTTACTTAAGCAGATATTCTAATATACCCACGTAGTTACCTAAGTCTGCCTCACCTATTGATCAATGAGCTGGCTTTGAGCTATACGTCCACGTCGAAAAACGATGATAACGATGTTGTGGGCCCGGTTTTCCTTAGTTTATATTCATGAAGCTCCTGCTGTGCTACTGTAAACGGCGGATTGTTTATCTCGTCGAGAAACGCACCTGCCACCATGGCTAGAAAATAATACGAGTAGTCGGCTTTAGACAAAAGAAACTCTCCCACTAACCAAGCGCCATTCTTACTTAAAAAGCTACCGTTATATACTATTTAGCAGCTCTATATCAAACTCTAGCTTTCCATTGGCCAGGTGCTCGGGTGCTAAAGAACAGTCTCCTACATGAGTCTTGTAATAATAGCATTATGGCTGCTCGGTAATGATGCGTCTTTAATAAGAATAAGTAATACGCTAGATGACGGTTCTCAAAAAATGCTAGATGGCTGCTGGCCAGTAGTATACATATTCGCAGCCATAACCACTAGAATCGCCACTGCTAGCGAAATGTCCATACCGGCGGCTAGATCAACTGTCCACTCGACCTTCTTTCCTGGCAGATACGTAGACATCTTGTCAGTCCGCTTGGTAGTCATGACAACCCTGTCCCCGAGGTAAACGTTTGTGCGCTGCTTCCAGATATCCTGGCCCAAGACCAGCAGCGTCACCTCTTCGCCGTTGGCTGCGGCGTTTTGGACGTCTACTTGGAGATTATCCTTGAGGGAGCTGGAGCGTGGCGTGATGCGCGCAATGGGAGTACCATCTTTTCCGCTCCCATCGCCGCCGGGTAGTACGAGAGACCAAGAGGCACCGGATTTGTCAACCTGGATGTCAAAGAGCGGCAAACCTGAGGCGTCGCGAAAGGACCGTCTACCATCTTGTGGCATGTATTTGCCGTCCACAGACATGAGCGTCTGACGCTCAGGCTGCTCTAACGAACCGCCGCTCTTCTCGGCCGGGAGAGCGTCGTTGTCATCTGGGCGGAAAGCGGTGAATTTGCCGCTAGACCAGCCTTTTCCTTGCTGCTGGAATTGAAAGGTCGTTGGCTTTTCCACTATGAGTTCTAGACGTATGCCAATCGGCTGCTTTGGGGTTGTGAGTTCTGGCAACATTATCGCATTCGGGTGATGGATTTAGCGATAAATATTAGTAATATCATAGCGTGGAAGAGTGAGGAACAAAATGCAACTCTGCTATAGAGTCCGTACATATATATTAAATTATAGAATCGATAGTGCGCGCAGCTAGATCGGCAAGTGCCCATGATTGTCTTGGCGGGCGAGGTGCCATGACGTAGCTGCCCCTAGAAAATAGTCCATTGGTCTTACCTCAACTCCATACCGGGCTTTAGCGTTTGGCTTATGATGTTTGGCAAAGACACTTTGCAACTACGCCAGGCAGCCAGATTAAATAAATGAACAAATCAAGGGTATTTTGCAACTACCTATGGTGATTTCCTGTACCTGTTAACTAACGTCGGGAGTATATCTACAACCAACGTACTTGGCATCTGCTTAGTCTGATAAGCTGAAAAAGCGGCTTGCGAGAATTTGCCTCGGATTTGTCCCAAACACGTATAAGAACATGCAGTGGAGCATTGAAGTCATAGCCCAAGGCACTGAGACATTGCAACAGGACAAATTGCGCAAGCATCCCCATTCCCTGCACGAGGTGGGTCGCGTTCGCAGGTGAGGCAGTGCTCCATCAAGGGCCAACAGAACTTGCTCATGCGCTGTTGAACGCGTGCATCTTCTAGACTAGGGTGTCTGCCAATAAGAAATCGCCTCATAAGTTCCATCGAGCCCCATAGACTTGTCCGGGTTGGTCTGTGCCCAACGCTCCATGTTGGCAAGAATGGACCTTGGCAAGCTGGACCTTGGCAAGAATGGACTTTGGCAAGAATGAACCTTGGCAAGAATGAACCTTCGCAAGAATGGACCTTGGCGAGAATAAACCAGCCCATTCGGTTGCGTCCGAATATGGGCAGGGCATTATTCCCCCCGTACCCTGAGTGCAAATGCCCTAGCGGCGGCAGCGGAGAACTAACGGCAGAGTTCGGCTTACACATCGAGAGCTACGAGTAGTATGGAGATGGCTTTCTGTGCCGTCTTTCCGACGACACCCGGGCTCTGACTTCGCCGTCTCATCATGAACATGGCGGGAAACAATAAGCTACGAGAGTAGACTTTATGGAGTCCACGTAGATCGCTTCTACAATACGAGTAGCGTAGTGGGCTCTCGAATGGCTAGTTGATTTGCGGCCCACTTACATGATCGTTCTGAGAAATGGAGCAAATGCCCAGTATCCAAATACATAGCTGTTTGTAAAACGCGCCGATAACGCAGTCTATTGATTTATTTTACGGATCAAGCAATTGTACAACACACGGAATTGACAGCGAGTGTGGGTGGAAGCATGGCCTGGTCTCCGCGACGTACTGCGCACGAGCTGCTCTCTACGCTTCATCTCCTGGCGTTCATCTTCATGGCATGGAAGGCACTCTCCTGGGCAAGCAATAGTCCGGCGCCCATAGTTGTAGTGACGTCCGAGTCCATGGAGCCCGGCTTTCAGCGAGGGGACGTTCTATTTCTCTGGAACCGCCAGAGGTATGTGGAGGTTGGGGACATTGCCGTGGTCTCATTTCCAACCCGCAAGCTTCCCATGGTACGCTCATCACCACAACCCCATGCTCCCAATTGTTGCTAACAGCCGTCTCGAGTTATAGGTCCACCGAGTTATTAGGATACACTTCATTTCAAACAGGGGAAGTGGCGCATCCGATGGCCTAGTGTAAGTGCAAGGTACCCGAGCTGCTACTTAACTAACAGCGATTGAATTAGCCAATACCTCCTCACTAAAGGCGACAATAATGAGGCCAATGATGCCCTATTGTATCCAACAGATAAAGGCCTTGCTTCGCGTGAAAATGTCATTGGACTTGTCAGAGGCTACCTGCCATTCATAGGATGGCCGATCATCAAGATCAACGAGTTATTATCCAGACCTACAAGATATATCACGTAGTTCAAAGAGAATTAAAAAATGTGGTCAATTTGTCTATTATATATATGAGGACAGGTAGTCCTAGAAGTCGGCCCTTTCAGAGTCCGCCAATTGAGTCGTGATCATTGAATACAACTTTGGGTATTGCCACTTTGGAACACTCCAGAAGAAAAACAAAAAGACCCAAGCAAAGCCAAGGCACTTCCACACTATGCTGTTATATAGAAGAGTGGGTATTCCAAAGAGAGGCACAGTAGACCGCTCACTCGCTTGTGGATGTTTGAAGGAGATCGCACTCTCCGCTGTGCTCGCCAGAAAGTTCAAAAAGAACCACCAAATGTCCAAGTGCCAGCAGCTGGTATCACCCAATTGCCATGCTGCTGCGGCGTGTGACATTCCCGAAATAGTGAAAATGGCGCAGGCAACGGTTAGTTTATGCGGTAGCGACGCTGGCCGGAAGCCCAAGAACCGTTCTGCGAGTATTTTCCCAACATTTCCGTACGGAATGACCACCAGCCGATGCCAAAACTTGCCCCAAAACCCCCGGAGGCTGTACGTGTAGCATATCGAGCCGTAGATTGGCGGCCACTCATATGGCTGATTGACGCGAAGTATCACAACAAAGAGTAAAGACAGTGTCGAGTGCGCACCATCCACGACGGTGTAGGCACACACCGCCCAGAAAAAGGCAAAGACGGCTCGTAGTGCCGTTTCACGTATGGTGATGGGGTGGTCCGGATCAAACAAAATGCGCCGAAAGAAAGTCTCTCGAGTCGGGTCAAAGTCGGCAGCCTGTAGTGGCACGAAAGGTCCAGGGAGCACGCGAGCCTGGATGTGATTGTTCCAGGCCCAGTAGAGAGCCAGCTTAGCTAAGCGATGCGCTGTAAAAGCCCAGTGTGACTGGCTCTTGCACGAAGCGACAAGTCCGCGAGTGCGATTTTCTGCTCTTGAGGTAGAGAGTAGGCGCACATTGTTCCATGATATCCAGTACTTCCGGTACCATGGTTGCTTCTCGAAAGACCCTCTACCATGTACATGAAAAGAGTGGTCTTCGAAGAAGAGAACGGACACGCTGTGTGAGGTCCATATGCAAATCAGCAGTGCCCAGAGACTGTCAAGGCCACCCTCAGGCCAGTACGACGAGCCAAGGAGTGAAAGGTAGTGACAGGAGAGCAGAGGAGCCAGCCATATCCATCTTTCACCATAAGATCTCAGAGCCAAGGCGTATATAGCATTGGAAGCAACAAACGGCACCACCGGCGCCGTCCAATTGAGTGAGGGCTGCATGGCAACCAATGTAGGGATGGATGACGATTTAGGACCTTTGCTGCAAGTAATGGAACGGACATCCCATATAGAGAATAGAGAGATTTCGGGATAGCTTCTTGTCTGCTCCCGTTCTCCTTCTTTCCATTACATAATAGTGCAGCAACGGACGCAGAGATGCCCTGCATGTGTTGATGCTGCCAACTTCCCAAAGGATTGCTGCGGCCAAAAAAGTCTACTGCGGTGGGGAAATATTCCCAATTAGCCTCGTGCGACAAGGTCGTCAATGATCATCGTTGGTCCTCGTAAACGGACAACTGGTGGCAGTGTGGTCTCATTCTACCTCCACACAATCTGGTAGGATCCAGATGACACAACAATACTACACTCTGCCTATTCGGCAAGACCCGATTTCGGCCAGGCACGGCCTGCGGCTTCCGCAAGCCGCATTGTATTAAGCGCACGTGTTGGTTTAGTTAGCTATTAACTCTCCCGCTGATACCTGGAGACGAGAGCGCGCCAAGAGTAAATAACCGTGGGCCAACGAGGAATGTGCTGTGGGCACAACGTATCCGTCTTTACTGTCGTTACTATGCAATTTTCGCAATAGCAGCCGTTCAAAAGTAGGTACCTGGCTAACGAGGCTGTTGATGTGCCCCGATTTGACCTGCTTCGTTCCACTTGTACCTTGGCACGCGCAAGTGGGACCTTGAATTCGGCCACGGCGGCCGCTGGCGCTACTGTACCAGTTATGATTTTCATCGGTCCACCGCCGGCCCGCCAGCAATATACCGGCCTTGGGCCCGACCGACGTGGGGCGCCGGGCTGGTATATCTGCTATAAGTCGTTAATATCGCTTTACTGTTTCAGATATCCCGCCAAAAGTATCCTTTATGCCACGATGAGACCAGTTTCGCTATATTTGATGTGAAGATTTCAATTTGGCTGGCAATATTATTGGACTGTCAGATGTTTTTACCATTTCCAGGAACTCTCTCCAGAGTGCCCAAAAAGGAGGAAACCATCTAAGCACGCAACAACACTTTAAACAGTAATGCCAAGCTATTAGCTGGAAAATAAGGAAGAGTCCCACATTCAAAGTACAAGGTCCCAAAGGGTTGTTACACAGCAGCCAGGATTGCATTGAAGTGTTCCTCCAAGGGTGACCTGGAAGATGACCGAGATGCACGTTGAGCTACAAGAGCAGGCAGCTCCCTTCTCATCCTGATATCCATTGATCAGCTGCTAGCAAAACTAAGGCCAGCCCACATTTGTTTCACTATCGCGCCCGAGCTTGACCCAGAGAGTCTATTGCCGTGTATCCAAACTTCGCCTTGCGTTGAATTAAGCGAGGTAGGTTGCCGTCACATAATTTCAAACGTTTGTCATAATGCTTTGCTTGGCGTCGTTGGCCAAGGTTGACGGACTTAAACATACAGCACCACTAATTGGCTCACCGTCGAAAGTTGACGCAAGTGGATGGAGAACCATCAACGCCATGGAAAGGATTCCGTAATTCTCTTGTTAGTGTAGCGGAGCGGTGCCATGATCAACAAGCACGCTGAGAGTGACCTACAATTTGAGAGACGTGCTTTAAATCCCTGACAGACTGTTATAATATGCAAGTGTCTACTAGGGTTTGATTTTTTTAAGTATAAAAGTCTAGCTTTTCCTGCCCTGTTTGTCTCATCATCCATCCTCAGCAATTGATAATCAACAACTCAGAATCAACTCTAACGACTTCAATTCTATTCCCTCAAACTTCTTTCAAATAACCCATCGAACAACCGCAAAAATGGTTTCCACCAAGGCCGCTGTCGTCTCTCTGGCCTCCGCCGTTGGCCTCTTGCAGATGTGCCCGGCTCCTCAAGCAATCGTCGCCGCCATTGTTGGTGGTGCGACTGCTGGTGCCATTGGTGGCGGTGCTGGCCTCTGCGCCAAGTGGTGCCCCGATCCCAGAGATAAGCGCGGCTTCGACTACAGTATGCTCACTGCTCGTGACCTGCCTCCAGGTGTGTCCCAAGAGTCTATCGACCAGTGCACTCAGCAGATCAACGACCAGAAGAACAAGGGCGTTTCCGTTGAGATTACGACCAACAGCGAGGACAGTACGTGCATCCCTCTTTAAAGCCCTTTGAATATTTAAAACTTATTAATACATAGCCATTGACGTTGCCAATGTCCCTCCTGCTTGCATGAACCTTGCAACTGTTCTCACTGGCAACCCTGCTCAGACTGGCGGCCCTGTTCCCATCCCCATGGGCAGCGACAAGCTTCAGTACCAAGGCATCAACGGCCAGGACCGCCAAAACCTTGCCAAGGCCCTCGGTGCTTAAGTTGCTCCAAAAGCATTGATTGGTGGTTGGATTGGAATATCAAACTCAAGACAACAGAGCATGTGCTGGAGCTATCCTAGTCATCCATTTGCATTTAGTCTACACATTCGCTGAATATTTAGATCTCTTCTACAACTGCAGTTAGTCAAATACAACTACTACTGTTGACAATATTCGAAAGGATCCACAATCTCTTTTTTTTTATTTTTTTATTTTTTTTTTGGATTTGACCGGTGTCATCGCAGTGTTAGGTTGTAAGGAGCTACGCAAACAGCAGGGCTGTGGGCTATCTAGTCGCAATTCGCACTGTGCAACTTGCTGATGAGTTGGCAGAACCAAGATTTTTTTACAAAGTAATAAACATTATAAGCTTGCTGATTGATACGGTATCAGACTGTGTCAGAAAAGGTAGCTGCAGTTAATTGATACGCATTGGAGTCTTGCCAAGTTTGGTGTGCATTCCCAGCAGACCCTTCACCGGACGGAGAGACGCCCAACACAATGGGCCCACTCTCACTCTCACTCTGTGTTTCTTTGTCTTACTAAATATTTTCCTGATGGCGCCTAATTGCTCTAAGTTTCCCTTCGTCGTCAGCAACCAGAGCAACCGCAGAAGTGCACTATGTACTAGCTCAGGTCTCCCACTAAAGGGCCGTGACAAATGGTCCGTTCTACCCTACCAGCCAACGCCACCTTGGCTCAACGACATCAAACCCGAGATCTCGAAATCGACAGAGAACAGCAACCTTAATTGCCTCTCCCTCATAAAAGCTTGAATTGATTCAAGAATTACTCAGCATATCCCGTGTAGAGTGCAGATGAGAGCACTCAAACCTTCCTCGGAAGCGTCATTCAAGTCCCACGGGGGCAGTAGCAAGGCCACATCCAACGACATCCGCTCCAGCAGCAGCAGCACTGGTACCAGCAACAGGAACAAGCCTCGCTCACGCAACGGATGCTGGACCTGCCGCTCGAAAAAGGTAAAATGCGACGAGGGTAGACCATGGTGTAACCGTTGCAAAAGACTGCTGCTGGTCTGCGACTACTCGCCACGCTCCGGCCGCGCAAGCGCCAAGTTTGTCGACGGCGGCTATTCCGTCGCAATACGCGATCGAAAGCAAGCCTCCAAAGCATCGCATTTGCCCGATGCTGCTGCTTCGAAATCAGACGCGTATCCCTCGGCTTCGCTGCCGCTGGGGATCCCAGGCCCGCGAGAGAGCGCCTGTTCCATTGCGCTGACGTCCATCGACCACGAGGCGATTCGATACTTTCGCACCTCCCTCAGCGGACTCGTCTGCACCAAGAACCCGAAATACTCGTCGTACGGCATCATCTTTCACATGGCCGAGTCAAATGAGATGCTAATGCGACTCGTTCTCGCCATCGCTGGCCAAAATATGCGCTTTCGTCGGCAAAAGATGTCATCGCCACCACCGCTGTGTTCCTCGTCATCCACATCACCCAGGGCATCAACGTCGTCAACAAGCTCCATCTCTTCAAGCTACGGCGACTTGCCATACGAATACCCGCTTGCCCACTACTCTGCAGCCATCCGACTCATGGCTGAAAACATAGACAAGCACCAAACCCCAGTGGGGGACAAGTCAGGTTTCGACCTTGACATTATACTCGCAGCGCTTTTCCTCATGATGTGGTACGAACGAAGCCGCGCAGACAATGGCTTCGGCGCCGCAAACCATCTCGCTGGCGTAACCACAATTGTCAAGCATTACATCTCCAACAGAGTCGGGCTCAGCATCGAAAGAACAAGACAAACCCTCCCAACTGCAAACGTCCACGCCACCGCATTAACCAAGCACGCCAACAAAGCAGTCTCGTCTGCATCCGCCACGAAATCAGGCGAGCCGCAGCAGCAGCACCTATCCCTCTTTTCCGCACGGATGCTCGCCGAGATATGCGTCAACGACGCCCACGCATACACCTTTGGCGTCGGCGGCGATCTCGTCTCCGTCATCAACGAAATCACGCGCAGCTGCTACCCCGACGAGTCCATGAAGGACGGCATCCCCGCACTCCTGCTATACTCAAAGGGCCTCTACCGCACATTCTGGGGCGACGAGTATCCCATCTCCGAAGTCTCCGACGACGTCGAGCGAAGCAGCTGCGTGGCTCTAGGCATCGCAACCGTCCAGCTGCGTTACCAAGTCGCCCACTTGGACCGCGTAGCGCCCGATCAACGCCCTGCACAGCTTGAAGCCGTGAGGGAGGCTATTGGGCAGGTATACGAGCGGCACATTGACGTAATCACCATTGCGCCCGCCATATCCGACACTTCGTCCGAAACTCGTCGCTTCGCCCTCAACATCCGCATCATGGCCGCTCAGTTCTTTGCATGCCAGCTTGTATTTTGCCGCGCCGAGGGGCGATTTTCTCAAAACGACAACGACGAAAATTCAGAAAATGGTGACAATTCAGAAGCGGATTTCTTCATCGAAAAGATTATGAGCATCGCCAGGCAGTCCTTTCGACACTTGGGTCACGAAGGCGTCCTGCGCATCCTATGGCCTTTATACGTCGTCCCTCGAGGGAAGCAGCTTAGATGACTTGGAATGGATCCTCGCCCGGTTTCGCGGCTGTAGCTATTTTGGACAGGAATACGAAAATGCATATCGCTTCCTTTTGCGAGCGTGCGGCGGGAAAAGGGACAGTGCCGGCGGTGTAAGTGGCGTCGATGATGGGACTGTCGTTGCGAAATCTGGCACAGCGTGGAGCCCGCCTCGCAAGGAAGAGGGCCAGGAAGATGAATTTTTTATATTATTTTAACGTGTTCATGAAACGAAATGAATGGGAAAAGAGGCAAAACGGTAGAAACGGCAGAGGGAAGGCTAGATGGACGTACTACGGATATAGTGGAAAGGGAAATACACCATGTATATATTATTCCTGTCGTGTATGTACCTAGTATCTATGTACGTCTAGCCCAATCTACTTTATTGGCCATTTTCCATCCTCCTCGGCTATCTTCTGCATTGCCCAATCTGCCCCCACGAGTAGGCTAATATGACCGTCAACTAAGCGACAAGTCATCTTCGGTCGGCTAATGTTTTCCTATTTAGGATTTCGGGCGTGTCAACTCCACCACCCATTATAGTGGGGGCCGAGCATCGGCAACTTGCTTGCGAAACGATGAATAGACTTGTCCGAACCCGCAGGTGAGACTTGAATACAGACACAGTTTCGCGTCCTACTATATAAACATTCAAGAACCAGTCACTCATTTACAAGGCAACCCTACGTCACGAGAGCATCAGAACCAAAATGTCGTATGACACAATCTTTAAATATGCTCAATAATTCGATAATCCCCCAACGGCCTAACCATGCTAAAAAGTACACAACGTGCAGGTCCACGCCGTAAAATAAGAAAGCACTGACAATCACTCAGCACAAGGTTTGCAAACACAACAAGCGCAACACTCTAAGACGGTCTTGCGACCTCTAAATCGCCACTGCCAATACGAGCCGGCTAGTAAGCACGGCCCTTTGTCGATCGGCCAATCGTCTTGAAAGTCTCATACTGGCCATCTTGACCCATCCGGTCGAAGCGCTGTACGCCCATGGCATCTGATGTGTAGCCACTAAAGTAGTAGCCAATCAATACAACGAGGTACGTGAGCATAAGGATACTACCCTTGAAGTAGTTGCTCTTCCCTTCACCGTAGACGTAGCTGAGCAAGAAGACGCAGAGAATCACAGTCACCATGTCCCATTGCGGGAATAGCAGTGAAAATGTGTACATAGCTACCTCACCTTTCTCTCCGCTTGGCGGTGGGTTGTGCGGGTAGAGGGCAGAGTACAAGACCAGCGCGGGAATCTGGAGCAGACAGACTTGGAGAGCGTAAGCTGAACCAATCTCCATCGACAGTGCAATATTGCCGTTCATAGCAAAAGAAATGGCGTTCTATTCTACGTTAGCAACCATATTATTTTCCGTCATCGTTTGTCACTTACCAAAAACTCAGTCGTGTTTGGCACCAACGCAAAAAGGGTGATGCCCAGGAACTTTTGGTCAATAGCAAAACTTTCAAGGACAACATCAACCGTGTCAACCAGAATTTCAGCAATGATCGCGTAGAGAACAGTGGCACCAAGCAAAATAACTGAACTCTTCATGCGACCCCAGTTCGGCGCGTCATGGCCATGACCACCGCCACCCTGAGCTGTCACATCCTCATCTCCCGCGGGGACAACACCAGGACGCGACGCCGTCTGTTGTCTAGCAGGCATGGCGCCGGAGGGTTTCCGAGCATGGTTCCTTGACGCAATGGTAGCCGCAGTTGCTGCAATTTCGGCGACCTCGCGATAGAGGGCAGAGTTGTCGGATGGGCTGAGCCCGGAGATTTTCACACTAGATCGGCCGTGCTCACCACTTGGAGTCTTTGGTGGAACCTGGTGCGGTGTGTTTGGAGCGCCATTTGCCCCCAGATCCTGAGCTGCCGTCGAGCCCTGTCGCGATAGGTCTTCAGGGCGAGCGGACATGCCGGCCTGTTTCAGTGATTGACCTAGTATACGCTTGTACAGATGCGTATCCCGAACATCAGTGCCGGAACTATCAGCAGCAGACGGCTGCGAGATGCGTATAGATGATGATTGCAGTTGCTCCTCATGACGCTTTTCCTCAATTTCGGCATTCCAGATGACAGCTGCATGCGTGCGCAACGTAAACCAGAGACCAATCAGGTATGAAAAGAAGAGCATGAAAGCAGCAAGGTAGCAGTAGGGGCGGACAGCCTCCAAGTAGAATCGATCATCCAGTGCGGGGGCCTGGGAGAAGTAGCATCGACGACAGTCTCTGCCCTCTCCATGATCACCAATTTCACTAAAATCCTCGCAGTCAAGGCAGTTGAGCTCATGGGTTCCATAGATTTGGTAGAAGAGCGTTGGTCCAAAAGCTCCAACAACAGCAAACAACAGCATTGTGGAGGTGACACCGGCTGACTTGGCATTGAATCTTTGCGTCTTGCGCTTCAGTGCACCAAAGCACATGGAAAGGCCGGGAAGGAATAGGATACCGGCGAAAATACTGCCCACGATACTTCCTTCCACAAGCTGGCCTTTGCCTTGGTCCAGAGCCACGCAGTAGAGGAATACCTCGACAACAGTGGCGAAAAAGGCATTGATGGCGGCACCGAGGCCCATCGATGACTGGGCAGAGATTGACGCAACAGCTTGGCCGATGAAATACGCGAGGGGAATAATGGAGAGGAGCCCAGTAGTGAAGAGGAAAGCCGGTGATGTAATGAAGCTTCCCATATGAAGCATTCCCTCTAGTACTACCCAGTCGAAAATAACGAAGAAGACGACAGCCATTAGATTGATGAGGATGATGTTGGTTCCATCGACGGTGTACTTCCAGTACTTCAAACCGACAGCGCGGTAGGTGCACAGCAAGATGGAGGAATCTGGGCCATCAGAAGAGCGCGTGTAGTCCATGTGTGATTCAAAAGACAGCGCTAGCGGGTGGCGTCGCAGATGGTCAAACAGGAGCATTGTGAGCTTGCCCATTGGGATCCAAAAGACGAGGAACCAGCAGATAAAGGACACGACAATCAAAGATGGTGAGATGAGGCAGTAGAAGAAGAGAAAGAAGATGACGCGACCAATGTTCCATTCACCGCGGCCAAACAGTCTTCTTTTCATTCTTGGAGGCATGTCCGAGTTATCACCGCGACGACCACGGCCCAACAGGCTCTCTGTCTCGCTTGGGTCGGAATCGATGCTTCGGCGCGACCGGCCAACAATTGAGCGAGTACGGTCTGGGCCAAAGAAGAGGCGTCCGTATTCCAAATCGCCGCTTTGCCATTGTTCATATTCGGATATACTTCTGCCTTCGTCGCCGTCCTCATGCAGGTATTGCTCGTCCTTTTCCAGGCGTACAAACTTGCCAAATGGATAGAATAAGTAACCTGCGAGGCCCCAAAGAACTCTGCCGTATTCCCTGCCACTTGGGGCAGCGGCAAAAACAAGACACATAATGGCACCAAACGCCGCCAGGAGAGCCATCCACCAGCCAAAGCACAGAGTCCACATCAAATTGAAGAGAAGAAGCCATCTACTGACATGTCCACCTGGCGATGAATGAATGTCTTGTTGAGCAAACTTTTGGATGGAGCGATCTTTCTTATACAGGGCAGGCTTCCAGACTCTGATACCAAAGGGATGAGTTTGGTTAATGGCTTGTTGTCGGTCTTTGAGGGTGAAACTTTCGGCTTCGCTTATATCGCCTTCAGAGTCGCAGTCAAGGTGCTCGTCCAGAGGGAGATCGTCGTCGTCGTCATCATCATTGTCGTCGTTTTCGTCGCCACTCTCACGGTCTTCCTTGACCGAGCTAGGGCGAGTGCCTCGTCCTTCCTCTGCATGTGTTGATGTGCCACGGTGAAGCTGTGCACGAGAGAGGCTGGTAGGTGCTTGAGATCGCCGTCGGGCGGTATATCCTCGCTCAGCAGCGTCGGCCTCTACCTCGTGGGTGTCGTCGTGAGCGGAAAAGATGCCACCTCTGAAAGGGGTCTGGGAGGAGGGGCGGCGCGACAGCGGCGGCTTTCTAGGGCGAGGAAACGATCTTGTTCGTTCGGTGCCAGGTCTCGAAGGTGGCGGTGGTCGTTGAGGCGTTCTTTCGGTAGTGGACTCGGCAATCGACGGTCTGCTGTCAGAGGGATTTGCAATGGTGCCTGGAAGATACAAGCTCAGTTAGTAAATAGTTGGGCTCGATGTAGTAGGTGTAAGCTAAGGTGAGATGTAGACGCACCGTAGCTACCTTCGGGCCTCCGTCGAACGGTATCGGTGGACTGGAAGCTCTCAGAGAGTCCTTCACCATCACGAGCAGCGGTGTTGTCCGCCGATCGAGGACCCGGATTCCTATTTGTCGTCGGTGAAGGATCGCCCGACGATTGGCCGGAGCGCGAGGCTGACGGTTGGTTGCCGCGTTGCGAAGGATCCATTGTTGCTGGCTAGGCTTCTTGCGGAGGAGAAGCCGCTTTGACGGGTGATTAGCCGATGGGCAGAAGCACACGACAAATTGTCAAAAATGCAGCAGCGAAGCGAAATGAAGAGAAAAGTAGTCGATAAGGATTCAGACGGGTCGCCCAAGTCTGGTGGTCATGGACGACGGAGCTAATAATTAGTGGAGTGGAGTGGCTTGCGGACAAGGGACTGGTGATCAAGGATAGCCTGGAAGCGTCCGGGATGGCGACATCAGATGCTGGCCAGCGTCGACTCGAGTCGGAAGCGGCAGTCTATTGGTGTTTGTAGGAGTACAGTAGGCAGCGAATATCGATGTTGACAGGTGTTGTCCAAGGGTGTAGACAATGAAAGCTGCTGGAACAGATCGGAAAGGGAGGAGTGAGTCTCTGGGGAAAGCTCCAGTTGGCGTGGCTTGTTGCCGTGGTGGTTGTCTCCAAACCTAATATCAAGTGTGACAAGGAATTCGAGCTGAGCAACTAATACAATGGCTCTCGACTGACACAGTTGAGAGCAAGACAAGGGGCGAGACGACAACAGAAATTGGATTGCTTCGCCGTTGTGGGCGATACGAGAGGTTGAAGAGTCTACAAACAAACCGCCGTGTGATCTGTCGCCGTGGTTGCAGTTGAGACACCGCGTGGTCTCTTGGCGCCACCTGCATGGTCACTTCCTCCAACGTCACTAGCCAGTCAGCCGCCGGAGTCGCCAAATGCGGCGCAACCACAAGTCGCCGATTGGCGGCAGCAGAAGGATTCTTAGTGAATGTGCAGGATCGAACGTATTTGTTAGTTTATTCAGTGGTAAAGACCAAAAAAAAAAGCATTTAATTCCTCGTATTTCACCGACTCGTAATATTCCGGCTAAAAACCAAACCAGCTGCCTGAATAATAATACGACCTCTCTAATTACTGATTGCGTCGCAGATACATGACCATGTCCCACCTGTGCCCACCTCTTAACGTTCTGCAGAGGCCGGTCCACTCGCTCCCCTTCCCGCCATGCGCCACTGTACTCCTCTGTCCGGAGCCCGGCAGAACGCATATTCCGCCCTGCTGTGGCTGACGCGCGGCGCAGGCAGTGGTTGCCACGCATCACGCCTCGCTGGCTTACGAGATAGCTGCCGCCTTGCCTTGCATGGAAGCTCTGCCGAAACAAGCATCCGCGATCCGATTCTCATCACCACAATTGGCCATCTAGTCCGTGATTAAGCGCCCCATTTCCATCGATTGATACGAGAACCGACTTTTCTTTTTGCAACCAAACACCCCGTGGGCACCGTCACGATGGCGCTCGACGAGTACTACCACAACAAGATTGAGTCGATGAAGCTCGAGATCCTCAAAGGTCAAGCTGCTCTTCGCCGTCTCGAGGCCCAACGTAATGACTACAACTCCCGCGTGCGCCTGCTCAGAGAGGAGCTTGGCCTGCTACAACAGCCCGGCTCCTACGTCGGCGAGGTCGTCAAGGCCATGGGCACCAAAAAGGTGCTAGTCAAGGTACATCCCGAGGGCAAATATGGTATGTTGAATCACCATGCTGGCAGAGTCTTAGCCTGATCAAACGCCTAATAATTGTAAAACAGTTGTCGACATTGCCGATGATGTCGATATCGGCAAGCTCACAGCCGGCAAGCGCGTAACTCTCCTCTCCGACAGCTACAAGCTCGAGAAGATGCTTCCTTCATCTGTCGACCCTCTGGTGTCGCTGATGATGGTGGAAAAGGTCCCCGACAGCACATACGATATGATTGGTGGTCTGGATCAGCAGATTAAGGAAATCAAGGAGGTCATTGAGCTCGGTCTCAAGCACCCCGAGCTCTTTGAGTCTCTGGGTATCGCACAGCCAAAGGGTGTTTTGCTCTACGGCCCGCCCGGTACCGGAAAGACGCTACTGGCCCGAGCCGTCGCCCATCACACTGCCTGCAAGTTTATTCGAGTTTCGGGATCCGAGCTGGTTCAAAAATACATTGGCGAAGGTAGCCGAATGGTGCGAGAGCTGTTCATCATGGCCAGAGAGCATGCGCCATCCATCATCTTCATGGACGAGATTGACAGCATCGGTTCATCACGAGTAGAGGGCTCATCCGGTGGCGATTCCGAAGTACAGCGAACCATGCTGGAGCTTCTCAACCAGCTCGACGGCTTCGAGCCCACAAAGAATATCAAAATCATCATGGCGACCAACCGTCTGGACATTCTCGACCCGGCCCTGCTGCGACCCGGCCGAATCGACCGCAAGATTGAGTTCCCGCCCCCTAGCGTGGAGGCGCGAGCGGATATTTTGCGAATCCACAGCCGCAAGATGAACTTGACGAGAGGCATTAACCTGAACAAGATTGCCGAGAAGATGAATGGGTGCTCTGGTGCCGAGCTCAAGGGTGTGTGCACAGAAGCAGGCATGTATGCTCTCCGCGAGCGCAGAGTACACGTCACACAAGAAGACTTTGAGCTGGCAACGGCCAAGATTCTCAACAAGCACGACGACAAGGAGGTGTCTCTGGGTAAGCTGTGGAAGTAAGCATGTGCAGGAGTTGGGATGGAAGCTTGGGGATAAGGTCAAGCGAATCTCTGGGCCACGGTGGCGCTGGAGATGTAATGGTAGCTAACTGTAACAATATTGAACATGGCGATCCATATACATTTTATTCCTTACAAACTATACTGTGCATGTGCTGAGCTATATAAAAAGCCGCTTAAGAACGCTGGCTGGGCTCACCAAGCGGCGAATAGACACCATGGCCTCCCTTGTATCCAGAAACAGTCGCTGGCTTCCAACCAACCTTTTCAAGGAGCGATTCATCCTGCAGTCTGTAGACTTGTACATGAAGGGGCCTGCAGCACTTGAGCATATCCTCTGCGCCTCCAAAGCCCCAAGCCGACAAATCACCACCAGGGCAGGTACCTAATAACATTCCAAGCATTAGTTTCAACTCATTTCACCAAAGTAGACATCAAAAAAACTAGCGAGCAAAAGTAAAGGCTGCCAAAAAAAAAGAAAAGAAAAGAAAAAACTTACTCAAAGCCATAAGAAGATCCTGCTCAGCCAAAAACTCCAACTCATCCCCCCGCTGCGCAGGACAAGGATTCATAAAATACCTCCCTTGCTCATCCAGCCCCGTAACCTGAAAGATGTTAATCACATCGTGCACATCCGCTTCGTTCAGCCCAAACGGCATCACGGCACGGGTAAGGTTCGAGTGGCAGTGGAAATCATACTGCGTGCCCGCCAGCACGGTGTTGATGTACGGGTCGCAGCGCGTGCCGAGCAGGTCATGCACGCGGCCGCCGTGCTCGTCCTCGCCGTACCATGCCAGGCTGTCGGAGATGATTGTTGCGAGAGGGCGCATGTAGGGCAGGCAGGACCAGAGGCGGTCGTGGGTTGAGACGTGGGTGGAGTGAAGTTGGCGGGTGCGGGAGGCCCAGAAGCGTTCGCGCGGGTTGTGTCTGTTCCAGAGGTTTAGGTCGCCTAGAAGAAGCTGATGAGTTTTCATGCACGTTGTGTGAACGTTGAAGAAGCTGTTGGTTTGGGTTTTTGAGGGTGTGAGTGAGTGGTATACATACCGACTTGAGGTCCTTCCGGCGTTGTGATGCGCGCGATGCATCCCGCTGGAACCTCCCATGCCTTGCCGGATCGGATGGGGATGGTGAATTCTTCGACTAGAACTCGCGGAGCAGATTGGATAGCTGCATAGGCGTCTTTGTCGACTGCAAGTGGTGAGCCGGCCTTGGGCAAGTAAGCCGGCACAGGCTTCGGGACGGGAAGCCGGGCGTTGCGGCGTTCTTCGGCGGATGCTTCAGGGCCGGGCTGCGACATTGTTCAGAGGGAAGAGGGGTTTTATTTAGTCTGTAAAAAATTTTAAGAAAATTTTCCTCTCCGTTGAGTATAATAGGTTTGTTGATACTGAAGAAAATGAGCGGTTGACAAAAGGTTTTGTCGTTCAAGACTTGACGTGGGCGGAGGCTCAAGACCGAGCGAGGTCGGGAGGTTCCGCTTTTGCCGATGCCGGGGTGGAACGATATGATGTTGATGGGTATAGTTCAAAGAATATTGGGTGTGCGTGGCTACTCTAATGTCATGTATAAATTGTCAAGTGTAGTTTGATTGTGTTTATTTTTCTATTTGTAAACTGAAATGCTTTTACAAATAAAAAAGGTTATTATATCAGATGGGTTTGTAAGCCGAGCGCCGAGCAATCTTTGCTATGTCCATTGTGAACAGACAGTTGAATGGCACGAGTGAGGTGAATGGTTTGATAGTCAAAGCAGGTTAAAGACGGCATCTCACTCGTAACAAAATGACTTAATTGGTAATCTATACATGTCTCTATTAATCCTTGACAAATATTGACTTACAACAGCGATTAAGGACTGCCTCTTTCGTCGTGGAATAAAGGAAACATCGGGCGCATTCAGTATAGGGTAGGTTGCTGTTCGGGCGAGATGCCTGCGCACGAGTCGAGGTGTATTTTCGCGCCCAGAGTTCTCCAGAAAGTGCACAATGGTACAAAGCACTGCATTATACAGCTCATGTCTTGGATTGCGATACTCTGCACAGTCAGAAATTACAACCTCGCATCATAGTAAAATTACCCGACTACCCCATACAGCTCTACAGTTCCCCGCCAGGACGGGCAAGGGGAGCTTTCTATTTCTTGAAATCGTTCCGAAAGAACCGGGGGGAAAAACCTGTTTTCGGCAGCGTTGCCGCCCGCTAATCTAGGGGTCTCTGCAGCTTGCTTGCAGGTCGAGAGATTACACTATACTGACGATGATACCTGCCTACCTAGCGGGAAGGGGGGGCGTGTAGTAGACCCGGGGCCTAGAGCTTGGGATCGACACGTTGGATCGGCCGGTTTTTCAAGGTCCGGAGAAGTAGCACAAGGACAATTGGGGCCGAGTGGTGGCTTTTTCGGAGATGCATGAATTTGTCCCTTTGATTTTCAATATTGTGGCTGTTGAAATACGAGCTGCAAGTCTTTTATGGTTGAATCATCTTGAACATGGGTGGTAGGGCTATAGTAGGGAAGGATCTATGACAGGTATAAGTAGTATACTATAAAAACAAAATGAAATAAAATTACTGAATTGGCAGTATGACTGTAAGTATGGCAGTACTAGGTTGTTAACTATTATTATGTAGACAAAATCCATCACTCCACCCGTGGGTATGATCCCATCCGGCTTATTACCATGGATAAATGGTTCGGTTAGTCGGTGACTAGTGTGACGGGCAACATGACCAAAATGCGAGACAAGACACGTTTGCTGTGAGCCTACGTCCGTACAGTCTCCAGTCAACAGGACAAGTTCCAAGCTTTTGTCCAGCTAGAAACAAGGCAAGGTCGACAACCCTCTTTTTGGGGCTCAAGTAAGGAAAAAAAGAAAAGCTAAGATTTGGACTGGGGCCCGCTAGATTTACTAGTGCGGGCTAGCCGGCAGCGGTCGAAAGGGTCTGGACTCGGCCCGCCAAGACACAGTGACGTCTATTGTCGTCAACTTTTCTGCCAGATTGGCGGGAGGTTGCAGATTTGCTTGTCTTTTCCGCCCTTGTAGGTAGGTGGTTTTCCCACACACACACACACCCCCTTAGAAGCGGCTGGGAGGAGCGGAAACATTGCTCCCGCTGTTGAATACTGGTTGTACAGAAATGGATGTAAAGTAATAACAATACCTGCCCATCTACGGGACTCTTTCTCCCTTGTTGCGGGACCGAAGAAGACACTTGATACGATATTGTGGGCCGTCGTGTGGTGAGGCTGGTATGAGTATTATATCGGAGGACTCGTAGTTGAGATGTGCGACGGCGAGTTGAGAATGCGTGGAGAGTTGGTTTTGTTAAATGGGCTAAATGAGCGGATTGTAAACAGACGGTATTTTTACGATAAATTTTTGCAAGATTTGGGATAATAACAAGGGGGGGGGGGCCGTATTGTTGCTTCATGGTGACGTCGGCTGTTGTTGGCCTGGAATGCGCGCGAATGAAATGGTAATTAGCTAGTGAGCTAATACAAACTAAGCAGCGTCTGCCGTCGACCAGCCGCATTATAGGACACATGGCAATACTACGTGCATTGTACTCGCAAGGCAGTAAACTGTAAAACCAATAAATTGCCCAGAGTTGGCCGTACGAGGCTACTATGTAGTAAAGAGGAGGTGCCGTGATACAATAGCTGAGAAACGACAGGCAACGGGATCCATGTGGTGTGGCATAAGCTATTGCAGGCATTATCACAGTGTTCTGTTGCAAACGTTGTACATGGAGTTTCGCATCACATCTACCCAGACCAGAGCTGCAAGTCCCATGTCCCCGAAACCGACGATCCTTTCCATAAAGACCACCCCCTTTGGTTTGGTGTGTGGTGGTTGTGCATCTGCTGCGACATCTGGATGAGAGGAGAGAGAGAGAGACTGTCAGTCGTTGGTACATGTTTTCTTTTTGCCCTTTGGTAAATGCTATGATGGATGATGGGTGGGTTTAATGAGAAGAGCATTCAGATTGTAACACATACAGCGGCGATACAAATAACAAGATAATTATGCCAGATTATTGATACATTTTTTTTTTGGCTATAATATTGGCAAAATTGCAGTAATTACGAGTTAGTAGCCGTAGGGCCAGGCCGAGTCAGGACCAGAGCAACTGTTCCGCAATTGGGACAAATGACGTGATGCGAGTGGCCAAAGCTTGGCCTTTTCGTGGGGACGGCGCGGGAGAAGGAGGCTGAGGGTACGGCGAGGTACACGGCCAACGACGTCACAGGTCGGCGTACTGGGAATGGGCAACTTAACTCGTAAGGGTAAAAGGTATTATCACAGAAGCAGTTTTCTCATATACAAAGGGGTAAAAAAATTCCAAAATTTTTTTCCAAAACGGCTTCTTCTACACCTCCTCAACCCATCTAGACACCCCTTGCATTTTTCCCTGCAGCCGAAACCACAAAGAGTGCATGGTCCGGAACAGGATCCTATTGCCTGAACGTGTCCACCGCTTATTTCCCTGCCCACTGCTGTATCTGTGCAAGCGTTGCGGGCTGGAGGAAGTACCCACAAGTACCCCCCCGTTTCCGCACAACGACAGATGGAACCCAGCTTACATCACTGGTGGCGGGACTTTGCCTCCTCTTCAGGGCCCCCTGAGGTGGTGGTGATGGTGGTGGATGACCACGCTAGTCCTAGTCGCTCGGGAGGCCCAGCATCCTTTGGCAAGTGAGGTTGGACAAACTTGGAAGGGGGCCCCATGCCCCATGGCATCTAGAAATCTAGAACGTTTTGGTTTCGGCTGGCTAGGGGAGCTAGCGCTGGGAGGGAGGGGTGTGCCCGGTCGTAGGTTGTATGTACGTCGTACGTCGTAGGTAATGAATCCCATCGTGCTTGTACATGCCATGATTAGCAGCAGCAGCAGCAGCAGGAAGTAGGTGTAGCTCGAGTCCTCGTCTCGAGAGGCGGGCCTTGTTCTTGTTGTCTGCGTGCCTTGGAAGCACAGGATGCCATTTCTTTTTCCCAAGCGTACTCGTATGTACACCGCTTCGGCTCATGGGGTGGTGCATCATATCATGGCATGCCTCCAGACTATCAGAATGGTTGCTGCGAGGTAATTAGAACCCTCATCGGCTACCTGCTGAAGACGCATATCAAGCCCAGTGGTCCGCCTTTTTTTCCCTCCAATCTCCCCATTCTGTCCTTCTACTGTGAATTTTCTATACTATTTCCACGCTTTCGCCTCCTTCTCATCCTCCTCCTCGCCCTCATCCCACACCGGCAAGCCACTGACCAGGCTCTTCGTCACCGGCAAAGTCAGTCACATACACACACACTCTCTCTCACACGTTCCAACATCTGCTTGCTGCGTCTACATCACGAGGATCGAGGCTTCTTTTTCTCTTTCCAACTCGTCCAACTCTCTTCTTCTACTCACTGCCTCTTGCTCTCTCGCTATCCCTACCTATATCCTCGCCTTGTCGGCTCTTTGATTCCCCTTTGGCTCAACGTCTCTCTTCTCACGCTGTGGGCGGGTCTCGTGTTCGCTCCTTGCCCCATCCAGAAGGACCCTGCTTTTTCGTGGTATTCCACCTTTTGCAAAAGGCGTCTGACTTGCCACGCACCCGCCGTACCCCCCTAACGACGTTCGACGCACCCAGCAACGCCACCACCCAATAAAAACCCTCCCCCCTAAGCCGCCTGAAGCGGGCCCCCCAAAAGAGCCCCAAAACTGCCGCCGCAGCACCACAACGCTGCTGGGCTCCACCCGCTTCAGCGACCGGCCGGGCCAGCAAATCGCCTGTCCTTCAACTGTTACTTAGCGCCAAAAGGGCACGACGTCAGGGCCTACAGCACGCCACACACCCCTGTGCTCTCTCGCCCCCCTCCCCATTCCACCTCCTTAAACCAAACCACCCCCCCGGCTCTTTCGCTGCAGAGAGGACTCACTCTCATTCCCTCTTCGTCTTCCCTCCCCCAATATCCTGCCGACTTCTTTCTGCTTCTCTTCTCCATTGTAATTCTTCGGATCTACGTTACCGTTTCGAGATTCCCAGCTGCTCTTTTCGCCCAAAGCCACTTGATTTCGCCTCCTGCTGCGCCCTTGGACGCCACCGATACGCCCAGATCCTTGGGGTGCTCTTCAGCCCACGCTCGACCGGTTACGTCACAACGCCTCTCCCACCACAGGCAACCCGTACAGAACGAGTCCACACGCACAACATCTGCATCTACGTTCAATACCAATCCATACATCCCATACATCTACGATATAGACGATATTCCGACATGATCCTATAACCTCACGCCAACTCTTCTTCTCCCTTCGGCCTTTTCTTTTACTTCCTTCCTTCGTTTACGGCCGCCCTGCACAAATCCCCCTGTGGCTTCTTTGGCGTCATCGGCTCGCCTCCGTCCTCTCCAGACCAGGGCACATGACACGCGACACAAGACCATAATCCTCCAATGTCGGTGCAATACGCCATGGCTGCTCATACGGCGCGCACGCCTGGGCCGACAAGTCCTCATTATATCCCCAAATGCTCTCCTCGCTCCAGAACAACAACTTCGACAACTCCTCTTACGTCACCCCGTCCCCCCTACTCTGTCGGCCAAAACCACCCGCCTGCCACGACCTCGCCATCACACGTTCCGGGAGAGAGAGCCGCCAGTCCCAACTACTTTGGCCTCGTTCTCGACACGTCAAAGGAATCGCACGAATTTTCGGCTCCCGCCAGAGAGAACTGGAGCCCGGCTTCGTCATCGATACGCTCCTTTGCCGCCGCCATTCCCAAGACCGTGCCTACAGAGCCGAACCCAGAGTTTGAGGCCTTTCGCCGACAGGCCGACCGCAACCAGGGTGCCTCGTCTGTGTCAGGTCCTCGAACGTCGGGCCATGCGCTGCCTCCCTCGTACCCGCAGCCCAAGAGGCCGCGTCCGTCGCGATGGCACTCTCACAGCACCGACCGTCCACACGACCCGGCGTCATTCAGAAATGCTCTGAACAGAATCAGAGCCGAAGTCGGTACGGCGAAGCCTGAATCGGACCGTGACAGCTTCCACGATTCGGCCTATGTTTCCATGGAGTCCAAGAGAAACTCGGATTCCTCGCTGATGCCGCCACAATGGCAGAATATGCCCACGATTGCCTCGCCTCAGCCCATTGACGAGGGTGAACAGGTCAATACCCACTCGAAATATCCAGAACGGGATGCACGCCTCTCTTACTTTGACCCCAAGCTCACGCCGCAGTCGGCTGGTATGCCGGATATCCCGCGTGCCGCCACACTCCCTTCCAAGCTCGTCTCTGGCGAGGCGCCCATGCTCAGCGTCGAGCAACTCAAAGACATTATAGACGAAACACCACAGGACCGTCTTATGCTCCTCGACATTCGTTCCACCCAGAGCTATAGCCAGTCTCGCATTCAAAACGCCCTGAACCTGTGCATCCCAACCACGCTGCTGAAGCGAGCCACGTTTAACATCGATAAGCTGCAGCAGACCTTCCAAAGTGGTCCCGAATCTGGCAAGTTTGCAAACTGGAAAGACATGGACTGGATTGTGGTATACGATGCGCATTCTTCTGATCCCCGCGACGCTGTCACGGCGCAAAACATGATTAAAAAATTTACCAGCGCTGGCTTCATCAAGAATGCCGCCATTCTGCGTGGCGGATTTGCACACTTTCGAAGCTCCTATCCTCGCTTAATCGACGAAAAGAGCACACAGTCTCCAGGAGGCTCGTCACGACCAGGTCTAGGTAAGGCAGGTCCTGGTGGCCTCGCGCCAGTCATTGGCGGTGTCAATCTCCCGACAACGATGAACAGTGCAAATCCATTCTTTTCCAATATCCGACAAAACATGGATCTTGCGGATGGTGTGGGCCAGTTTGCCGTCGGCCGCCCTGACAACCTCGACGATGATAGTCTGCCGGCTTGGCTGCGCGACGCGGCTGCGGTGGAAGACCACGGCAAGAAGGTGTCGAACAAATTTTTGAACATTGAGCGTGACGAGCAGTCGCGGATGAGCGGGGCCTATGCGGCTTTTAACCCAAACAACCAGAGGAAGAATTCTGTGCAGCTCTGTGGTGTCGAAAAAGGCGTCAAGAACCGCTACAAGGACATTTTGCCTTTTGAACATGCAAGAGTACGGCTTCAGAGCAAACCCGAGGGCTCTTGTGACTATGTCAACGCCAGTCATATTTCCGCGTCAAGGACCAACAAAAAGTACATCGCTACGCAGGGACCTCTGCCGGCAACATTCGAGGACTTTTGGTCCGTCGTGTGGGATCAGGATGTTCGCGTCATCGTCATGCTGACAGCTACCTCGGAAGGTGGCCAGCTCAAGTGCCACCCGTACTGGGAGCAGCATGATTATGGCGACATTCGGTTGCAGCCACTATCGGAAAAGAAGGCGTCTCTGGACATGGATAGGCATCGATCCGACTCGACCAGTTCTCCGATGACCAGCTCGTCTGAGCGCAGCCGACGACGCGCAGCCACGACTACAGCCTTTGATAGCGCAGCAACCAACGGACCGCCCAAGAATGAAACGCCATATGTCATTATTCGAAAGTTTGCGCTGTCGCACGCCGCGCACCCGTTTGCCGCCATGCGGGAGATTACACATCTGCATTTCCCAAGCTGGCCCGACTTTGGAACGCCTGCGCAACCCTCTCACCTACTGGCGCTGGTGGAGCTGGCCAACCTGACGCAGCGAGCAGCGATGCCTGTGGAAACGGGCAACGTGTCTCGTGGATCGACCATGGATGCTCTTCCCGTGTCGTGGCATGACGAGCCTGAGCTGGACACCAACTCACGACCGATGATGGTGCACTGCTCAGCCGGCTGCGGACGCACGGGTGCGTTTTGCACTGTGGACAGTGTGATTGACATGCTGAAGCGCAAGCGCCGGACGAATGCATCTGTCAACGCAGATTCACAAGGCGATATTGCCATGACGGACGCCAATGAAGAAATATCACCCTTTACCGGCGCAAAGGCAGCACCAGCAGACTCGTACTTTCAGCTCAACCTTGGGTCTAATATGGACAAGGTATCTGTGGATACCAAGTTTCTCCAAGACGATACAGTCGATCTTGTTCAAAAGACGGTGGAGGATTTCCGCGAGCAGCGGCTCAGCATGGTGCAGAGCCTACGGCAGTACGTCTTGTGCTACGAAACGGTTCTTGAATGGATCAACCGCGTCCAGGGCAGGGGACCAAACGGCCCCGATGGGCGAAAGCGAAGCGAGAGCACAACGGCGCAGTAGTCGTGCACATGAGGCTTTGTCAGAGCTGTTGCTCAGACGGCGGCCCAGCCGGGTGTGACTGGGCCGCGTGTATTGTATTGAGAAAAAAAAAAAAGACACTCTTACGTTTTCTGCATGGGTCGAGCGACGAGATTTTTGCGTTGTTTTGGTTTCTTGCTTTTTTTTCTGGTCCTTTTTTTTTTCCTTTTTGGCCAAGGACCCTGGGATCAAAACATATCATATACATGAGAGTATGGCGTAATTTGTAATACCACTGGTTTTTGTTTTCGGTTTACAGCTCAGATGAGTTTTTGTCGCTGAGATATAAAAAAGAGACAGTAAAGGGTCACGTCGCTGTTGACCGAGGAACGAGGACAGGATACACTATATTGTATTTTTAGGAATGGAAATGAAATCGACATGAATCTAATTGCATGCTTTTGTGTATAAGAGTATGTGAACGGGTGTGACTGGGCAGAGAAGGGTGCAGAAACACATCTAGATGATGGTGCGCCACGGTGCCAGATCTGGTATGTGATGGTGTATGACCGTTGAAGATGTGCGGGCCGAGTATCCGTACTTGCGTACGGAGACATAAGCACGTACTGCATTGGGTTAGCAACAAAGTATTAACTGCTTTCGGCAGGGCACTCGAGGTCGAGGGCCATGTTGGTATTTTGTTGTGTAGTTATTTACATTTTGGGATTCAATACTGGGGTTTATCTTTGTCCTATTAATAGCTCCGTCACCTGTTCGAGTCTGGGATTGACCTTGTCCTCATCCATGTATGTCATCGTCTACTTGACCAGCATCAAGCAAGGCAGGACCAGCTCCTTACTCGCCGCCCCAGCTTGCGACCCCACCACTTTGAAACTGGAACCTTCTGCGGCACAGGCTCCCCAGCCCCTCCGCTAGCTCTACCTAGCACAGGAGGCTCAGGCTCCCGGAATACGACGCTACGCTTTCCTTGACCTTTGGACTCGACTCTCTTGCTTTCCGCAAACAACCACCACGAACCTGCACCGCAAAAGAGAGCCCCCTCCGGTGCCTTTGGTTTCTGGGGTTTGTTTTTTTCCTTTTTATTATCTTCTTCTCTCTACATCTTGTTCTCTTTTTCTTCCGCATGTTTTATCTCTCTTTTTGAAACGGGGATTGCACAGTACACCATCGCGACGTGGGCGCCCTTGGGTTTTTGCGTCATTCGCGAATCATTTCAAACCTTGTATACTTAGCCATTCGCCCCCCCTCTCGAGCCCCCTTTGCATTGGAAACCTGGGATCCTTTTCATACGGCATTCTGTACACTCTTGTCGCACTTACGATATACGCATCCTGCCACGCGGCGGAAAAGTAGGCAGCGGTTTCAAACAAACGCCTAAAGACAAACACATACAACGTAGACACGAAGTCGGTTCGACTCCGGCCAAGAAACAGGAATATACATACACGGACATCGCGCAAAACACACCCAAAAGAAGACACACTCCACAATGCGCAGACCGTCCCTCGACATAAGCGAGCCATCGCACAGCTTTGAAGAGTCCATCGCCTCCCCCTCAGACGACACCATGGACTACGACCTCGACCTCTCCATGCCCCCCGACGAAGAAGCCGTCCGCGAACAAGATGCCCAGCAAATGTACTCGCCCCCGCCGCGCATCGCAGCGCGCTTCTACCGACCCTCGCACGCCCGTCGGCGAGACTCGGCCGCCTCTTCTCGCCGCAACTCCATGTCCTCGGCCCATTCGCGCTGCTCGTCGCTCCACCAGGCCACCGCCACGACGCCAGATGGCGAGCAGAGCAAGCACGTCGCGCAGCATTTCCGCCGCGCCTCGTTCCTCGAGGACCGCCGGGCTAGACTCGCTGACCGCGCGGCGCATGCGGAAAAGGTGCGTCTGAGGGCGGCAATGGCCAAGGCTGCGCCTAGAGGCAGCAACAGCTCCGAGGAAAAGGCCCTTGCGGCGCAGCAGGCGCGCGAGCGCAACTTGGCTGAGATTGCGGCAAATTGCGCCGAGGAAGTCCGCAAGGCGAAGCAGGTTGCTGAGCACACCAAGGAGAAGCGCGAGCAAGAGGTTGTGAGGATGAAGGCGCAGCTGGAGGAGAGGATGGCGGAGGCGCAGAGGCGGCGTGAGGAGATGCTGTCCAAGAGTGCGGCGCCGAGAAAGGGCCGCACTAGCAGCAGCTCGACGTCCAAGAAGCCTGTTGAGGTCATGAGTAGCCTTAGTGAGCGGGAGGTGACTAGGATGACCGAGGAGGATGCCGTGCTGAAGATCCAGGGCTGGTGGCGCGGCTGTGTTCGCAGGCGGGCTGTGCTTGGGTTTGTTGACTTGGGGTTGACGATTGATGGGATCAGGGAGACCGAGTTTGATACTGTTGTCGAGACGCTGGCGCGGGACAATGTACTCGTGGCCACTGCTAGGCTGTTGCGTATCTGTGGTCTGCAAGAGGGCGAACCGGGCTCTGTGAATGAGATGGCTGCTGTGCGTACGTTTTTGAGTGCGTTTTTGATCCTGGGCCACCCGAATCAGGTCCTCAGCACAAAGAATGACGGCGAAGAGGCTACTGATCCTGAGAATGCGCCCGGCGCAGCCCATCGTCTCCCGGCCGCAGATCTCAATAACCCGCAGCTGCAAGATCTCATCAGCAAGGCCAAGGAGCTGCTCATCTCGTTTGAAAATATCCTCTCTTGGCTTAGCCCTGCCAACCGATATACCATCCCGCCGTCGATGAAGCAAACCATTCCCGAGTCGTATGCCGTCTTTTACAATGCTTTTATCGCCTGGAAATCACGCGACTCTAATGCTCTGGTAGAGGTCATGGTTATGCAGTTTGTTGAGCTGGATGCCATCTACCAAACTGTCAAGGATACGACTGATGACGCGGCTGCTGCGTTGTACCGCCAGAGTATCCAGGACAGCCAGCTGATGCTGATTGTGCGGATCAAGCGACTTGCTGGCCAGGAACGGGGAAAGAAGATGATTTTTGAGGCCGTTGCAGAGGCGAGAAAGGCGCGGAAGACGAAGAAGCAGACTGGTGATACTAAGCCGCGTGTCGCTGAGGGCGAAGGCGAGGGCGAGGGCGAGAGCTCTGGTGGTCAGGCATCTGTTACTGCCAATAGTCTTGTTTCGCCCGAGTCGCAGACGTTGACGCCCCCGTCGACGCCTGTGAGCCGCGGCCAGGGGAAGCCGACTGCTGTCAAGACTGGGCTGAATGGCTTGATACCGGATAACCGTGTGGTTGTGCACGAGTTGGCCATCAACAAGGAATACCAGATACCCTCCGACGAGTATGTTGAGCAGCAGGCTGTGTTTGTGAAGCCGCTGTACGTTCAGATGAAGACCACTATGGAGCAGGGCGATAGCGAAGCCAAGAGCGAGGCAAGCTTTCGCTTCTTTTTGCTCATGGCGGGCACTATCAAAGATAAACTGCAGCGACTGCTCAAGCAAGGCAACTCCATGTACAATCTCATCGGAGAGATTCTGGATCCTGAGATGGCGGAGCGTCAGTTTGCCCTTGGAAACTTTTCGTACGAAAAGTTCTTTTCGGCCATGGCTTCGCTGCTGCCGAAGCTCTGCGCGCCGTTTAGAGACGACGAGGTCAAGACACTCATTCAGGAAAAGTTGCCAGACGGCAACATTATTGACCGCGTGGAAGCACTAAATGAATTCATCGACGTCATGCTCTGCGACTATGTCAACTACCTGCTCCGCATGGCGGCACCACAGCTTATTGAAACGGCGCCGCAGTATGAAGCTAAGCGATTCAGCGAAGAAATCAACAAGGGTGAGATCCGCCTTGCTGTTTCTGAAAGTGCATGGCGATCGGCTACCAGCAAGGTGCTTGCTGAGGCGCAGCGACGTGACCCCGAGGGTATCAACCATCCCAAGTTGCGACCTACTGCGGACCGGTTCTACGCGCAGCTGCTTGTTGACGTGTTTACGATGCCGACGCCCATTTCTACGGAACAGGTGCCTGAGATGCTACGTCTTGATGTGGCGCGCATCAACAAGGTTTCCACCATGGTGCAGCGCATAATTACTGTTGGTGCTGTTTTGCTTCAGTGCAAGAATCTTCTCAAGCGCGATGTGCGTACGCAGTGGAAGACGGAGGCTGCGCGCATAATGGCTGTTCTCGAAGCAAACCACGCTTCGCTCGACACCACACTCGACGGCACCATGGCAGCCCTGGAAGCAGGCCGCTCCATGCCCGCCGCCACAAAGACACAGCTACGCATGCTAGTCAAAAAGGTGCTCGAGTCATCGCTTGAAATGTCTCGACAGTCCACCGAGCCAACGCAGCCCGTCCTCCGCCTGCTGCTTACCCGTCTACGCGGCAACATTCTCGCCCGCCTGGCACCTGGCTCTGCAAGCGAGAAGGTCAAAGCTGCGAACACTGCAGGCGAGAAGCTCGCTAGTTTGGGCTTGTCGGAGTTTGTGGACAAGGTGCGTCAGATTTCGGACCTGTTGGATCGCGTGGGTGCTGTTGATCGCGCAGCGCATACGACGTGGTGGGATGCGGTGGCTACAAAGGTGCAACAAGAGGATATTGAAGCATGAGGTTTGGGCGTACTGTATTTCTGCAACTATTTTTTTGGGGGGACCTTTTGATCAACTTGAGGCAGGCGATGGGCAATTTGCATTGGCGTTTTTACTTTTTTGTGGTCGTTTCTGGGTACTTTGGGCGTTTGGGAATTACTGATGGGATCGGGATCAATGGATGATATACGACTATTATCACTACTAGGAACTGGAAAATAACAGACTGATGAAAACCTTGTATCAAAACACCTCGTCTTCTTTGAACATTGCTGAACACGCACTCTATTTAGCCTGCGATTGTCTTCCACCAAGAACCTCATCTACTCAATTATGAGACGTGATCCAATCCCCCTCATACCCACTCTCAACACAAACCTTTTCCCCATTATCATTCTCATCACAAACCGCCACATCCTCCGGCACGCCCACCCACCGACTACCAACCATGTTCCAAAACGCACAAATCACATCCTCCTTGTACGCGCGCCCATACCGCCTCTTCAACCCGTCTGCCTCCGCCCACCCGCTCTGCAGCTCGCCGCACTTGGCATCCAGCACGTGTTCCTCCACCCAGTCCATTTCAGCCATCGAGCACGGGTTGGAGGCGCTGCGGTCCCAGTTGCAGACGTACGCTGCTGCGCCGCCGGATTTGGCGACGGCTATGTGTCTCGTGCGCGGGGGCACGAGGTAGCTGCTGCAGTAGGCTGCTAGGCTTTCGCGGGCGAGGACGAGGTCGTGCGCGTGGAAGGGGGGTTGGTTGTAGATGCAGCGGTGGGCGGTTAGTGGGAAGGGAAGGGTGGGATTGTTGGAAGGGGAGCGGGTTGGGGGTGTGTTGTTTAGGAGGGGGTTTGTGAGGAGGGCTGGGTGGGAGGTTTGGTGTCGTTTTATGTGTGCTTTTGTGGTAGAGGAGGAAGATGGGAATGTGATTGTGTAGAGGCCGTCTGGGAGGTCTTGGGGGATGGTCCAGGCTGCGATGGTGGCGGTGGTGGTGATGACAAGGGTGAAGAGGCTTGGGAGGTGCATGTTGGTGGTCAGTCGTTGATTCTTGTCGAGAGAATGAATCAGAAAAGGTCGTGATCTTTGTTGGAAGGAAAAGCTTTGACCGTGAGGATTTTGGGAGTGCTGCGTCAAAGTTTGATGGTGATGGTTGAGTGGCGCCGCCATTTAAGTCACATTTTTGGCATATGAATTTCAAGGGACCTCGCTTTAGATCGTGAGATATTGATTTGGTTCAAAATTCGTGCAAAGGAATAAATTGGAGAAGAAAAAAAGAGTGTTTCTCGCTTCACTATTGTAGAGTTTCTAGCCTAGTAAGCCAACGCGTCTTTGGATATAACGACCAGCAAATGTCGTACGGGAAAGAGGAGAAACGGTTCCCGTATAATAAGCAGCTCCGTTAAAATTATTTAGAAAAAACAAATGAAGGAGCGTAAAACAAAAGCACAAAAGAAAAAAAAAGAAAAAAAAAGCTATGGGAACAAAAAAGGCCATGCGAGCGTTTCACCAAAGGCCCGCCGTCAGCATAGTGCATTGAATTCCACTATAAGATCTTCCTTCACTTATAAACGACCACGTCAAACTCTTGTTGTCTGCGGCAAAAGGTTGACTGCTATATGAGCATTGCTGCTCCTTAGGAGAAGCTTCCATTCCTCAATTAGTGGTTAAAAAGGAGTTTTTAGACCTATGATCGCCGGAGGTATCGAACAAACTGAATGTTGAGGTATCACTACCTCATTTTGCAGACCCATCTTTTGACTCAACTGTCAGAGTTAAATGAATACGCTGTGTGAGGCGTCTGAAGAGTTCACGTTCGGGTTAGGGCTCCTTCAAAAAGTCTACCCTGTTGAAATGACGACCTTGGGCGAGAAAGCACCCCCGCTTGACTCGTCCCACTCGAGCTGAACCCATTTCTAGGTAAAGTTCTTGAGCGTGGCCTAGTGCTAAAACCACTTGGCTCATTTAGGCGCCAACGGATAAAGTGACGAGACGCCACAGTCATTTGGATAATTGCTATACAGCTGTAGCCTAACCTGACTTGCAGAGCCGGTTGCGTAACAATAGAAACATTATGGCCCGTCTTGAATCGAACGGCATAATAGCGGTAGTGTAATAGAGGCGCAGCGTTCGTAGAGCCTGACACGTGATGTGCCTGGTTCTCCCCTTTGCGTGACATGTAGGAGCATCTGTCTGAAAATGCCTCTGACGGTGGCTGCCCGCTTACAATATTCGACCGTGACGTAGCAGCTGGAATTTGGAACACTCAACTTTCCATTTTGTTTGTCTTTTTCTGGTATGGACAAACCGGAGCTTAAGAGGCGGTTGTCCATCAATGTGCCGCCGCGCGAGCCGAAGAGACCAAGAACGCCATTACCAGAAGAGATTCGCGACGCGCCATCTACCGCAGCCAAATCTACCGATTCAAGTCAAAAGACTGAGACGGGTATGTGTAGACTGGAGTGGCTGCGGCATTTGCGATTGACCTAGCTCATATATACTACCCAGTGTCCGCAGCCTATCCGGACCGAGACATCATCCAGCGACCTGACACGTGTTTTGGCGTGGTAAGCAGTGAATCACCTGCAAGTTCGAAAAGGCCAAGGACGGCAAGATTTACTTAAACGCACATAGCTAAACTTGAACATACCATGTTCCAATTTGACGAAGGGAGGTGCTGGCCAATTGCCAGTGCGACTTGTATCGACACCTCACGTCATTCAGTTGCATCATGGCCAGACAGGTGTCCATCTCGGGGGATTAGTATCAGAAGGGCTATCAACGCTTTTCAGTGAGTATACTGTGGAGCTTACCGGAACCTTACTCGCCGAGACTGCACGTTCGAAAAAACAGACGCGCGACTTTTTGCCAGCGGCCGGTCGCACCCGTGCCTTGAGGATTCTTGTCTACGGCTTGTTTCAACAGAAAAATCCTATTGGACGGCTTCTATTAAAGCATAGTCTTTTTTTGCAAAACCCTGCAAGTCAAGAATATAACAATGAAATGATATTTTCGAATCCGCAGTATCTTACACGATCAGATATAGAAATGCCGCTTCTAGACGAACTGGCAATCTCAGGAGACGAGTCAACCCATTCAAACAGTTCTTCAAAGGAGATTACCGACGGTCATTTAGACCTGGCTCTACGTGTTTTTGACTCAGAAATTACCGACGCCAGCGGCCCTCAGTCCGAGGTTACACCTAGTCCACGCCTTCGGACCACCTTAAAACAGTACTTACGCCGGTTCCTGTTATTCATCAGTTCGAGATTACTAAATACAACAGGCATCAACTACACGCACTAGCTGTAATGGTCTCAATGGAGAGTACTAGCCAGGTGAATGTCCAAAAAACTTCATTGTGGCGAGAGGAAACGCTCCAAGATGGCAGTCCGATGTAGGTTACGTATTATCTCTGCGCAGCTATACCCATTTATTTCAAATCCAAAACTCACTTATTCAGTTATCAACATAAAATCACTGGTGTCCGCCGCGTCAATATACCTCCGCTGCGAGGTGGAGTGCTTGCGGATGTAGGTCGCCATCTCGTTTCAATTAATGCCAAAAATGTCTTACACGTTTTTCAGGAAATGGGCCTCGGAAAGACATTGTCTATACTATCCTTGATCTGCTATCACCTCGATCGACTTTCCGAGACGACAGCGTCGAAACCTGTCCCGGATCCTACGCAGAGAACAACTGTCGTTATTACCCCTAAATCCAGTATGTGTTCATCGGTTCTAAAACCTCGGTTATAGACTAGACAATTAACAAACATAGCAATCTATGAGTGGCAGGCGCAAATACAAAAGCGAGTATAGAAAGAAAGTAAAGGTCTCTGAAGATAGACTAACGGTGAATAGGCATATTAAACCTGAGGCTTTGCAGCTCTTTTTTTATCATGGAAGTAAGCGAAAAAGGTTTATTGACGATTTAAAACATTACGACGTTGTTTTAACTACATATGGCACTGTTCTGTCGGATTTTGCTGGGGACCGTGATCGGACCCTGTTTTCGTATAGTTGGGCCCGGGTCATACTAGATGAAGGTTCGTTCTGCGCTACGGAATATTTCGTTCTATTATCCGTCTAATATACTCTGTTCTGATCACTACTGACAGCGCATAACGTTCGGAATGAGTCAAAAAGAACTTTTGATGCAGTGTTGGCCCTATCTGCTCGGTGCCGCTGGTGTCTCACTGGCACACCTATTCAGAACCGTCTCGGCGATTTTGGTGCGCTCATAAGATTTATCCAGACCCCGGGTTTCGAGCATAAACACGCTTTTCATAAATGGATCGAAAGACCCGTATTGAGAAATGAAACACACTGCTTTAAGCCTTTGCGTACGCTGGTTGCGGCTACGTGCTTACGCCGAACGAAGAAAATCTATGCTAAAGCTCTTGATTTACCTCCAAGAAGCGAATTTATTGAGACAATCAACCTATATGAGCGAGAGCGAGAGATTTACAATTTTTTTCGCGGGAGCTCGTATGCGTTAGTCTCGAGCAAAACCCAACGTGCTACTAGTACTCTCCAACTCATAGGCATACTCCGGCTGGTTTGCAACCACTCTGACGGGCTTCTAACGAAGTTAGCGTCGGAGGCTTTGAAGAAACGAGATGCTTCGCTGGCCAGCTGGAGCGTGCTAAAGTCAGATATCGAGCTGTGCAATTCTTGTGGATGTGGATTCTCTCACGATTTCCTAGCCTTGGAAGCCTCAAATGTATCCTTGTGCAGAAAATGCTCCAGCGCTGCCTTCTGTACATATGTGACCCCGGACGCTGTAGAACCTAATGTTCTTCCGTCTTCCAAAATCGACAGGCTTAAAGCGCATCTTGGAATCTAGTAGCAACGAGAATGGGGAGTCAAACGAGAAAAGGTATACAAACCGACCTACACTCACAAAGCGTGTTGCAAGACTAATTCGGGGCAGCGTTGTATTTAGTTACTGGACAAAAATGCTCGACATCATCCAGCAGGTGTTTTCCAACCTTGGGATAAAATTCCAGAGAATAGATGGTGATGTTTCTATGCCTAGACAGCACAAGGCTCTTGATCGCTTCAATAACGATCCAGCCTATACGGTTTTGCTGGCAAGTCTAGGGGCTGCTGGAGAAGGGTGCGTCTAGGCACCATTATGACGAGATTCCCCACTAAATCTTTCCTCTAGGATCAACTTAACGGCGGCAAATATCGTACATCTCATGGAGCCGCAATGGAATCCAATGACAGAAGCGCAAGCCATCGATCGTGTACATCGAGCCGGTCAACTCCGGCCGGTCAAGATTTACCGATACCTTGTCGAGAATTCTATCGAGTCTGTAAGTAAAACATACATGGACCTCAGATTTGCATTACTTACAATTGATGATTTAGTATGTTCAGTGGGTGCAAAAGCACAAATTGGAACTCATCGCAAACTCCATATCTGCAGATGGCGACGCTGCTCAAACGGCGCAAACTGCGGAGAAAGAAAGATGGAAGGTAAATATTTTGTCTGCCATATATTGGAAAGTATACTGACCGGTGTACCACACTTTTAGCGTCTTATCGAACATTTACAAGGAGATGGCTAGCTATGATGCGTTCGCGCTCGTCCGTAGTAGATATGACAGGGAACGTGTATATGTTGTATCTACGGCTTCGACTTTAGTTTTAGCTGCACCAATAGCTCGCAGAGATTGAAAAGTATCAAATTCATTTGACTTTATAAAACCCACATTATGCTCTAGAGATGATAGAGTATTACATCAAGTTATACCAACACTTTCTCATCCTCTCAATTGTCTGTTGCCCACTGCCATGATGACACCGTCACGATGCACATCCCGATATCGCTCATCACCGTATTGGTGTCGCTTGTCCACTCGCCGTCTGTCACCGCACCGGGTCTCCTCCCGCCGCGTTTCATTTTGTATTCTGTCGCGTCGCCGTCCGCCATACCTATACATCTGCTCAATCTCTTGTATTCTCATTTCGGTCCGCTGTCGTCTAACACTCTTTAGTTTCTCATTCTTCTGTCTCGCCTCCTTGCCCATGTAATCTGCGTACTCGTCGCTCCAGTCGGGCATGCTAGCTATTGGATCTCTTTTATTTCTGTGCATTGCGAGCAGTTGCTTCCAGGTTACCCCAAGGTGTTTGTATATTTCCTCTGGTCCAGGTTCCTCTGAAATCAAAATGGATCCATAGTGGTAGCGCGGATCGGCTCCTTTCTCCAGCAAAAACTCCATAAACCGGGCGGCTCCAGGGCCTCTCTTCCTGGCGGCTTTTTGTAACGCTGTCATCCCAGAAAAGGCCTTTTCGTCCCGCTGTTTTCTCTCGTATGACGAGATGCTTACCGGGAAATTTACCTTCCCTCCCAATTCCAGAAGCTCGGCTGCCAGATCGACTGAAAGGCTAGATCCTGCGAGGCGGACCAGCGAGTAACCTAAAACATCTTCATGCAATGGGCTTCTTTCCTTTAGCTTTGCCCAAGTTCTTTTCAATCGGTGTTCATGTGAGGGGTTCTGTTTGACTGCTGTGAAAGCTTCCGCCGAAAATAAAATTCCTGTTTTTTGTACCTCGGGTAATATGCCCGCCAGTGCATATTGTTTTGGATTTGCAACCGTGCCAAACGCGGGACGAAGAAGAAACTCCTCCCACGCAGCATATATTTCCTCGCTGTTAGTTTGTAGAACCTTCTTTGCCAGAGATTCATACCACTCTCTTGTCGCTTTGTGCGGGTTATTGTATCGGAATAAGCTTCCCTTCTCATCATATATGCTCCGCTCGAGTAACCACTCGAATAATTCCAAATCTTCACTCTCAATCGCTGCGATAACTATTTCAGAATGGTAGACAGAGAATTTGTCCCACATACCCGTGAAGAATAACTCTATGGTCGCAAATATCGCTAGCGATCCATGCCTAGCAGCCTCAAGGGCAAGCTCACAATCAACAGATTTGGCAGACAATGTAGATTCCATTTTTTCGACAACTGGGGCAAGGAAAAGCTGTCTTAGCCGACTTAAATCCTCACGTTGGACACTTTCAAGTAATAAAAGTCGAACATTTTTCTCCTCAATATTTTCAGCTTGAGGAAACGGGCGATCTTCTGGAGGTCCACATGTCAACCTGTGTCGTCTCAGCCCTCTTTTCGAACTGAAACCGATTTTACTGAATTCACAGCGAGCCCTCCCGCACTTCCACGGACGAGAATGACTGGTGATATGATCGTTACAGCTCTTGTTGTTCAAAAAGCCGTCTCGACTCATGGAGCAGCTTGGGTATACGCACTTGTATAAATTTTTGCCGTAGTATTTTCTCATAATTTCTTGTGCATTGACTTCCTTGGTGTCCAGTTTGAAACCGTCACGACTTTTGAGCAGTTTTTTGAAGGATTCGTGTATTCGTGTCGATGTTCGCAAAAGGCTCAATGGGTCAAAGTTTGTCCAAAGCTCGTCTACAACATGTTATTATCAGCTCCAATAAGAGCAATTGAAGTGTCATGGAGGTGGTATACGCATACCGTTTTCAAAATTCCAATCAGCCCAACTTTCATCGTTCAGAAATTGCACCGTGCGTTGAAGTGCTGTGTGTGCCTCTGGCCATCTTGCTTTGAGAGTAAATGGCAGAGATACAGAGCTATCTCGAGGTAATCCTTTGTAATTGGCATTTCTTCGCGTTGTGGTTAAAAGCTCTAGAGTATCGCCAATTTCTGGATAGGTTGTAGGTATATCGCTCTTGACAAGGAGTTTCCGCACCAACGTAGCCCAATGCATTACAGCATATGCTTGTAATTGATATTTACCCTCCAGGATATACTCTTGAATCTTTTGGTCTGAGATACTTTCGTCGAAAACGGGGGAGCACAAGTAGCGCAGACAGGTCATTGCAAGGTCCCGATTGGCATCCATAATGTTAATGGAATGATTAGACCCGGAATCAAGAATATAACTTAATACATGGTTAGCTTAGCGGTTCAATTTGTTGGATGTGATACCTATGCGTACTTTTTGAAGGATTGATGTACGAATCTGAGACTATCGTCAATCGGCTCAACAACAGGGCGGCAGAGGTCTACGAAATTCCCCGTACCGGTCTCAGAGGTAATTTCATTTCCGCAATCAACCAGAATAGCCTGGCCTATTTCCAATATAGTCATAGGGACTGGGGTAGAGCAAAGCCATCCAATTATCTTGCGAGCCTTCCGTGCATTGATCGCCGGGAGGCTATGAAGTCGCTCTACTATTCGATCATATCTAGCGAACAGGAATTAGCATCTTATTTATCACAGTTTGGCTTTGCGTACTTACACACTAGTAAGATTGGATGGGAGCACTTCAAGATAATCGCGTAGCTCCTGAACAAAATCGATCATGTCCAAGTTATCCATGATAAGTCGAGCGTAAATAAACATTCCTAGTAGCAGAACACAGAAATGTTACTAATGAGCAAAGCCTGAGTTGAAACAATGAATACCTTTTGCATTGGATGCAATAGTTTGTAAGTGTCTTGCAATCTCGTCTTGGGCTTTGGTATCTTGCCCAAACCTTTGCTTGAGACGCTGCGCTTTTTTATTTATGTATAGTTCAATGCTGCTTGAGTTTTTTGTCTCTAGACGAAGCTCATTTGATTTTCCATTCATGATAGAGATTACATCTTGCAGTCTTTGGCTGCTGAAAAGGATTTTGAGTTTCTTACAACGTTGTGGTAGATCAACGAGATGGCGGAGGAGAATTTCACGTTGAGTCCGTTCGATTTCGTCCAGGCCGTCTATGATAATATACGTTGATCCCGTAAATTTGATGAATTTTTCGAGTAGTGCCGCTGCCTTCAGAGTTGAGCTTAACAGATCTTGCTCATCCGTTTCGACTAAGATCGATTGTAGATCTTTGCTTGCCCTTGCAGACTGGAATATTAGTGACTGAATAACTGATAGGGCTTTCAGCTGCGTTTCATATTCATAGCTCGCGAAAATGAAGAGGCAATTGTGATTTGCTTTGACTTCGGCTGCTATAGCTGCTGCCAAGTACGTCTTGCCTACAAAATTACTGTAAGCAATTGTCGCATTTCACAAGATATAGTGACAGACACGATACACTGCGCTTACCAGAACCAGGAATGCCGTTTAACCAAAGCGAAGAAACAGAGCGGTCGTCAACATTTAGCCATTTGAGATACAAGTCCTCTTCCTTAAGCCAGCTTTCTGTCCCCTCACATGAGGTTTCTCGGATAAGGTCCAACTTGTCATCGTACTGATGCGGAGAGATTCGAAACCGAAGTTTGTCAAAGTCTCGACTACACAGAGTCCTTGCACTTTGCTCAAGCTCGGATACCGTTTTTTCTTGGGAGGACTGCTGATCTCGAATTTCGCGAAGTGTAACTTCACTTCGAACAAGAGAAGCGTGGTTGGCTATATTATTAATCACAACTGTAATGTTTGCGAGCCGTTGAGACCACAGCGCCTCAAAAAATAGGTGCCACGCTAAAGGAATATATGTTAGCCATCTTCGTGCTCCATCGTGACGTTTGTTTTCATACCAGGCACCCTAAAAAGCTTTAATGTTATGGTGTAAAAGTCGAGTATGTCTCCATAGAAGAGTAGTAGAAGCTCTCGAGTTCGATGTCTGTCGTCAATGATCGCCTGGATATCCGCAACGCTTGGTAGGCTCTCGCCAATGTCAGCAAGGGCGCTTTTCAGTGCATCAAAGGCGTCAGGAAGTTTGCTTGACGACAATATGAGTATGGGAATCGGTCCTAGTATTAGGGCTAAAACCTCACCCTCTGCCGAGACATTTTCACGTAGAGCTATAGCATATTCATCGATGAGATTTAAGAATGGACCAATTAGGCCCAGACCCCGCAGTGCTTCAACTTTTGCTTGCGACCGTTGTAGCTCGTCTGCTGCGCACCATACCTGATCTATTGTTGTTGTCTTAAGGATATCATTCAACAAATTACTGTCGTTGAGGCCCCTTCGAAACGATTTCCCGACCCGTTCAAACGCTTGCTGAGATAATCTCAACACCGCTGCGCTATCCTGCTGGATTTTACCATTAAGAATACTCATCAGATTTCATGAACACGGCTAATGGGCCCTGTCGAAAAAAAACGTACCTTCACATTCTCATACTGGAACAAGTTTGCAAGTTCTGCTGGCGCTTTACCTAAATGATTACATAAATAAAATTGCGTCTATTAGTTATGAAACTCTTCCATATACATACTTTGCTTGTACTTGAGATTATCAATACACTTGGTTACAATGTGAACTTGAGTCTGATCATTCAAGTATTTCGTAGTTGTCTGTATGATCTGTCCTCCGGCTTCGTAGTCCTCTAAGCTTACAGCCTGAAGATTATCGACATCAAATCGAAAAAAGCGGTTGTTGCCGAAGTGGCGTCGCCAACGGTCAATTGCCTGGCTAGCGGGAAGTTCAGTGTCGGTCGCGATACTTGTAACTGACTTTGTGAGACTGATAACTCCATCCCCTACGGCGTTGGCGGCGGATTTGCCTGTGCCGATAGTGATGAAACATTTAACCAAGTCCTTTATATCACGGTGGTCGCCAGGCGGTACCCATATATCATAGGCCTCACTCTCGACTTCCGCAACTGGGTTGTTGGCTCGCAAACCCCCGTCGACATACATTTGCCCTTGGATATTGACAGGTTCGAAAAAAGTAGTTGCAGCCGAGGTAGCAAGGGCAGCTTCTAGAATACTTGGCTCCACAAGGGAAGGCCTCAGTGTAGAGTCATAGCTACGGAACCTCTCCGGGAAAGCAACAGTTTGCGCGACGGTGCATACAAAGCTAATACGCCCACCTATTAGCAAATGTTGCAACGTATCGATAAAAGTAGCATTGGCTTACATCCTGCACCCATGAGGCTTACCATCGTTCAGGCGATCAGACGGTGAATATCCTTGCTGTTCGATGACCTTGACAATTGCCGCTTTCAGTTTCTCGGATGAAAAGCGAGCTTGTATTTTTCCACGCAAATTGGCGAAAAAGCTGTGTTCCGGTGTCTTGAAAACGTCGCTCATCAATTTTTTATATGCATCGATGCATTCATCAACGTCCATTTCGAGCCGTCCGAGCATTATTGCAATCAGCCTACAAATTGCAGTTAGTCCATGCCGCGCAAAATCGTGTTGCAAGAGTCTGCTCACCCGCCAGTGCTAGTACCGCCTATTAAATCAAATACTGCACATGGCTTCACCGACGCAAGGCCCATTTTCCGCCGTTCATCGTTTAGCCGCTTCATGATTCTTCCCAACACGTGGAGAGTTGAGAGGCCTCGGACCCCGCCCCCGTCAAGTGACAATAAGCAAAGGCCGGCATTGTCGAGTGTGCCGTTTGTCGCTCCGCTGGGAGGGAACACACCAGCCTCTGTATTCATCACTTGAGATGATTGAACAAGGTCGACAACAAGTTAATCTCTTACTGTGGGCGTGTAAACAAAAAAATAATAATAATAAAAGTAAGTTGCGAACTGTTAGGCTCTGGCTGCGCAGCTATCCGAACAAAGGGGGGACGGGAACAGCCACACGCATGAAACTTCTCCTACCCAAGACGCAGCCAATCAAATGTATTTAATAAGCGCCAGAAAAAGCGCAAGCAAGTACTTCTGCCCATGTTCATTGCACAAATGTAATGCTCCGTTTTTATTTCTGCTTAGAATACGGCAAAGCCGATAAGAGCTGCATATTTTTATGCTATGTTTACATGTTGTCTAAGCAGACTTATTATTGTTATTTTTTTGTCGCCAATCCCCCACATCCTGGTCCGACTCCTGTTTTTGTATTCGATGGAACGACGTGTCAAATAGTCTTATTCTGTCAATTGTGGGTGCAAAAACTGTACGAGTTCGTTATTACAAGCACAATTGGAGTCATAATTTTAGAGGCGAGGATTCTGCCTTGGCAGCCCTTTACAGCCACAAAGATGCGCGTGACCGTTGCAGACTGATGAACTCAGCTGCTTGGACTAATACTAATACTAGCGGTGCGAGCCGGCGATACCCTGCTCCACAGCGGAACGGCGCTCAAGCCGGGGCCTCAGGGACACTTATTTGGTGGAGACTTCTCGGAAGGTCATTTTCCATTTGAACTCCATATTGCCCCTCCTCGCCTCTGCTTTTCGGAGTATCTTGCCTCAAATTTTGGAAGAATTACATCGTGGCAAAGAAAGTGCCGGAAAGATTGTGCCTAGCTGACGCTTGTAATCACATACTGCTTTTATAGGCGATACGTGTGTTAGGTAATTATGGTATATGCAGTCCATTCGTAATGTTCTCACATAGTTACTTTAGTGATGTACCGATTCGACACCTCGCCAAGGTATCTTTACTTTCCCGACCGTCCCTCACTGCATTTTTTACGTATTTTACTTACCTGTTATGTTTATTATGTTTATTATATTTCCTATTTAGCTAATATATATCCCTGAATACATAGTAGTACAGTAGCCAACTTTTGCTTCCATCTTATCGCGGGTCTTCTTGTGGGTGAGCACATGTTGTGGTTTCTCTTGCTGCTAGCCAGATCCGGGGACCATATAGATATAAAGTCGCAACAGAAGAGCTTGGATCTGTCGCTCTGCGCCGTTGTTTGCACGCATGCAAAGAGATCTTTTTAGAGTTTGTTCATCGCTTATCGGATCAAGATGCGGTTGCTGGCCCAGATAAGATTCAGCAAACGGTGGAAATTGGCCCCGGATCTCGTTCCCTTGAAGAGTTGCGCTTAAAAATTATCTATCAAGTTGTATTAAAGACTGAGAGCCCGAAATAAAGGGTTGTCCCAGCTGATGGAGGCAGCTGCACTATTTTGGTTCATTTGGTCGCGGCTTGCAGCGAATAGCCAACATTTCGGCGTCGCTGTCCCAAGGATCGGATACCGTCTACAGACCAGACCGTCTACCCCGAGAGTCTACCACAAAGAGCAAAAGTAAATAGCGACAGGAAAATGGTATAGAACGGCGTGCCTGTTAAAGAACCGCCAGCGGAACCAGAGCTGCTGGTGCTCTGGACTGTCCCTGCTCCGGTTGTCGACGACGACAGTAAAGGAGCCCTCGTAATACTTGATTCCACGTCACTCATGTCTGTAGGTTGTGTCGTAGCCGCTGAAGAGGTAACTTGCGAAATTGACGTCGTAACGGTTTGTGCCGTCTCGACATCTCCATCATTATCACCACCCAAGAATCTCGTCGTCGAGAGCGAGGTAATAGTCGGGGCGGCGACGGTAACCTGGCTCATGGCATGAGACATCTTGGTGTTGACCCAGAGGCACTGCGGTGTCTCAGTCCATAACATATCCGTCGGCGGCGAGCCATGCTCGTAATTGGCGCTCGCATAAGTGGCGACAAAGGCACCCGCGTTGTCGGTGTTTGTGGCCGCGAGGCTTGCCAGCGGCGTCCCGACAGCGTCGAGATCGCATGTCCAAGGTGGCCCCGCGGGCAGAGGATGCAGACCGCCTTGCAGCTTCCCTATGTGACGGCAGCAGGTGAGGTCATCCATTGTCATGCTGGGGCCTGTCCAGATGTTCTCCTTGACATTGACGATATCTCCATCGCAGCAGACAGTCCAGAAGTCGGACGGCGCATGCAATGTGCCATTCCCGCACTCATACGGCTGGCCGTCGAAGCCCCATGCGTCTGCTAGGCACCAGCCGGGTAGGATGCCCGTCGGGACCGCCGTGGTTATAGAAGACATGGCGATGTTGATGAAGGAGGGTGAAGACGGGTGAAGACTGTTTGTGGTCGGAGCGCCTTATAAGGAGGGCATGGGCGATGAGACCAGGCTGCAGCCTTGTGGTACTTTTCTTGGCGTGCGAGTGCGCTCAGCCTAGTACAGTGGGTCTCAGAATTCACACTAGCATGCCCTCGATATATTAAGGATAGCCCTCTTTAATATATAATACCATTCCCTAAAGTAGATTCTAGGAATAATATAGTATAGGTAATACTATAATGCAGCAAGGCTGCGTAGCGTGTGCTGCAACCTGTATGGCCGGCCATACACGGTTTCTTGCTGGACTCCAAGAACATCCAGGACGAGCATATGCCAAGCCTCGAACCACGTTATTCCCTGGCAGCGTGGCGCTCTAAGTCATCGTCCCCGTGCGCCAAGATTATTAGCTGCGAGTTATTATTAAAGTAAAGGATCCGTCGAACTGCCCCTCAACATAGTATATTATAATCCTCACCTGCTCAATTGGGCTCGGCTCAAACGTGTATTTCCTACAAGGGGAACCAAATGGAAGTACGACAGCGAACCCGATTCCCGCACGCCTCAGCGCTCTTGCACCTTGCCTTACGTGCAGCCTCGTTAATTGCGAATATTGTTTTCCTTTCTTTTATAAGCCGTCTTACTGGTGCCTACGGCAAGACATACCCGGCGACATATATTGCGGTGTGTTTTACAATCCCTAATTACTGCGACTAGGAAGCCATCTAACATGGCTCTTTAACATGTTTAGGCATGCTGGGCCATCGTTATTGATAGTGTTGAGGTTTACACTCTCTTAAATAGGAATCGTACAATTCCTAGGCTATCTTCAGGCGCTCTCGTAACTGCAGACGTGTTAGGATTGCTGCTGTTAGTGCCAGCCTCGTTCCTAAATTGGTTGATAAGCGGGTATGGCAACACGGATCCTGAGTCCTCAACAGGCCTCACTGAGAAAGAGTACGAAGAATGGAACTGGAACCATATGTGTTTATATGTAGGCTGTGCTTGCCTGTGAGTATCCGCGGATTCGTCCATGCAGGAGTGAAAAGAATAGCGCTAACCGCACTGCAGTGTCCTTCGGCTCTTTTTGATTGTCGTTGGTTGCGTGGATTGCTGTCGCCTACGTAGACGGAGGAGAGAATGATGAGATTTCGCGGATTTGTCACTTCCAACGTTTGATATGTCTACTGCATAACACTCCCATGGCATCTCGTGATATTAGCTGAACAAGCGCCTTGCGCTCGTTAGGGCACTTCCGTCGAGCTCCAATTCAGAACCCATCCACCGGACCAAGCACAACCCGAGTTCAGCTGCGTTTGGTGTTATTGTGGTGAGAGAAACAGCGCCTGGTCACAGGAGGTAAACTATAGGGATTGGAGGCTCGTTTTAAAGGCCACAAATCCAGGCCAGAGGAGCCGATTGTTCCATGGAAATGATGTATTCGAAGCTCACACGGGACTTGCCTAGTGCCGTGGCTAGGGAGGCACAACAAAGCCACATCAAAACGGTTTGCGGTTATATAGTAAATTGTCTCCTTACCATAGCACATACGACCATAGGCAGTAGAAAATTCGGGATCCCGTCCGCTCTCCCATAGACAAGCTACTGACCGGCAGATTAGTAGTTGGGTCGGTGACGACCAGCGAACACCGGCTGTTGTATGTTTTTCTTTTTTTTTTTTGTCTTTAACTTATTTGTTTTTGTCTTGGAAGCCAAAACTTCGCAGCAAGTGTACAGCCACGCCGTTATTCAGAGTAAAGCGGCTGAAACACAAGGGTGCGCCGTTGCTATACCTTTCTTGGCGCTAGAGCGGGCTCCGCCTCTAATTACCGTGTAGTCGTACCAGGCACCCATTTCCCCTATCAAAAAGGTTTAAGTAATCAATGAACCAAAATGTGGTATATACACAACCATAGGCGGTAGAAACTTCGGATTCCCGTCAAGCACTCCCGGAAGGTTCAAAGTCTTCTTCCCCGCAAATAGAGGTATGTGGCTCCGTTCGGGCAGTTAGCTGCCTTTTTTGGAGGCCTTAAAGTCGCAGTACCAGTGCACCAACCCGCCCTAATAACTCACCCCAAACCGGTGACGTTGCGTTTCTCACGGCGGAGACTGAAGGCGACCTCGTTGCCTCGAGCGTAAAGAGTAGCTATGCACTCGCTACAATTTAACGACAGTCTGCATCCCGCTACCATGACAGGAATTGTAACAGAGGGTCTGGTGCCCCGTCCATACGTGTTTGACGTAATAATCGTAGTACCGAAGGCATCATGACAATCAAAGTCAAACAAAGTTGTTATAGTGTAGACGTGGTTACCTGGCTAAGAGCATGTCTTCAATATTACTCAAGTCATATACTGCTATTGTCCCGTGAGATGCATATGCACGTGCTAGTCCTATGACCAAGTATCGCTCTCCGCCCAAAAGCCCAAGTGCATTAATTGCCGTCATCATTCAAGTTCTCAATTGTATCGAGCCCTTCCTGAAGCAGCCCAACTATCTCGTCGACAATATCTGGTTCTCTTTTCGCCGCTACATGTTTAACAGATCCATCCTGACCGCCATTAGTTTCAGAAGTCGCGTCTTAGAACGATCTCATAGCAACAATGCATACAAAAGACACATGTGGGGGTCCTTACGGGTGAGAATGGTAGGGCCACTACGATGGTGCAGAAGGCCAAGACGTTGGCAAGCTTCATTGTAAAGGAGATAGTTTGCAGTGGAGCCTTATTGTTTAGGAGCGCAAAATGCAGTAGACCAAGCAGGTGATGCGATGGCTAAAAATGGCGAAGATGTGACAATCGCTTGAAATATACGGGATGCTGCCTGGGTCAGCTGATTGCTCGATTGATTAGCTGCGTAAAAATGTCTCACGCAAAGGAGAAAGGCCGAAAAAGAAAATAAAAGAAGAAATAAAAGGAGGCCAATAGGACATTAAACAAGGGATTGTTCCTCCACCAGCCAAAACTAAAACCGGTAACAGCCGTGTTTCAGCTGACCCATTAATACTGCCCCAATGACAACGCAGCGTCACTTTACTTTGTATTAGCAGTGACGACATTGCTAACGGATAATTCTGGAACAGTCTTCCCGTTATTCCGCACGCTACTTCGTAACTTTCAAAAGTTTACGACAGCCATAGCGATAAGACCATTGTGAACGTAGCGCCTTGTAAAACAGGAGTAGAAGACTGACTATACAAAGTTGCAGATTTGTACTATGTAGGCGACGCTGCCCCGTTGAAACACTAATACGTATTATTATACCGATTGGGATACGTGCCGCCATCACTATTTACATATCTGTGATGCCCTCACGTTTGAGGTTGACAGCTTCGACTTGAAGAAAAGCACTGGGCTGAAAATAGTGGTAGCCATCCAAATGTATCTAGGTGCCTGCTGTATTACCTTTGGTTTAAAGATTGTAGTGACGTCATGTGACTCTGACATAAATTAAGGCCTGACGCCATTGCCAATCGCCATCCCCCCAAAAAAACATTCTCAAATATAATGTCCGCAGGTGGTCGGCCAGCCAGCATACGACGACGGCCGCTATGCCTTCTGTAGAAGATATCGCATTGAAAAGGCGCCAATCGAGGTGAAGCTCACAGCGGGAGGCAAGAATGTGCAGATGAAGGAATGGTACGCCGAGTACAGAAAACTTCAAGCCGAATTGCAGGCGGCTAAAGCTGCCCATACAAATGCGACCGCGCCGATGTCGCGCAGTAGGCTTCTTACATCACTTGGACTGTGCAGAGTTGTGCGTCTCTGTTAGGGTAACCAGTTCACAGCGATGGACGTCAGGTTATTTATGCCAGTCGATGCCCCAAGAACTTAATTGCGGACAGCATACTAAATCTGAGTCTGGCAGTTTAGTTATCACGGAACCAAATGCAAGCAAGCTACCGAGAACTTATAGAATTATGACGTTGTCCTCACTACTTTTGACACTCAACGTTCTAATTTTAGCAAGCCCCATAATCAAACCATCGTTTCGTATAAGTAGACGCGAATTGTGTTAGATGAAGGTACGTTTTACGCTGCCAGCTTTATTGCCAATGTCCGTTCTTATATATTAGTTTCCGAGTATCATGATATTCAAAATCAATCATTACAAGTTTGTGAGGCCGCTTGTGCACTATCCGTTTGGTAGCATCGGTGTCTCCACGGTACGCCCGCTCAGAGTCGACTGAGTGATTTCGGTGTTCACATACAACTCAAATACATCGTCGTGCCAGAAATGCTCTATTACTGTCTGCCATACAGGCCTCACTCCCGGTATGGAGAGGCAGGGCTTTGTCCCATCTAGCAAGATCAAGAGATCGTTGCAAGACCTTTCGAAGCCTTACAACCACTCGACTGAGGGGCATAACACGAAGAGGTATGATGACGGGCTGAATACGACGTTTATAGTGCAAGACTAAATTATGGTAGTGTTGTGTTTGGCTGCTCCACCAACATGCTGCATTTTATTCAACGTCTACTTACCAGCTATAGTACTAAACATCAGCAAATAGACGGCAAATGTCCTTTATATGAACGATACAAGGCTCTTGAACGCTTCAATATTGATCCAACATTTATGCTTATGCTAGCAAATATTCATGCAGTTGGAGAAGGGTAATATTCTGGTCTCTTTTTTTATGATTATTGCATTATCAACCTCGCTCGCTAGGGTCGATTTAACTACCGTGAATATCGTAAAACTTATGGAGCCCCAATGGTGGCTAATGCAAGAGACGTAAGCTATCAATCGTGTACATCGAGCCGGATAGGCGCGGCCTATGAAGGTTTACCGTTATATTGTCGTCGATTTCATTAAATCCGCAAATGGCATGATCATCACGCTTATATCAGGGTTAAGTACTAATAATCATGCAATATGTTCAGTGATGGCAATGGAACAAAAGGGAAGCTCATTAGGAAGTCACTATCGCCACATATCGAGGCTGTAGTAACTTAGGTAGAGGAACGATGGAAGGTATTTTCTCCTTGCCCCGTTCCTGGAGATCCGAGGTCTTAATAGAATAAGCCTTTGTTACCAGCGGGAGAATCGGCCCCCCCCGATATTCTTTATTATCCAGACAATAGTTTGGTAATTTATTTTGTCTTTTCTGACCTTGCATTGTCAAAGTTTGCTATCCTGGCAGCTTCAATACAAACGACATGGTGGGAAAGCCAGTCCGGATGGGTATCTGAATGAAAGGCACAGCGCAGATCAAGCCGCTGTTCGAGATTGTTACTCTGCGGCTTGGTTGGCCCAAGATCTATCTCGGTCGGGTCCAAGAGAGGCAAGAGCCCGGAATCTTTGTAGTGCTGGGCTGTGGCAGCTGCTTGGATACCCTGTTGGTGCCCAACCATTAAGACGGATGGCTCGCCCATATGGGGTCGGGCAGCAATAGCCTCGCCATGATGGTTCTTTATTCTTAAAAATTAAATCAACAGAGATTTGAGCTTTTCTGTATTATGGAATTTCACTGCCCTATCTGTGGTCGATATTTTAGGAGCAAAAAAGCTCTTAAGCAGCACCAACGCGACTCGCCTAGACATGCTCGGTCCTTTTACTGCGAGACTTGCGATCGATCCTTTAGATGCGAGGATGCACTAGAGCAGCACCTACTTTATTCTAAATCTCACCAGCAGGATACAGAAACGCCTTTGGATACCTTTTTTCGCTCTTTCCCGACCTTCGACTACGACCCTTCTCTCCCCCCAGCCGTTTCGTATGCGAACTTACGGGAACACGAGCCGTGGCGTCGTGACCAGACCGAGTCAAAAGAGGCGTGGGACAACTACCAAAATGCGCTGAAAAATGAGCTGCATATGTGGTATGGCGCGGAGGACGATTTAAGTGCGTGGCATGCTCTTTGTCGCGCAATTGGCATTATGCCGCTCCCTAAGACATGCGCGCAATGCGAGCAGGTTAAGCGCTATGTGCAACTGATTCCCAAACCCAGGCTCACATTATTAGCAGGCTGCACGAAGAACACACGTTAATATCGTTGACTTGATCGAATGGGGAAGAGGTGGACGTGGGACGAAAGTCAAGACGTTCCGTAATGAGACACAATTGCGAGCTTACACGAAGAAGACTGGCAAAATATTTCGTAATCCATTCTATCAAGAAAGTGGCAACATTGTTTTGAGGCACTTACTTCGGAAGATATTTCGCGAGGGCTTGTGAGGAATGAATGCTAGTATCTGTGGGTGACAAGCGAGAAACTGACAGAAAAAACCCTCATGGACTACATGGCTGGCATGGTACTGTAAGACAGGTGTATGCCTCCTATTTCGGGGGCCGAAACGACTGAAAAGCGCTGAAATTTTGCTCAATTTAATTATGTGCAGAAACCAGTATCTAAGCTATCAATACCTCCAAAACTCATCAACTGCGTGGAAGTCTAATGTCGCCTTGTTCTTGGAGTCGCTATCCTTATAGTTTCATATCTCTGCACCTCAAACAAGTTTTGAGATTTCCCCAAGATCTACTCCGTAGTTAAGTCTGGAAACCAAATACCCCCTGTTGAAATGGTTATAAGTAAAATTGAACCAAGTTCTTGTACATACGACCATAGGCGGTAGAAAATTCGGGATCCCGTCCGCTCTCCCATAGACAAGCTACCGACCGGCAGATTAGTAGTTGGGTCGGTGACGACCAGCGAACACCGGCTGTTGTATGTTTTTTTTGTGTTATTTTGCTCTTTTTATTCCTGTCTTTTCGAATTTCTCTTTTTGTCTTACAAGCTAAATATCCTCCTCGGCAGGGCTGCAGTCATCCCGGAGTAAAGCGGCTGAAACACAAGGCTGCATGAAATAGTGCTTGTGGTGGGCTTGACCTAAATGGCCGAGGCCCGGCCCTATGAAGGCAAGAGTCTTATGCAGAGCTGTTGAAGCCTTGAAATATGTTTCATTGCTTAACAAAATAAGCTGGGTAAGATAAACCTTAGCTAAACGGGTTAAATTGGTCTATGCTTTCTATGAATGTCCGTCCTTCGTTGTCTTGCTCTTAGGGCAGTCTCACGCCTTTATCCAGCTCCCCAATCTGCAATAGCTTTGTCCTACGGATACTCGTGGCTTAAACGGCAACCAAAGCACAAACAGCAGCGGCAATTGATTTGTAGAAACCTAAAAAAAGCAAAACCCGCCTGGGTCCGCCGAGCCCCGGATTTACTAGTGCTGCTAATGGAAGGTGCCATAGATTCAACCTTCGTTTATTTTGTTAGCGTCGCTTGGGAAAACATGGCCGTACGGGCGGCGGAGTCGGCCCCGGGCTGCATCCGCTGTGGGGAATTGTAACGTTGGGGACGAAGCCGTCGGTAATACAACGATCACCAGTACTCCAACGTAGCAATAATTGCCGGAGTTGGGTACTACCCCCACTTGGCCATGGTAATGGGCACAGTCATAAATAAGCTGTAGTTCCATTGCCGGTCTCGACGTCTATAGTACTGGTGTATAAGTCGAGACTCTGCGTGATAATGAGGGGGTCTATTGCAAGTACGCTTCTGCTGGCAACCGCAGGTGAGTTCAATAAGAGCTCTGAAAATTGCAAATTTGCTCGAGACTTGCAGTAAACTTACCATCTATAGCCGCCGCTCGCCAATTGAGCGTGCCTCGAGTGCCATTTGTTGAGAGTTCCGGCACGCTCTCCTTACATGACATTGAAAAGATTATCGTCGATCCCAAGTATTCCGACTCCGTCGATGACACAGGAGAAACGCTCATTCCTCCCACTTTGGAAGAGTTTGCCATCACCTTCCAGCAAGACTTGAACAGCACTTTCGGTGTTGATCTGCCTATTGTCAAGGAATCATCATCGGCGAATCATGCCATTGTGCTCACCCTGGATGAAGAATCGGACTTTTTGGACGCGGCCAGTCGACACACAGCCGAGGGATATAAGCTCACTATCAATGAGGACACCATTAAAATAGCCGGAGCTTCAGCTCTTGGGGCATGGTGGGGATCTCGCTCCGTCATGCAGCTCGCTGCCCTCAATGATCAGAAGCTCCCATGCGGCGAAGCGATCGATAGCCCAGGATGGGCAACGCGAGGCATGATGTTGGATGGTGGCCGACACTTTTATCCCACAGAGTTTGTTGTCGAAATGTGCTCCTATCTTTCCTTTTTCAAGCAGAACACGCTTCAGCTGCATCTCAGCGACAACCTCAACAATTATCCTGAGCGATACTCACACGAACGTACCTTGAGTTTGTACGCCGCATTCAGACCTTGGTCGGAAGATCCCCGACTGGCTGGCCTGAACACCAGGAAGAATGAGTCTTACGCTAGAGACGAATTTGAGGATATGCAGCAGCAATGCGCCAAACGCGGTGTTACCATCATTCCTGAAATCGAGACACCCGGCCACGCTCTTGCCATTGTCAAGTGGAAGCCTGAAATCGGCCTCCCTGACATGAGTATGCTCAACATCAGCCACCCCGAGACCATCCCAACCATCCAAATGATCTGGTCTGTTCTCCTCCCCTGGTTCCACTCCAAGTCGGTTCATATCGGGGCGGACGAGTATGACAAGAACCTAATTCCTGAATATGCGCGCTTTGTCAACGAAATGGCCGCATTTATCAAGAGCGAATCCAACAAGACGACTCGTGTTTGGGGAACGTTTAGCCCAAAGCAGGGCTCCAACGTCACGACTGACGTGGTTCAGCAGCAGTGGGCTCTCTACCACAGCAATGGACTTTTCGATTACATCAAAAACGGTTACGAAATTATAAATGCGTATAATTACTTTTACGCAGTCAACAAGTACTCTGCTGCATATCCCCCGCCGCTGAAAGCCCACAAGGCATTTGTCGGTAGTCCTGATGGTAGCCCGTTTGCACCGAACATTCTGGACGTAAAGAATCCGGACAACAACCCAGCTAGAGATAATCCTCATGTCAAAGGACACCTCATTTCGCTATGGAACGACTGGGGTCCGAATGGAACCACTGTACTGGAGGGGTATCAAGCTATCAAGGACGCTATGCCTGCGCTTGGAGACAAGCAATGGGACGGCGACTTGACAGAAGAGGAATACAACCGGGTTCTCGCTACATTGCGAAGGGCCATTCCAGGGCAGAATCTAGAGCGACGAATTCCCTCCAAGTCTGATCTTATCCTTCACTACAAGTTTTCCAACTGCTCCAATTTTCCAGGCGTTGTCAGGGATAGATCTGGAAACAGGTACCATGGTCAACTTCGCGGAGAGGGGTGCACGATTGAAGGCTCAAGACTAAAGCTTTCAGGCAACTGCCATCTTGAGACGCCCCTTGAAAGCAAAGGCGAAGACTACACACTCTCCTTTTCGGTCAAGCCTGGGAATGCCAAGCAAGGGAAATTGTTTGACGGGCCCGATTCAACCCTCTTCGCAGGCGAGATGACGGACAACAATGTTACAATGCGTTCCGGCGGCAACGACTACGTGCTCAACTATACCTTGCCCGCTGACACATGGTCAGATGTCAGCCTGACGCGAAAGTCTGATCGGACCTATTTTACCGTTTCTCAGAACGGTGAGGCGCCTACGACGATGGAATTCCTCACTGTTTTAGGTATTTGGGGGTTGAGATATGTTTGGGCGCCTATGGCCTTTGAAGCGCCGCTTGCGCGCATTGGTGAGGGATTCGTCGGAGAGCTTCGCAACATTTCACTTACGAATACTTCGTAAAGTCTACGCCGTAGATACTATATATAGAGCCGAACATAAACTGAGCATTATCATACACTCATGCCTCTTAAACGTGTTTAAGCTGACAGTGGAGACCGAACCATTGGACTCGACTTGCTATACCGCTCCGCATCCTTCTGAAACACGTATCCGGCGCTCTCATAGAGGCGCATAGCATCCGCCTCTGCGTCAAGGTAGCTGGCCAGCTTGAGCTCATCTCCCATCTTGTTGCCCATTCTCAAGAGAGCACTTCCGTGGCCACGACGGCGCGCAGTGGAATGTGTCATGAGGACTTCGAGGACTGTTTGTCAAGTCAGCAGTTTGTTTTCAGGCTTAGAATCAAGTGATGCAAGTGTACATACAAATATGTGGCTCGTCTTTCATAACCAGCCCATGCTGCTTAGCCATCCCCTCGAAGAAATTTGCCAGCTTTTCCTCGCTCATGCCCGCGAGTGGCATCCCCCATCGTTGCCTCCAGTTTGGGATATCCTTTGTAGCATAGCCAGCCGGAATAATATAATAAAATGCGGCAGAGAGTATCTTGCCTTTTTCAGCCATTAGCAATTGCACCGACGAGTAGCAAGTATGACTTTATGTTTGGGACGGTGTGAGGTGAAAAACGCAGACTTACCGTCATCTCCTCGGATAACGTATACGGCGGGACGGATTCCACTGGCAGGTTTTGCTGCCTCTTCGATATGTGAAGCCCAGCCGCGTGTACTGTATTCCAGACCAATGCCATCTTTTGGCGGAAAGAGTTCCTGAAACCCCTCGTCAGAAAAGGCATCCATCTGCAATTCTGCGATGCCCCTTGCATCCCCTGGCTTAGCCGGCTCAACTACGACTTCATTGACTGCCATAATTATGTTTTCTTAGTACAGAAGAAGTGAAAGCTGTTTTACTGAAAAGATAAAAAAAGGGGCGCGGGGGAGAGAGGCCGTTGTATGTGCCGACAGTCGCCCGTTTATGGCAGAAATTTTGGAACGTGGGATGTGTGGATCTGGGAAGGCTGCCCAGGTTGCGGCTTGTGAGTCACCAAGAAGCAGGATTCACAAGATGATGATTTGTAATTCTGCATCGCAGATTCCCAAATATATTATTTTATACTCTGTGAACAATTTACTTACGTGGAATTCCGCAGAAGGCCACGAAATGCCTCAGCAAGCACCCTTGATCAGAGATGCTCCAAGAAGGCTAGACGTGGGGCAGACTTAAAATCAGGCTTTCACGCTAGGTGACGACGCCGTTGAGATGTGCCGTGAATACGCGCCATCTTTACGCATTTGCTCAGCCAACATGAATGAGACTGTATCTGAGCGTGAGAAATCCCGTGTCGCATCGTTCAGGTCCCATGCGTAAAACTATGTTAAACTGAACACCATTTAGCTGTACTAGCACCGATATTCTCAATACTCTTTGCTAGCGACTCGGAAAGTGTGACACCACCTTTCAATAATGTTGACGTGGTTGATGACCAAGTCAAATTTCAGCTCAGTGCTGCTCTAATTTTGTAGGCTGATCTAAAGCAGATTGACTTCCGTTTAATGAACTACCATACAAGATGAATAGCACGATGTAAATTGTGCTATACGAAGCAGTGTCCCAAATGTTTTTCTTGGAGAGCCATGTGCCATGTTGTAAATGCAATGACGGCAACAGAGGAGGTTTTGCCTCAAAGAAATGCGCGTGGCGGTTTTTGTCCATTTGTTGTACCAAACAAAGAGTTTCCCACTGCGAGTCCAACGCTCAGTATGTGCGGATTTGGGATCTTTTAGGCCTTAGTTCTGCTTCTCTAACAATTACTTCAAGCACAAATCTAAAGTACATAAAGAATGTTCAAGTCGAAAATAGTATATATCTACAAAGGTAGAAACTAGGCAGCTCATCTGAGCACGACAACAAGGGTGTTCTTGTGTCACCCAACTCACATGACAACAGCCAACTCCGACCCTGGTAAGGAGTCTCAATTTTTGCATTTTTGTCAACATCAGCTCTAACTGCCCTGTCCAAAGCGATGCCGGAAACACTGCAGCTTCTTGTTCGGAGCCCTATCACCTTTGAGTCGGCCATCGCAAAGGAAAAAAATGTCATCAACTGGGCTTCCTACGTGCCTGCGACTGACAAGTTCTACAACGAGATTTGGAAACAGCGGGATTCCATAAACGCTCTCGTCAAGCATCACCTGGCGCTAAGCAGAAAAGATGAGTGACAAGTGATTCGCGTGGGTGAACTAGTTGGTCAGGACGCGTGCAACACGAATCAATTAGACAAGAACTCTCACATGGCGGCCGTCCATAAACCCAAAGCCGAACAAGTGCGGCGCTCGAATCTCTGGGCACTTTTCTTCGATCCATACATGCGTTCCAACCTCGCAACTCAATTTCTCGTCTATGCTGCCTGGGCATTTCACCTCAGCCAGCTTGTGCGGCATAGGACAGCGGAAGACGACCTTGCGGCGGGTTGAGGTGACCTCAACCATGACACAAACATTAAAGCTGCCTCGAGTCCACTGGTCTGGAGACAAAACAACTTTTCCGGCGTATCCGCCACCAGGTTTGGCGTTCCATCTACCAGCTTTTCCGACTCCCGCTTCTGTCCAACTACATCTGCAAATCGCCGAGACATCAAGTGTCCTTTGCGTATATGGTGTTGGAGCATCTTGACGCAGGGGAGATGCTTTCAAATACCTTTGATATGTTCCGGGACGACGAAACACATAGGAAAAGACTATTCAAGGGCATATCTCAAATAATGCTCTCGCTTGCGCGCATCCCTCATCCGAAAATTGGATCCTTTCAGTTTCAAAGCAATGGCACTATCAAGCTGGCCAATCGTCCACTCTCCTGTTCGATTATAATACTCGAGAATGACGGCGCGACAAAAACAATACCGAGCAACACCACATATAGTTGCACAGATGCCTTTGTATCTGATATGATCAGTTTTCACGACCACCGCTTCCTTTGCCAGCCAAACGCTGTCTACAATGAGAGGGACTGCCGTAGTCAGATGGCCGTCAAAACATTGCTCCGCGTTTTATCACACCGGCACATCAAGCGAGACCTCCGCAATGGCCCATTCGTATTACAACTCACAGACTTTCACGCAAGCAACATTCTTGTTGATAAAGACTGGAATATTACGGGCTTAATAGACCAGACAATGGCGAAAACTTCGACCCGTATGACAAGATACGTCGGGAGTTTATGGGCATTTTTGAAGAGCAAGAGCAAGTAATGAAATCCAAGTCGCAGCATAAACTCACTCTGTCAAAAGTCATAAAGGACATGTGGGAGTCAAAAGGGGTTTGGTTTTGGTATTGTCTTGAATCTGTTAATGCAATGTACCTCCTACTCGAGAGCAACTTGTGCCCGCCAGGGTCACTCTCGCTCGAGGCTGAGAGTATCCTGTCAATGTTCTGGTGTAAAGATTCGGAGGAGGTGGTTCAGATGAAACTGGCTGAAAAGCAAGCATACGACGATGAGCTTCGAAGCTTGTTTCAAGAGTGTATGGCGGCTGTTGTCGTGGGCGATACAGTGGTTGGAACTTAAGCGAGTGTTCGATATTTAGTGGTCGGACAACTACAAACAATGGTTGTGAGTAGCTGTTTCTGTGGCATATTTGTGCCACTTTACGAGGTTTTAACGTCGTCATTATATTTTCCGTTTTCCCTGTTCGGCCTCTTTGTGCTAAATTTCAATGTGTACGTATTCTAACCAGTTGGCATGTCCCAGCAACGCTTCAATGAGTGCAGTAAAAACAACTCTTTTGCATGTGCCCAAGCTATTTGAAATTCACGCACTAAAAAGAGCTATTTGCGAAAACTGGGCAAGAGGTTTGTACCGATCACCGTCAGCCAAGACTGGACTTCTACCCAGGCCCTCTGGATACCTGGCTCGGCTGTGCAATAGTTACTGGTGAAGGGCTTCCCTTAGGTGTATTACGTAGGCTTTGGCACACTTTGTGCGATTGCAAGGGTTCTGATGCACTGTTCCAATAGTCTATGGATTGATGTATATTAAAATGTGGCTTTATAGCCAAGTGACGGGAAAGGTGATCACTTCTTTGAAGGTGTAGCGTTCACACTGCTAATAAAGACCCCATTGACAGCAAGAAGCTGGTTGAGAGGGAAGTAGGATATTCAAAGAACGGAGTACTAAGCATTGAAAGCCGACATACGAAGAATCAAATTTAGTTGTGAAACTGCTGCTCGTGTTACAGGCCTAAATTGAGCTGTTTGCATCTCTGTCGTCGTCGTCCTCATCATCACCATCATCATCATCACCATCATCATCATCATCATCATCATCACATATCTTTCATCGTGCAAATCAACAACACTCGTCTACACAGAATACAGCACTTCAAAATCCGCACTATTCGTCTTGCCGCCATTGCAGTCATTCAAATCCATTGGGCAAGCGCTCATCACAATCGTGCAATCGCGTACCGCCCTCAATACCACATAATCGCCCGGTCGGCTAACGGGACTAATACAATCAATGCCAACTCTATCAGACCCGACGGGCACGTTCATAAACAGGTTGAGCGGGTCAGGCACCCATCCAGCTTGAACCATCTCAACGGCCTTTTGCAGCTGCGGATCACCAGTCGCCTTGAGTCCGGCTAGCAAATTCATCGCACAGCTATCATGGTCCTTCGCCGCACCGAGAATGGCATATCGCTCAGGAGAGCATGCCGAGAAAAGTGCATCGTGTACACCAGGTGAAGTATCTTCTGCAAAAGTAAGGATAGGCTCCCTTCGGTTATCTCTAAAATCCTGTCCGATCTGCGGAAAAAGTCTGTAGAGGGAAACGCGGGTCTGCGTCATGCTCATGAAAGCTGGGTAGCCATCGGTGCCAGGGGTGACAAAAGCCCAGGTATCAATGACTTGGCGGCCGTGAGTGTTGATGACTTTGATGCCTTCACCTTTCTTGAGGCGCTGAAATGCAAATGATCGAGCTGGGACGGTGGGCATATTGGTGCGGTTTTCTGGTGGGAAGAGAGAGCTGAAGTTGAAAGTTCTGGCATTGGTAATCTGAGGAGGAGACAGAGGAGGGGTTTTAAAAATTGGTCAGCTTCGTTGCGCCCTCCGCAACTATGCCACAAATAGATGAAACTGGGCGTCATAATTAGTAATTTGGTCTCCTACGGCATCTACTCACTGATTGCATTTCCATCGAAAGAAAGTGGAGGCTGGTCCGCAATTGAACGACGTCAGCGATGACAGGGAAAGCGTACTGCTCTACATTTTCCATCAGCGACGGGCAAAACAAAGTCCGCCGAAGAAGGAATTTGGATTTCACAAACTACTTGAAGGCTATTTTTCGATAATATTTCTTCTTCTGGATCGGCTCTTGACCGGATTGAGGATCCTCTATATGGATTTAGACACCGATGTATACAATAGTAGAAGCGACAACCACAATCGCGAGCTCGGCATTAACATTCAAAGAACTTCCGAAGCTTTTATATAAGTTCCCTTGGTAAACAAGCTCATCAATTCCATCACCAACAGCTTCTTCCAGTGCAGTGCAATTAAAGGCATCATCCGAGGACGTTACGTTCAAATGGGAAACATGGTGATGCAGTCCTGCTATGACCGGGTGACTGGATAGCAACATAAAATAAACCGCGAAATAGTCAGAAACCTCTCTCAAGTTGTAAAGTAAAGGGTCCTCATAGAAGGTAAGACTTACAAGAATTCGGTGGGCATCGCACCTCGAACCACCATATTGTTGATCTTCCGTGGCCACACAAAACCGATTTCCTCTGAGAGGCGCTCCGTCCAATTCCCTGTTGTAGTAGAAGCTTGTAATAGCTTTGGGTTGTCAAGCAGCGTTACACTATCCACGTCTGGAGCCCAAAATCTGCCCCAAATCGTTGTTAAATTTGGATTGTCGGCCACAACCAGGTTCCTAACGTCAATAAATATGAGTTCCAACATCTCCATTGGACTCTTCCGCATGGTAAACTTGTTCGCGTAGAAATTAGTGTACACGGCGGTGGATATGTTTGAAACGCCAGATAAACCTAAGTCCTCAACGAACTCCTCTAACCTTCGGCTACCGATAAAGTCAAAAAAAGCTGATAAGTTACCATTCCCTTCGATACTGACTGTTTCCGCTTCAAAGAAACCATATGTCAAATTCATCACGTTAGGTATGCCAGTGACGAAATCGAATAGTCGAGGGTGTCTTTGTCGTACATGAAGTCGAGCGAGTCAAGTCCAACATTGTGAATGTGCGTTCCACCGTAGGGGATAGAATCATTCCATGAGTCTGTCCGGAATTCGTTGTTCCCTACCGTAAACTCCCGCAGTTTGGGCAAATCTTGTAACGTGAACACCGAAACGACCTCTAATGACGAATCGACTATTTCCAACTGCGGAAGATCGGTCAGTATCAGGTGCTCCAGGTCATGTGTTGGCACAATGATCGTCTCCTAAGCTGCTGAGATTTGAGAGTTCCAGTTTGTTTAAGCCGAGATTGCCGGAAGCGATGGTTAAGTTGGTGATGCTGGCGGCTTGTGGCTCACACAATTCACAAACTTCGTCGGTAAGGGTTTCGATGTAGGGGAGCTGGATCTCGAGAGGACCTTGGGCCCGGCGGCCGATCCGAATCTCACCGTTGATTTTTCCGCAAGGTTTTAAATCATGGAGGTCCTGTTGTGTGTTTATTGTGATAGATGTCGCGTTGCAGTCTAAAGCTGCCCTTGCAACTTGGTGACTGAGTGAGCAACGCTTACGCTGCTTGGCTAAGGTTTACTCACTGGTAAGACACAGTCCTAAGCTGGACAGAATATCCACAGAAAAAGTGCACAGTCTCATTTCCCGTTGTTTGAAATGCAATACGTAGGGCTCCTTACACGATAAAGAACCACATAGGAACGATCCGTTGAAGAGCCCGAAGATATGATCGTAGGGCTAAAGTGGGGATCGACAGGTACCTATTCCCTTTTCTCACCCGCTCCAAGGCTGGAGGCATGTGGTAGGTGGCGGAGGCTATTGATTTTAGTGAGTTCTTGGCAAAGAGGAAAACAAGGCTCGGGTTGCGCTCGACAAATTGCCTTACCAACAGGGAGGGGGAGAGCACTGAGTACTGTTGTGACGGGAACAGCACGTTGCATAAGCAAAGGCCGCTAAAAATGCTTGCCTATACCCCATACAATCTTTAGGGAACGCCGCAATAGCACTCATGGCTGTAAGGTCAGTGACCGGCCGAAACGCCACTCAAGCGAGTGTCTAATTAGGAAATAGGCTTGCCAGGGACTCTTCTGTAAGTCAATGTTAGTTCTGTGCTTAGCGGCCAGCAGAACTGGTAAAAAGAAGAATGAAATTACGACTATCTGCAATCAATGCCACGTTGCTACGCTTTTTAGACCTAATAATAAATTAGTATAGTATCAAAGCTGAAGACTATTAATAATACTCTAAGATCGCCTACCAGCTGTAATTATCCTTATAATAAACCTATTATTAGCATAGTACGGTCACTTCACGCTTGTCAAATAATGAGTTAGGACCAAAGTCCTCACGAGAAGCCAATAAGAATCCCAGTCGCCTCATCTTATTCTCTCCCGCATCCCTGACTGGTGTGACAATGAGTCCATGCAAGATACTCTCTGAATTGTGGCACCCAGAAAGACACGTCTCTTCCTCTTGGGTCTCGACCAATACCAGAGCGAACAAACTTAGTTCCCGCAACGTGTTAGCGGAAATGGCCAAACGCCTGTCTATCGTGTCCAAGCCTGCGTAGATGCCCTCTTCAGCTCCACCCTCGCTTCGCAGATAAACCTGCCCAAAGACATTCGCGCCCTCTTCAAACTCATTCTCTTCCATCAACCGCAGGGGTATCAACGGCGGCGCATCGAGCGTTATAGAGGCTGCTGTCACTCGACCAAATGGGTTGACAGCGTCCTGCAGGCTCACATTTGTAGCGATAACTGTGGCGAGGTTGTGATGGGTTCCGCTGCCAAATCCCAGGCCGGGAATCCCGTCGACCGACGTCCACGACCATGATGGTGCATCGTTGTCCCCTGCCGGCTTACAGTGCATGGACTGCCAACACAGTGACTCCATAAGAGATTCTTTCCAGTATCCTGCAATGTACTCACTACTGCCGCCGTCCAGCATTCGCTGAAAAGCCCTGGCGACATTGGAGAGAGCCGTGAGCTTATCTGCAGGAATTTTCGGCACGCGCTTCGCGTAGTCCCATAATATGTCAAACCAGCGCCGCTTAGGGCTCCTAATCAAGGTCTCCAAAAAATAATGGCTCGTTCCAGCAGGCAGGGCTTCTGCCGTGGTGTGATATCGCTGCCTCTCGAGTAGACCGTCCTCGGACACAAACTGTCGCATACATTCAACGTAGACCTGGTCGCTTGCAAAGTGCACGACGCGAGATGAGAGTACTCGTTCCTGAAAAGACCACACGCCCCTCGATATGGGCTCATCCCCCATCCCCAGATACCGACTGCGGATCACCTCCTTGATGAGAGGCAAGCTGGACACCAGCACGGTTGCCTCTGCGCCATCTTCGGATTTGTATGGTATCTGAGCATATCTGGGCTCGGGGCGTGGGAAAAAGAGCCCCCCCAACGCATTGGTGGCCCCTGTGGCAGAGATCGTCACGTAGGCGTTGGTGTATACAGACCCAGCTTGAGGGGAAGATCGCTGCCATTCGGTCAAGTTTCCTGGGATACACAATGAATCAATCCAAAGATATCGCACGTTCAAAGTACGAGTCAAGAGTATGGCGTCTTGAAATGTCTCTGGAAGGGCCGAAGCCCGAATTTCGTTGCCATCGAGCAGCGTATGGGTTTCCAAGCAATGGGCAATCCCCGAGTCAGACGCATAACTAAGCACTGCGTATCTTTGACGGCACTCATCGCCTAATTCGACCAGTTTTACAGTTTCATTGGACTTGATTTCAGAGGCCTTCAAGTCCAGCAAGCGCTGGGGAACGGATCCTGCTGGACGCTGGTGGCAGCAATCATGCTCCCGGTCACATTCGACAATGTGCCGCCGCACTCGTTCAAGAGCTTCTGTACTAATACTGGATTTTATATTGCGTCCACGAATTATGCTTGAAAGTGGATTATCTTTAGAAGTTAGTTCCGCTGCACACCAGTCGATTTAAGGTACTGAACACTTTAGATCCAACATACCTTCTTCCACAACGACACCAAACGCTGCTATGGGCAGAATCACCCAACCATCTGTGTTATTACTGGGCTCTGATAGAACCCAAAACCCGCAACCCCCTTCTGGGCGCTGGGTCAGCCACATGTCGAAGCTCGGCGGAGGATACGGCTTGCCCCTTCCACCAGGATACTCCTCCAGACCTTCAAGCTCAGCCAGCAGCTTCTCGGCTTCGCTTTGAATCAAAGTACAGAGCTCGCATCCTTTTTCTGCAGCCTCACGCAGGGAATCGATACTTTTGTGGTGCTTGATCCTCGGTGTTTCCGCTGCGGTGGCACCAGCGACGACATTATGTGAGGTTAGCCAGCTCCTGCGACTAAAGCTCTGTATATACTGTTGGCCTGTTAGCTGGGCCTCATAATCTTCCTGTGGGAAAGCCGGGAGGGCTTCGAATGAAATAGACTCGCAGACTTGGCAAAGACGCATATTGAAAGAATAGAGAGCGAAGATGCTGCTATGGTTGAGCCTAAACAGATTTTGTGAAGCCGGAGAGAGTGCGGAGTGACGAGAACACCCTGCGCGAGCCTAATTCGTACACTACTGTACACGCAATCACTCTATAGGGGACCAATGACATATACATGTGCTAGGCAGCAGAATGGAGAGCCTCTTGGTCACGCGTTCCAAGTTGACCACACTCGGCTGAGACTGAATTAAAAAGTTGGCGTAAGCATCCTGGACCGAGCAGTTCCAGAGGAGCAGTGGCGCACATTAGGCGCCAATATAGCCATACGATTGGGATAGAGAGCTCACCTTCCTATTCTGTTCTCTTCTAAGGCTGCACTGGCTTCTTGGCGCATGCATATGGGCTTATTATCACGTGGTGTCTTTGAGGTACTTTGCGGTGGCGCTCGTTAGATTTGAGATATGCCCAATCAAACATCAAAGAAAGCGGCAGGCCAATGCGCGGTAGAATATTGGTTGTACCCGGGCGGGAGCCTGGAGGCTCACGCGTGTCTGTTGAGTGAAGGACAGAGTAAATGCGTTTGCGGGAGTACGCCTGAGACGGACGAGCAGACAAATAGACCTCTCCATTTGCTGAAGTCGGCAGGTATTTGGGCTTGCTGCTGTTCCTTGATAACATGACAGGTTCCCTTCCTGTGCACTGGCATGTAAGAAACGGGTGTGATTTGTTACCTTTTTCTTTCTGTAGACTTGATCGATAAGAAAGTTCTCTAGCACCAAAATGATGCAGTCAAAGAGCGTGATGTTGATCAAAGTGAATCACCTCTGCATTTGCATTACTATATAGGGAAAACCTAAACACAGAGGGGAAAACCTATACGAAGTGTAAACTATCACCCCTGCCTTCAGCAAGCTGCAGTCTCCTTCTCAAAATCGTAAGGCACTACACAATCCCCGGTTTACCACTGACCTGCATGCCATCAAGACCCGGAACCAACCTCTCAATGTATATGTGAGTACGCCGTTTCTGTGACATGATGTCAGACGCCACTCGTGGTATTGTCATTTATGTGACCACCTCTTCACTAATCGGAAAAGGACAGAGATCGCTCCGTTGAAGTCATTCATTATAGGGGACACTAGGTTACTAACCACTTTGATGGCTTTAAGTGCAATACCTGTCCCAGAAGAAATACTCGTAACCGGGTGGAGTGATTCCGCACCGCCTAGTGCCTTTCAAGCAGCATCGATTCACACCAAAGGGGTAAGTGCAGTCCGTGTAGGTGGAACACGCTGGACAAACGAGACAGGAACCAACGGTTAGCCATACACCTATAAAGCGACTAAAGGGCAGAGTCAACGTTGGGGCAGGATGGTGAGGGGTTGCCTACGTTCTCCCGTGGACGTCTGTTGGACAGCGGCTTCAGCAGGCGCGGCGTAGCCCAAGCGGGCAAGAAGCAAAGCGCCAGTGACAATCTGACTGATGTGGATAGCAACCATGATGACAAATTGCTTCTGTATCGAGATATGAATAGTAGTTTCTTCGAGTGGGGGAAAAGATGTGTCCTGAGGAAAATGAAAAGATAGATGACTAGATGTTGGAGGTTAGAGCATATTTATACATCTCCCATTCTGTGAAGTGTACATACTATGTCTCTGCGTAAAGAAACATTATCTTGTAGTCACACGTGAATTTCTCCGGCAAGTGTTTTACTTTCTTGGTAGTGTCACGGTCTAAGACACACTTCCCCCGGACCGTGGACTTTGGTGACGCTCGGCCGTGACAGCGTGTCCTGCATTACTTTATGATAGTATACTTTTCTAGTATATTGTTTTGGTGGTAGTATGTAGATCAGGTAGCCAGGTTAGCGTGGTTGTCTCGGCAGGTGGACATGTTTTGTAGATGACGTCTTGCTCATTATTGTCAGGTTGGTTTTCGATCTTACTGCTTCCTAGTTTAGAGAGCATCAACACAAAAATATTACTTGGGATAGCATTTATATGATATTTCTGCTATGAGAGCACACCAGGCTCACACATCAGCAATAGGAAACATGATCAAGCGGAGCCTTGAATGTGTTCGAAGGAGACTCTTGCTTCTTACCACTCAGTTAACAAGGAGGAAAGATGTTCGATCTTCCGGTCTTGCACATCGATCAAGACGTTGACATCACTCGAAACACTTTTTTAAAGTTTATAGCATGGCAAACATGTCGTCTCACGGAGACAATTGTTTTGCTTATTGGCCTCTATCCGAGACTGTTTTGCGCACGACATTCGCCCAAAGACGTATCATGGTTAACACGTCTCTCCAAGAAAAACGACTGTTCTGCTTACTGGACTCGTATCAGAGACTACTTGGCGGTCTACACGTTAACCTTCACTGGTGCTTTCTGCACACTTACGTCTCGTAATCTGCAACGTTTAGCGTCGCCCCATTTTACTTAGCCGTAGGGTTTTAGCATATCTTCGTACAAGGTGCTATAGGTCTCTTTTATCTACAGATCAATCATTAGTAAATGGTCCAGTCAATCTTGTTATACTAGCACCCTCTATCCTTGCTGATTTGCGGTTGCGTTTTCACGCGCTGGTGGTGAGAGTCAGCATTCCGGGACAAGGAGCGAAGACAAGATCTTGTTTTCGGTCTATTAGAGCCATATCAGCATTACTTTATTTCAGATAGTGTCAGAGAATTGATGGGCGTCTATGTTTCAGGTCTGCTGGCAGGTAAAATCTGACCAGCGGCACGCTAAAAGGAGGAGAAGCTCGCTTGAAATAATGCGCTTCTACTATAGGTTAGGCTGTACCAGTGGTAAAGAAATAGTGACACTTCTTTCGACTTTCGGCTGGCAGTTACCAAGAAAAAAAAGTAAAAAAAAAAAAAATAAATAAAAACATTCTCAGTGGCGACATTACTACAAAGTTGAAAGTGTAGAGAATGGATTGGTCCGATACTACTGGGTCTGGGTGCCTGACTGGACTATTGGGCGTTGGTTGTATCCGCTCAACTTTTAGCACTTCAGCAACGACTCCCTCTCTGCATAAACGGCTGGCTTCGGGCCCTCATACTCGAGCCAACCATGTATTTTTCTGAGCACATACGATCTTTTTCATACCAAATCTAGCCAATCTACTCGAACCAGCCAACATACGAGCATATCCGCCCGCCACAGCACACAGACTGCAACGCAAAGGCAGCGTGCTTTTTTTTGCCCCCCTTAGTTGCTAGGTTCACAGTCCATCGCGTCGGCGCAGCAGGGCTACACAGTCGCCTGAGGGTGCATTGTAGCGGCCACCTCGGCATACGAAGCCTTGAGGCCGCGGAATATCGCGCACAACGCCCAATCCAAAACCCCCAAGGTCGACGACGATACCTCTGATTCGTCAGAGTCCTCCCATCCATGCACCAACTCTCTCAATTCCCACAACGCACGTCTGAGAGGCTCTTTTCCAAGGGTCTCATGAAGTGGTCCGTCTGGATCAATTGCCTCTAAAACGCCAAGGTACTCGACATCCGACCACTGCAGACGTGACCCCCCGCCAGGCAGTCGGACAATGATCAGTCTAGGAGGTGCGCAAAGCACGGTGATCCTGTGAATGTGAAGCAACTCAACAATACCTTCTACAGTACGTGTATAGAACCCATGGACAGCGCGCTTAAAGTTACGGCTTTCGCCTTCAATGACAAACCATTTTTCTGATGCCGGCAAATAGTCACAGCGCTCACCAACTTTTTCGGCCAGATCTTGGCCCTTGCTGTGAAGACGGCCCAAAACTTGGGAGCCGCGTTGGAACGCTTCACTGGGGTCTTCATTGGGGGACGCAACAATCGCCCAGCTAGAACGGTACGACATGCCAGCACAGTGGTGACGGGCACCCGTCATGTACAATGCGGGGGATACAAAACAACTAGCGACGATTGCCAAAACGCGCCCAAGTCCAGGTCCCTGTCTGAGATTGACGACAGATCGGTCGGTTACGCTCCCGAGAGACCCTCTGTGGATGCCTCTAAACTCTCCGCAAACCTGCCACTAAGGATGACCCAGAACGATGTTAGCGCCCACACTGCCCCACCGCAATGGCAAGTTGCCTTTCAAAAACCAACACACACACACACCCACACACATACATACATACACACCAACGTGTCTTTCAAATCGCTTCTTCCACTTGGACAAATTACTTGCCTTGCACAGCAATACCATCCAAGTGTTTGCGTTGAAAAGGAGAAAACACAACGTCTGCGGGTGGGTGGCAGCTCGCCCTTCTTATACCCAAACTCCAAGTACAAGTGAAAGTGGAGCATCACCACAGTCGTGCACTCTCGAGCTGCCCTGATTCGCTACTGTTCAGCCACGGCCGGTTAATCATTATTTGATTTGTCTATTGTTATTTCTTTATTTTCTTTGGTCCCATGACATTCCACGGTATTCGTGGTAAAAGAGGGTATTCCGCTCCCCCCACCACCCTCGGGCCCAGAGGCTACCCTCTACTACTCTCCCAAGTACAATGTGTACGGCCGGGGGATCATGACTTGGAATAATGATGCAGACACGGCAAATTCGCCGCAGCGTATAAATTTCCATTCCGTAGCGCATCAGCTATATTATTTTAAATATACATAGAAAAGAAGTGCTAATTACGTCATCCAAGATACTAGTGGCAGCGATTTATAGATTGAAACACGGTCGCTTCTGGGCAGACACGTGAGCACCCAGTAGATCCAGTCGGGGACGGTCCGTTCCCATTCTCCATCCTACCCCATCAACAGCACAGTCCAACTTCAGCCTTGCCAAAATAGTTCGTTGCGCGGCATGACACCCCTTCACCACTTCTCACGCCTGCCTTGGGAGCTGCGAAACCTTATTTGGGAGCTGTCCGTTGAGCCTCGAGACGTCGTCCTCCACCATGACTTATTCGAGTCACCAAAATGGCTTCTCACCAACCCTGCCTCCACCAGTGATGCAGGTGTGCCGAGACTCGTGCTCAGCCATCCAGCGGTTTTATGAAAAGGCCTTTATACAGTCTGGGCGTCCAGCATCGGGCACAGAGCGTTACATCTACGTCAATTTCGACATTGAAACCATACGCGCCACGCCGTCAGCTCCCCCTCTCTCCTGGCAAAATGCCCAGAGCCCACCAAGGTCCGAAACTTGACGGTAGAATTACGGGATGATGAGTTAAAGTTGGAAGACACTATGCAATAGAGAAGACGCAAACTATGTGCTTGTTTATCCCCTAACCCTAGTGCTAATAGCTCTCGAATCGGCGCGGGTTTAAACAGGCTCTCTGTCGTAAGCCAAATGATGGGCTACACATGCCGCCAAGTCCGCGACGACTTTTTCATCCCGCCGGAAGACTTCACTCGCTGGAACCCATCCCTGCGACAACTGGAAGTTTCTCTCCTACTATGTCGAGGTCGCCAGCGAAACGACGACTACAACCACTACAGCGCGCCATGCCACCACCTCACCGACGTCCACAACTTCTACGGCAAGGCCTACTCCTATAGTCTGGGAGCCATTAGGCTGCTATATTGGTGGCAACAAGCACGCAGTCTGCAACAGGTCTGAACAAGCAAGTGGGCAAGTCCTCACCATTGCCAAGTGCCAAGACGACTGCTGGGCGTCTGGATACAGATACGTTGGCGTCACAGGAGGCACCGAGTGCTACTGTGGTAGATTTGTGGCCAATGAGCACACGCCAGACCAGTCCGACTGCAATATTCCTTGCGCGGGAGATGACTCCGAAATGTGCGGTGGAAGCAGCGTCATGTACGCCTACGGAGCAAAAACCTACGAGTTGCCGCCGTGGACCTTGACTAATCCTCACCCCAGTGCTACGACAAATTCAGCCTCCACAACGAGCACTCCGGCAAGGAAGGTGTGGGTTGGCCTTGGTTGCTATGTAGATGACTCTTCACATGTTCTAGGCTCCAAGGTAGGAGTAGATGGCCCAAACTCGCAGGCTGCATGCAAGGCTGCATGTAACAACGCTGGATACGACTACGCAGGAGTGGAAAATGGAGTCGAGTGTTGGTGCGACAATGTCCTCGACGAGTCTGCGGAATTGGCGTCAACCAACGAATGGTGAGTAGTTGTCTCCTAAACACAAAAGAAAGTAAAAAACGTTTAAAGAGAAATACATTTATATATGGCTTGATATTGACCTGAAATACTTTCTCTAGTAATCAGACTTGCCCAGGCTGGATAGAGACATGCGGTGGCCGTTCGCGTATAGAAGTGTTTGTGTATGCCGGCTTGTCACAGCTCGACCCCTTCTGCAAGTGATCGACTGGCAGTGACATCCGTTTTCTCTACATTTTCTGAGGCGTCTTCGAATTCTGAGGCCTCTTTTGCTTCTGAGACGACATCTCACTTGGGGGAGCTAAGAAGGCGTACATACAAGTGCTGCCGCCCTACTGATGATGATTGCGTTACTTTGAGAATATCTGCACATATGATGCCGAGTATTTTACCATATGCAATGCTTCAATTGCCGGAAGATCAATGTAACATCAAACCGGTCAGCCTCTTGTCGTTCCTCGCGTGAGTGACCATGACGATTTGGCGAGAAGGGCACTTACAATATGACAATTCAAGCCATTTCCATACACCCAGACCTGCCCCCCATGGCATATAGCCAATTGACCCAAATATCTCCTGGTCAGTATGCTACTGGCTAGTTGTTCCTATCAGCAACACAAAGTCGGAGCGACATCCAGGCTTGAGCATTCAGGCCGGTCATTGACATAGAAGGGTATCTTTAGATACATATACCTGTTGCAGTATGCAACGCCGCCAATGTCGGCCAAAAAAAAGAAAGAAAGAAAGAAAAGGTGAACAAAAAAAGTCCTGGCCCAGAATTACTTCTTTCTGAGCTTGTGAATGGACTGCTCTATTCGCAAGATGTCGCTTCACGTTGTCGACGCACTTGCCTTAATAAGCAGTGTCAAGGGACCAGAGACAATATCCATCTTATTCCCGACAGAAGCAAAAACGACGCCCAACCCGCCGGCGCGCGATTCTTCAATCTCTTCTCAGCAAAAGAACGCGTCGAGATTGCATTATCGGCGTGATCGAGATACTGCTCCAATCACAAGTGTCACAAGCGCGGCGTGACGGGGTGCGCCCTTGATCACATCAACATGCCACAGCGGTTGAGACAGTGTCATCTTGGACGTGCGCCGACCGTTGAGACATTGGAAAGACGAGGGAATTGATACGGTGCGGCATGCAAATACTCGTACAAGCACGGAGGGTAACGCAGTATGAACAAACGCGTCTGCAACGAGAGAAACATTGATAGAATTATTCGAGTATGTCCGCTGCAGGTTTCGGCATCAGCCATTTTGCTCACAGCAAGAAAAATGGCCGATCTCGGCAATAACCGCGCTGTCCCTGCATAGACTCGGTATAGCTCCGTACATCGTTTAAGTATCCGACACCACCACCCCATATCTAGGGAGCCAGGCACAACGCCACTAATCTCAGCGGCCCCCCTCCTCGCCACGAGCTGAAAAAAAGCCCCTGGCTACCTTGGAAGTGCGCCTTGGCTTTCAGAGGCTGGGTTATGCCTAAATAAGTAATGTGTCGCGTGATACGACTGGAAGAAAGACGATGCAGCGCAAAAATCCTGCCTTGATGCGATGGAAAACGGAGCTAAATGGCCTAGAGCAGTCTTTGCGGGAACAAAGATGGGTCTAGTTGCCGGGTTGTGCCGGGAAGGGGGTTTTAGTTTCTTCTAGCCTCGTGTACTCGTATTTGCTATACAATACGAGTTAGGTAGGTATTATAATTAGGTCCATTTGCTACGTACATACACACGTACTGCACCCTAAAAGTCAGGCTGTTGCTAATATAGAAGTAAAAGGAATGGAAACCTGCCCACACAAGGCCTACGATCCTCGTACTAGGATACTATAAAGGATCAGCGCAAGCCTTGCCCTTTTCAATACCTGTAGAAACCCAAGACACCCTTGTGGCGCTGTTTTTGCTACGTTTTCGGCCGACTGGGGCTCACAATACATACTCGTATACGTCCGTAGTCGTATACATGCTCTTGACTCGGCACGGTCGCGTAAATATACATTCCCCCCCGTGCACGGCAGATGGGCGAAACAATTGCCATGTACGTGACAGAGCATCAAGTCCAATCTGTATTCCCATGAAGCGCCTTGTAAAACAGAGTCATGCATACATGTCAATTTAAGCACATTAGCACGACATTCTTATATACACATTTTCAATACACATAATAATACCTCCCGCGTCCCCCTTTCTTGGCTTTATTTTTAACTCTTCATCATCTCATCCTTGTGCAGTCCCTGAGTTTCTTGTCAAACACCCCCCCCCTTCTCTTCCTCTCTCTCTCCACACACGCCCTCCTCCCTCCCTCGAGGCTGTCCTACGTCGCACAACAATCAGAGTTTACGAGTACGTGTACGCGCGCGCCTCCGCGGGAGAGAAGAAAAAAATTTAAAGTTGGTAGCCAAGTCAGCTCACCCGACGCAGCCTGACCTGACCAGCCAGCCTTGTTTCCAGAGGGTACTGTGTCTCTTGCGCCGGGGTTCAGCTGTTGCAGCTCCATCATGCCTACACCCGACAACAGCGCTTACTTCCGTCCTCCTCCTCCTCCCAGCCTGCCATCTTCATCCCCATTCTCATCCTCATCCTCATCCTCATCCTCATCATCATCATCGCCGTGGTCGCCGCCGTCGTCGCCTCTGTCTTTGACAAACTCCCCATCCATCACTTGGGAGCAAGCCTTCTCCTCCACCAAGCGTCCACGGCACCATCATCATCATCAGCAGCAGCAGCACGACAAACAACACCACAAAAACAAGCCCGCCGCCGGCATGATCTCGGCCATCATGCAATCGCAGGCGATACGACGACGCGCCTTTCCGGCCATTGTCCTATTCGTCATCTTCTTCATCTGGCTCGTCGCGACATTTACCAGCCCCAAGCTCCGCTCCTCCACAACCACCGCCATCTCCAGCGCCGCCAAAGATGTTGGTGGTAGCAGTCACAAGTCGCAATATCCCATCAAAAACGGCGAGGGCAAGACAGATCTACATCGCGTCGCCAAGGTGTCCATGCTCTACGGCAAGCCGAACGCGCTGTACGAGCGCGCCATCAAGAGCCACTATCGCCATGCTGAGCGGTGGGGGCTAGACATGCACGTCCTGCGGCAGGATATCGCGGTCGGGTTCTGGAATAAACCGAGCTATTTGCTTTCGCTGGTTGTGCAGGAGCTGGCAAAGCATCCCGAGGAACGAGTGGAATGGCTCATGTAAGTCGTCCTTTTTTTTTTTTTTTTTGTTCGCCCAACGCAACCCACGGCACTATCCGAGCAAATCCTTGTCTGCCATCCCAAGCTAGTGCCGACGCCCGCGTCTTGGCAACCAAAAGCAGCCCCAACTTTGTTACATCTCAGCCCGATCTCAATACGACATGAGATCAAACAAAAAAAAAAAAAACGAAATACTAACTCGTCTTTACAGGTGGGTAGACGCCGACTCTATAATCCTCAACCCCAACATCCCCGTCGAAATCTTCATCCCGCCCTCCGACCTAAGCTCCATCCACATGGTCGCAACAAGGGACCACAACGGCCTCAACACCGGCATCATCTTCCTCCATGTCCACCCCTGGACAGTCACCATGCTGACCGAATCCCTCGGCTACCCGCTCCTCAAGCCCGAAGTCGACCTCGGCCGCTCCGCCGACCAAGAGAGCATGTCCCTCGTCCTGAAAAAGGCCACAGGCGGGCCCGGCGGCTACGGCTACCGCAAGAACCTCATCTACATCCCCCGCACGCTCATCAACGCGTACGAGTTTCACCACCGCTACGAGGGCGAAAAGGGCAACTTGCTCGTGCACTTTCCCGGCCTCGAGGAGGATCGCTGGCCGCACATGGCCAAGTGGCTCGACGTCGTCGAGGCGAATCCGCGCGAGTGGGAGGTCCACCTGGAAGACACGGACTATCTGATGAAGACAAAGGGGTTCTGGGAACAGGTTCGCTCTGCGACGCGTGCCATTGCGGATCTGAAGAGGAAGATGGTCGCCATGCCCAATGCCACCGGTGCGGATATCAAGAATATTCAGGCTAGGAGGAGCGCTTTGCTCGAGCTGGACAAGGCCCTGTATGAGCAGGCGGATGATTTGGAGTCGTTGCAGGAGCGCTATATTAATGTCAAGAGTTTCCTTGACTGAAGAAATTAGAAAATTAGGTCTGTTTTTGTATAACTGTTAGCGGTGTGCCAGCGGCATGTATTGATATAATATAAGCGTTTAATTTCTACCTTCAAACAGTCTTCAAAAACAACAAAAAAAATTGGCACAGTGGAAGATTAAGTAAATGATACAGTGTCAATGCAGTATGACAGTCATATGTAAACCACTTGACTTAAACAAATGGTGCAATATGAGACAAGTAAATTACTTTTATTCAGTCGTCAATCTCATCATCTACATTCTAGGTCGCTCTAGTCAGTACCCATTCGCCTTGAGCCACTCCTTCAGTGCTGCAGCGTCACGCTTCCTGTAAGCGGCACGCCCACGGCTCCTGTCCTTGGCATTCTCCAGACTGCGGTCAAAGCCCTTGACGTCCTTGTCCTTGAAAAACTCCGTCATGTCCTCAACTTCCGCGTCCGTCGTGAAGCGGGCCAGCACCTGCTTGATGTAGCGGTCCAGAACAATAATGTTGTTGAGCTTGTTGCGCACCGCGTCCCAGTTGTCCTTCATGTGGTTCCAGTGCATCGGGCGCGCCACCGCATTGTCGGCCAGCGTGGCACCCAGGAAGTGCATATCGGCCTGTGAAACGGCATTGGAAGGCGGTTCCTTGTTAAAGTTGAGCTCGAGGACGGCCTTGATGGCTTCAGGGTCGGTGACTCCTCCTAGCGCTCGGATGCACACAAGCTTGCCGTCAACAGACTTGGTGGTGTACCACTCCTTCTTGATGATTTCGACAGCTCGGAGAGGGTCAGTCTTGAGTCCGGCGCGGTAAATAGCGATGCGGAGTGAAGGGTGGATAGGGTTGGCCTCGGGGTTCTCGGCCCAGGCGTTGAAGCGCTTGGCAGCCTCGGCAATGACCCTACAAAATGTTAGCCTGGCGGTATCGCTCTAAAATTTGTATGAAACTTACTCTTCGTGGCCGTTGCTGACGGCGCTGAGAATAAGCCTAGCCCTCATCTGGGTCGTCAGATAATCTTCGCCCTCTGGGAATTCCCAGCCCAATTCCTTGACCTTGCCATCAATCAGTTTAATGGCAAATTTGTTGAGACCAGCCTTAATCTCGGCATCCTCAGCAAAGACGGAAACGACGGAGCCGATGGTGTCCGCAACCTGCGTCCACACCAGGCTGTGCGTCTCGTTGGTGAAGCCCCGGAGGAAGCTCAAGAGGCCAGCAGTGGTGCCGTGGCCGGAAAAGGCCATCTCGTTGGCGAATCCGATGATGGCGATTCTGTCCTCAATGCTGAGTCTGTCGAGCTGAGTGCTCAACTTGTCGAGGCGGGCAGGGGGATAGTTGACACGGTAGAAGCCCGTAGCTCCACTGTTGATCTTGTAAAATTCGGTATCAACATCCCGGATAGTCTCTTCCTTGGTCGTCATAGAAATAGGAGCAATGCCTGGCTGGCCCTTCTTTCCCTCGAGATTCAGGGGCAGCCACCAAGTAGTCGTGTCCTCTTCAGGCTTGACATCACCAGTGGACAGGAAACGGGTCTGCTTGAGAGTAATCTGATCGGGCTCCTCAGCCACAGTTAGAACGGGGTGGCCAATCTTGCTGATCCAAGGGCCCATAAGCTCGTTGACGTTTTGGCCAGAAGCCTCGCTCAAGGCGTCCCACAGAGCCTTGGTCTTGGCGTTGCCGTAGGCGTGTGCCTTGAGGTAGTTGGAAACACCCTTGAGGAATGTCTTGACACCAAGGTGGTTGGCAAGCATGCGAATAGATGAGCAACCCTTCAGGTAGCTAATGGCGTCAAAAATCTGGTTGACATCAAGAGCATCACGGACAGGGACGTGAATAGGGTGGCTGGAACGGATACCGTCAAGCTTAAAGGCACCTTCGAAACCCTCGTTCACAAACTGGGCCCAAACTTGCCATTCGGGATGGATGTGGTCCACAGCAAGCCATCCGACCCATGTAGCGAAGCCCTCGTTCAACCAGAGCTCATCCCACCAGTCCATGGTAACCAGGTTTCCGAACCACTGGTGGGCCAGCTCGTGGGCAACGACGTAGGCAATGTCGTTCTTAAGGCGGGCAGAAGCAGTCTTCTCATCAAAGAGCACACGGGTTGTGCGGTAGGTAACCAGACCCCAGTTCTCCATGGCGCCGTGAGTGAACTCGTGGACGGCAAGGAGATCAGACTTGGGAAGAGGGTAGTCAATGTCAAAAATCTCGGAAAAGTAGTCAATGGTCTTGGGAGCGTGCTCCAGAGCATAGCGACCCTGCTCCTTGAGACCGCGTGTGGTGTACACACGGACCGGCAGCTGCTTGCCATTGTAACGACGCTCAGTGAATGCCTCGACATATTCAAAGTCACCGACGGCCCAGGCCAAAAGGTAGGTGCTCATGATGGGGCTGGTCTCGAAAGACACCATTTGCCAGCCCTCCTTGGTAGGCTTGGACTCCTTAACGGGCATATTGCTCAGAGCAACCTGGTCATTGGGAATTTCAATCTCGAAATCGAATGAGGCCTTAAGATTAGGCTCGTCAAAGCAAGGGAATGCTCTGCGGGCATCGCATGACTCAAACTGAGTGCTAAACATGTAGTGCCATTCGTCGTCACGAGGGACAGAGTCCGCGGGAGTGACAACGGGCTTGTACTTGCTGCGGTAGAAGCCAGCCATGTCATTGTTCATGATACCCTCGAATGGGATGACGACGGCAGCCTTCTTGGAAACAGGAATCTCCTGGTCAAAGGCAATGGTGGCGCGTTGGGCACCCTCATCGTAGGTGACGTTTGTAGACTCCCAGCCTTGCGTAGACTTTGTGTGGTCGACAGAAACCTTGGTCGTGCCAATCTTGAGGTCGATCGCGTTGAGGACGATTTCTTTGGTAGGCTTGGTGATTTCCGAGTCGATCCTATACAAAGTCTTTAGTGGCGGACGGTTTAAAGGGGTGCGGAGTTACCTACGTCAGAGTACCCTGGTAAGCCCACGTCTTAAAGTCCATGTCCCGGATGGACAGGCTGTAGTGGACGGGCTTGACATTGTCGGGGAGAATATCGCGGTCAGCCATCTTGTCCAAGTTTCTCGCAATGGCGTGGGTAGAGCAGGATCGCGGCGAAGAAGCTGGAGCTAGCGACAATAGGCTAGACGATGCTCAGTCAGTAATGCAAACAATCTTGTGCTGAAGCTTTCGTCAAAAGGACGATGGTACGAGAGGGTAAGAAACAGCACAGAAGTAAGATTATGGCGATTGAAAGAGAAGAAGGACCCCGCGGCAGACGAGGTTCCACGTATAACGTAATAAGGGTTCGCTATGCGGTGACCTTGGAAACAAACAGCAATCGTGTCGGATGGATCTTTTGCAGGTGGTGATATGGTGGGGCAGCGCCGCGGGGCAGCCTGGCGAGGCGGGGTTCAAACGCCGTGGCTGCTGCCAGCGACAACCTGTTTCGTCTACTCGTACTCGTTTCCGGGACTCGCTGAAACGTACCTCCGATTGTCTCGATTTGTACTTTTGGCAGAGACTGCGCCAATCGATTGTCTAAACGGCGGCAGAGCTGAGATGTGACGCCGTGAGCCTAGTTGAGCTTTTGGCAGCCGTACTGTAGATATTCTGCTGGAGCCATGCCGTGCCCCCGGCGCTAGTAATGGGGGCCGGGTACAGATTCCACTCGCGAATGTCGCCGTGGCCAGTTGCGCTTTGCTTCGGCCGGCCAATCTAGCCAACAAAGGTGCCTTTGCACAGGTCCACAACGCCGGACTCTTGCCGCTGACTGACTGCCATATGAGGCAATTGGCCGATTGCAGTGCCATTTTCGTGGCGAAGCAACGAAGCTAGCAGCTTCGCAGGGTTGCTTAGACGAGTTGTTGGCGGTTTGTCGCGTCGCCGCGTTATGTGCAGCTTCTCAAATGTCGCCGCTGCGAAAGGAACCCTGCAAAGAAGCTGTTGAATATTCACCGTCACCGTACATTTTACACGGCAAAGGCTACAAGGCACAATATCTCATCCTTGTTTCGCGATGTCTGTGCTGTGAAGGAGTTTGGCTACAAGTTGCAGCAAAGAGGCTCCTCGCTTCGACCGGTTAAGATTACAGTCACGTGCGCTTAACAAGTACATCCATGCTCACAACAATCAGCATCGCCAATTCAACCAATTTATATACTATCCAGTGTCATATACACTTTTCTCAACCTTCTTTCAACTAGGGACCCATTGAGTGAGCCTTATTACATAGCTTCAGTTGTCACTTTGCGCCGCTTACACGATGACTTGCCTTGCACATCCAGGGTCACAACTACTCGTCAGAAATAAAGAAAAAACAATAAATTCGCCAAAGGGGTATCTAAAGGTTAACAAACACACGGGTTCTACAAAGCCAAACTCCGACACAAATGAACCAGTACTCCCTAAACAGCTGATAGCGCAATATCTGCCAGAACGCCAGTACCCAAACTCTATGCTAGCCCACTGCGGAATCTAACCAGTGCTAGTTCTACCATCCCCTGGTATGGCAGCTCAACGGTCCAGTCCCATGTATCTGCGGCAGCCATGTTGCAGAGTCAACAGTGTAGCCCTGCTGGGATTGCCACTGCCTCACAATCTCATCAAGGCCGACACCGGGATACTTGAGCTGGAGAGTTGCTCTGACATGAGGATGGCCTTCCCATAGCAAAGCCAGCATGTGCTCATATAACGATCTATCGAGGTCTGGCTCCTCGACATCTGTTTCTCTTGGTAGCATGGCCGCCCGGCGGAGCAAATCCACCTCGCTAGGACTGTAGCTCATCGTGTCATTGCTCACCGTCGTGGGTAAAGGGCCTTCAAACTCCAAAGCACGGCCGTCCAAGATCGCTGTATGACTGCTCATGGTATTTCTGGAAAGATTTGTAGCTCGGTTTTCCGCTCGGTCACCATTAGAAGTTTGGTCAACTGGTTGCGAAAACAGCTCAGCTAGAAGGGATCCTCGTCTTGGTGGCGATGAGTCTTGCTTTGCAGCTTGTAGGACTACAACGCGCCTGTCATCATCGACCAAGAATGCTTTTCTGCTGACTTGGCTGCTTCGCTGGTTTTGCCGTTCAATCTACCACTTTGTTAGTTTTATACAGCTTGACCATGTCCCTCAGCACGTACTTTGTCTTGTATTTGTGTCTCTCGTCCCGCAACAGGTGTAAAATACTCTTCATTATCTGGAGTATTCTGTTCCTGTTCTTGGTGGCTTTCTTCCCTGGTGGAAATACAAGGGTGGGCCGAGGATGGAAAAGAGTGTTCTGGAAGACGGTGCATCTCTACAAGGTCTTGGTTGTGACTGATATTTTCCAAGCTTATTCAACGTTGCCGTATCGTTGTTGGAATGACAGACAAAACCGCGTTGTCGACTTGTATAGATTATCGTTGCGTCTCAGTCGTGGAAATCCAAGGTAAACTGCTCTGGTTCTGCGGTCCGATCATCTTGCTAGGAAAACTTGTCAGCTTTATACTCGATCAAAATCAATATTCCATCCTCAAAACTCTCCAGCATTCTCGTCCGCTGCATGCATGTGTGTAATGAACTAGGGACGATGCTCGAATCAATGCATGTCACCCACTACGTGGAAGACCGGGCAGTATCCGGGTTTGTCGACTCCACAACCGGTGAGAGTAATGCCTCAACGAATGAGTATCATCACCAAGTTAGGAACGCCATCCAATATTCCTCGAGTACAGCACCGATAGGTCGCCAACTGTTGTGTCTGCTGTGTCTGTTCGGAGCAAGGCTAGCAGGGTTCAAAAGCTGTGTTGCCTGTCAGGTAGCCGCGTAATGTGTCGCTCAACGACTGTTGTGTAAGGTAACGTTCGAGCTGTCCCTCGCATATCTTAGCCACCTAGACACGGACTTTATGTCCCACCTCGAGGCGGCTGTCCGGGGCGTCCAGCCGGTGGCCCTTTCTGGCATATTCACGTCTGTGTGCCACAGAGGCTGTCGTGTTGCTTTGCTGCCATAGCCCATGCAGTGAAAAAAATAGTCAAAGCATTTTGCGCTGTTTGACCGTTGACCAGGTCCCATTCTTCGTTTGGTTTTCAATGGTAGCTGAGAATCGGCCATGAGTTGGCGACAGCGAAGAGGATAGCTGCACGTCCTGTTGTGTTTCCAGCGCCGGAAAGAAAACCAAAGTATGCACTGATAGGTTTTGTTGACAACAATGACGCCGCTCTCGGAGTAATTGATGTTTCCGCTCGCGCCCAAAACGTCCAGGCGAACTCCACCACCGCAGCTTGCCTAAACTGGCAATTGGTTGGCTGGGGTCCTAACTGGCCGTTGCGAAAGGACACAAGGCTCTCACCGACGCCACCTTTTGAGCTTGACTAGAGCTTTAGGCACTTTCATTGGTCCCATGAGATTTAAGATTCCGTTTTGTCTGGCTCAGAGATGGTCACTGAAACCATTGTGTTCCCACACCGATGGCGCGGACACGGAGAACAAAGAACTTGTGTCGGTCTAAGGTCAAAGGGTGGTGTGAGGCTTTTATGGCATTTTGAAAACACCAAAGAGGGCAAGAATAAAGAAGTGTGATAGCTGTGTGTCTGCTGTTGGAAGCGGCCAGAGTTGATTTCTGGGTGCATTGCCACATTGGAAGTGGCTCAAAGGTAAACAAATGATATTTTTTTCTGAAACAGTATTGAATCCAGCGTTGATCTCCACTCAATATTACGGCTCGTGGCTTCCGAAGCCTTTGACTTTCGCTGTTAGGCTCTCCAAGCTCCTGATCTTAGAAATGCGACCAGTGCCTTGCAGCTCTTCCTGTCGTGTAAAGCAACAGGAAAGTACCTGTACAAGAAGCCGCCTCGGATTTGATACCAGAACCTTTTGCCTTTGTTGGCATCTTGCGAAGTATTGGAGTTTGCCACGAAAATGACAGGTACAGACGGTTTCTGCTCCCCAGGCCACAAAGTGCGGTAGTAATCCTCCGGCCCCTCCCTGTCAAGATGAAAGACAACTACAATCAAATCATACTGAGCAAGAAGTTGCACTGCAGATATAACCATGTCCATAGACCCTGGTACTTCGGTGACAGTACAAGACCCCTTGTCGTCGTCATGTCGCTCAATTGCCATGGTTGGCATATACTGTTACTCTGCGTTAGGACATGAAATGTTCAAGACATGCATGGCATGGCAGTACTTACCGTCAGGTTTGGTTCGTTGCCCGTCAATAGCTCCACCAGTAATGTTTTTCCAGCCCCAGCATCCCCAATAACAACAATAGACCACTTACGCTTGTGAATCCTGCGGGAAATGCGCACCTGCAGCCCGCGTAAGGCCTCGCGGAATGGCGAGTATGTTTCAATAATTGGTATCATGTTGCTTCAATGTTCCTGAAAAAGTCATCTGTTTTTGGTTTAATTAGTATTCTTGGGAAATCAGATCTGTTATAGTTTTAGAATTTGCTCGACCTCTGCCACACAAGAGTGGTGGCGGCGTCGAGTCTGGTCTTTGTTCCATTTCTGCAGCAAACGTCAGCTCATACTTTTGCCACCTAAGAATTGTAACACGGTAACGGAACTGTTGAAAGAAAATTATCTGCATATCGGGGGTAAAGGGCCTGGAAGGGAAGCCGAGGAAACTGGATAGGCTGCTGAGCCGCCAAAGTCCCGCCGCTTCCCTTCCGTGTGTCACCAGACGGCAACTCCTTAATCAGTCTCCGACATGGTAGACAGAACACCTCCATGGATAGTCACTATTTTTCCGTGTGACTGATAATGTAGAAACCCTCGCTCTTCGAATGCCAAACTGTCTAGTCTCGGGTCATGGTAAACCAGAACAAGGGCGGTCAGGGTCGTCATTCTCTGGGTCTGTGGATATCCTGGCAGCATATTCGAGTGATTCAAAGACAATGGCCCGTCTTGAATTCCTCAAATTGATTTCTCCGCAGTCATCACGCAGCATGTAGGCTGTGTAGCGTGACTGCGGTCCAGAATACCAGCCAAGCGCAGTCATCCCTAGGCAGTGGCGCTATCTCCGTGCCAATGATGGGACATGCAGTGTACGAATATGCGGTGAATTAAAAGTAATGGGAACATTTTACTCACCTCTTCGTTGTCTTTGTTTGATGTCTGAATTGGCGAATTTCGATGCCGAGTAAAAAGCTGATGGTGAGAGATACACTCGGATTTTATACTCTTACAATTATCTGAGAAATCTTGATATTTGCCTGCTCGCTAAAAAAATTCTACCGTAAAATCAAACAACAAAGCAAACATCTCGCTTAGCTGCGTATGATGTTTGTGCAGTGAGGCTTTGGGGGCCACGTGTGAAGCCTGTTCCGTAGCCTGAAAACCGGCCACGTACGAAGCCCTGGTCGAACAAGCGTACCAACGAATGTACCACTGCTATCAAATTTTCAAACAGCAGGCATATATGCAATGTTACATATGCTACTCTAGCACGGATGAAGTACCAGCGTCTATAGGTGGCTTCAATCGCGAATTCATAACATTGCCACACCACTACATATGGTAACACCCGTTCGTGTCCTCCACGCAAGCAACACTGATGCAGCGTTATATGGATCCGGTTGTTTCGTTGTGGCTTTTGCCTACATGAACCAAAGAGTCTGCTCAGCCATTGAGTTGGATGGAGGGGAAAGAGAAGACTTGAAACTTGTACTGAATATATCATTTCTGGCGAAACTTGATACGTTAGGATATATCTAATAGTTCTATGCAGCTTACTCGAGCTAGTAGAAAGAGTACCCTGCACACCGACGCAGGCTAGCTGTCTATACTTGCCCTTTTACACCTTAATGGCTCTTCTATAGCCCTCTACGCCTCATTAGACCGTACATAGCTTTACGACCTTACGACCTTGGGCTGGATCTAGACACGACCGTTGATGGTCTTAGAGTGACCAATTAACGCTGGTTCTTAATCGCCATGGCATATGGCTACGTGGAACGTGGCTTTTTCTTATTGATCAAATAAGCCTGAACTGTAGATACTAAAAAGCAACGATGTCTTTCACGAAAATGCCATACGAACACAATGTCCGTGATGACCACCGTGGCCGCCACAATTGCGGCCGCAAAGACTGCTACCTTGGCTGGGAAGGCCAGGAGGACCCTGTTCACCCTGTTCACCCTGTTCACCCTGGCAGCCCGCCGGGCCTGGATCACCTGTCCGCCCCCTTTGACCTTCCGGGCCCGCTGGTCCACAAGCCCCGTTAGCGCCTGGAGCTCCGGGCTGACCTGGCTGACCCGTCTGCCCTGGTTGTCCGGGAGGTCCTGGCGCTCCCGGCGGACCCGGAGGCCCAATTAGGTTTGGAGGCTCAGGTCGACGACAATGACAACGACAATGGGAACGACAGTGGCAGCGACAGTGGCAACGACAATGACCACAATGGCAACGACAACGACCACAAGGGCGACGGCCGTGATCACATGGACAGAAGCCCCTACATTGCTTGCGTTTCTTGCATTCCTTGCCCGTGCCTGACGTGCACGACTCCGAGATGACTGTCGTATCTGTCATGTCCCGCTTTCGAGTGCAGGCCCAAACAAGTGTACCGCCAACAAATAGCACTCCGAAAACAACGCCAACGATAATGGCAATTATATCATTGCCCATGTCCCAGTGTGTAGCATCGGAACTGGCTTGATCGGCTCTCGTATGGGTGGGGAACGCCCTCGATTACGTTGTGGAGGTCCAAGTATGAGTTGGGCCTCTCCACGTCTCAGTTTGGGAATCTTCGCAAGCGAGGTGGTGGGTGGTGTTGTTGGGTGATTGCATTACCATAATTGAGCAACGTTAAAGCAATAACTATAGACCCAAAGATGCTTTCCTGCGTGGCGGTTGGCCCAGATATAGCAATATATGGGCTGTCCGGAGGCAGTGGACTGAGGCTGATGCAGTTAGTTCGCATTGTAAACGGTAAGGAGGAGGTTGCCTTGATGCCGTTTTGATCCTGCGCTTCCGATGTGACAGCAATTAAGCCTGCAGGCCAAGCCAGCATCATGTTGGCTTGCTAACAACCCTGACCTCGTTCGCAAGTGGAGGCGACAGCCCAATAGAATCGCAACACGACGACTTTGGGGTTCATTTCATTGCGGGAAACGGCTCGTGCCTAGCAAAACGGCCCCGTGTTAAAGCCACCATGCATCTGGCCGCATTGTTGCTGGCCTCTACTTCCCGCTGATAGCTAGTATCACTGCGGCCACATTTGCCAAATGTAGGTTATATTATTACACCGGTGCTGCGGTATATGGGGGAAAATACAGAATAGGACTCTATGTGAGTATCGACGCTAATTATTCCAAGCTTTTGTAGTTGTATAATTGCGTTGCGGAGTGACTTGAGCACCAGTAACCGCTGACGACGGCCGCGTCTCCTGCGACCTTCCACTTGCCACCGTGGCACATTTGGATGCAGATTAACTGCCACGTACTGCAATGTGCCTGCACGGGAATATCTGCACCCTCTGCGAACCGGCCTGCATATGTAGGTCTCTTACACGTAGCAGACAGATAAGCCCTGCGAAGTTGCCGCGCTAAGCGATCGTTGTTGCGACGAGAACTGTCGCTCTGATATTTTAGCTACTCTGCGGAAATCGACTAGGGTATAAAGAGTCCGTTAAGCGACTCTAATGAGAATATATGGCGCGTAATAAACAGTGCAACTGGTCATAGTCGTAAAGTGCTTTGACTTTGGCCTTGTCCAACACCATGTAGTAAGACGACCCAAATTCGCCTGCGGCTCCAGAGTATGTTGCAGTTCCAGGCTTCCGGCTCTCTTGCAGCTGTGAACTACTCTTGTAGCGCAGACAGGCCTATTGGGCTAGTGTCAACCACAGGCACGCCGATGTACGACGGTGAGTTACGACGATATCCTGACTACCAACACCAACCAACCTATGCTACACCAACAAGACGCTCTGCCAAACCGTCAAACCTGTGCGCTGCAGAAACTGTGATTGGCCGCCCAACCTTTCGCTGGATGCTGACGCTAGTATTCTAGTAGCGCTAGTTATTACATTAGATCACTATAATAATATACAGAATAAGTATTACTCAACTCTTAAATAAAGAAGTAGTAGATGGCGATATTTGACTAATTATTATAGTATATTAGGCCTATATAGATATATTAAGGAGTTATATATTTAGTTTGTGCTATTAAAACGAACCTATTGCTATAAATCGTAAGAAATTTGTCAAAACTCAAGCGCCTCGCTCTCGATGCGACGCTGAAGCCGAGCGAGTCTACACCAGAAATAGTCTACTTTATACTCAGAACGGAATGGAAGCTGCGAGTAGGATCGGCGATGGATGAGGAACTGGAGTTGCACTCAGTTCCGCAGTCCCCCGATGTCGTCAGGGATATGTGCCTGCGTTACGATTCATTATACAGCGTTGCTAATGAAGTAATTGAGTCACGAGGAGAGTGAGGATGAAGACTAAGTGCGTGTGCAATTTATCCGACGACTAATCAACCCTTGCTCGTACATTCCTTATAAGTTTCATTTGCCATCTTCTGTGTGTCGGATAGGAGCTGCTGGAGTATAGAATACTCGTGGCTGTTGTTTTCTTCCCCAAAAAAGCTGCTTCGGGGCTGACTTGCTTCCCTCACTTTCTTAAGAAGGACAACCGGCTGATAGTCAGGACGGTATTGGCCGCTATTGGGGTGTTGAGGGTGTTGGATGATGCAGGCACATATTTTGTGATTTTCGTTGCGGTATGTTATAACTTCCGTCTCAAAGAAGGGGCTCACCACTTTCATGTTTGCTGGTAATGGAGTAGTAAATACTAGCGGGGAAAAAACATGGGCACGTTTTGTCCTGGCTTACGTACCTTTGATAAGCGTAGCAAGCGCCATTCTGCATACATATTGGAAGATGGCATAGTTACGGCGACAAATACAATCTGTTGCTTCGATGCTTATCTGCAGCAAAGCTTGTGAGGCTACTTGTCGGATCTTGTGCGGGCGCAACTTCTTACTTTTTACAAATGTGCGAGTGAACAATGGACTGCGGGACGGAGGTAATTTGATGTAGGTATTTGGTTGCCGCCGGGCTGACACCAAACCCCCGCAATTGCTGCCCAACCGTTCTGCTGATTGCATAATGAAAGCAAACCATTGGTCTCTCGAGCCTAGGCAAGTCTTCCGGCTTGGTGAGTCTGAGCGGTTAGAAAGATCGGCAGAGGCAAAGTCTGGCCAAGAGGTGGCAGTTAAATATTTCACTATATGTGCAGCTCAGTGGGCGAGCCGAATCGAGGGAGAAGACGTAACCAGAACCTCCTGCTGAATGTATGATCTCAGGCCAGAGTCAACGTCCAATTCAAGTAGCAGAAATTCCTATGTCCTAGTAACTGTTCGTGAAGAACTAAGCTCTGCTCTCTTTCTACCTCTCATTACACCTTTAGGTCATTTATCATTCTGACTTTCTCGCCAGCCAGAGGTAGCGGAACCAGCTTCCCTCTTGGTTGACAAGTTCACTAGGCACTCCGTTTTCTACGACGCTGCCTGCATCCAAGACCACTACCTTATCAAACCCCATGACCATCTCGAGTCGATGGCTGACCATGACTACAGTGTATTCCTCAAACTCCTTGCGAATAATCTCCTGCATCATTCTGTCTGTGGCATGGTCCAAGCTACTACTATACTCGTCCAAAATCAAAATCCCTCCACCGCCGCATTCAGTCGGTCTCGTTTCCTCAGTAATAACAGATTTGTCGTTTGACTTTTCAAACGCTGCACCCTCTAGGTATAGATGGCCAACATTCTCGGATAATTGGCGATGGCGGACTCGTCGTCGAAGGATTGCTCTTGCAAGACTAAAGAGCTGCTTTTGACCTTGGCTGAATAAATCGGCAGACAGGCTACCTTGCAGTCCTCCTCGTTCGACGACAAAGTTCCACAACTCAACAGCCTCTAATGATGCCTGACATTCTGCTTCAGTGGAGACTTGGCTAGGATCGAGGTTCATCATGAACGTTGTGCCATCTGGCAAAAAGACTGGATCTTGAGGGACGGCAATAAGACGTTGGCGCACAGTGTTGCGATCGATAGATTTCAGAGGCATATCATCAATTGAAAGGGCAAAGTCATTCGAAGGCATCGGATCTAGTAAGCGTAGAAGAAGTAAGACAACCGATGACTTGCCACTACTGTACGTTAGCGGCCGAGATAGAGTACTTTGTCGAGATGAAATCTGCTTACCTGCCCGTTCGACCACACACCGCAACTTTTTCGCCGGCTTCAATAGTCAGCGTGAGATTACGAAGTGCAAGAGTAAACGTTTCGTCATATTTTTCTGCATAGTCTTCGTGTAACCTGGGCGAATAGCTACAAGCAGTGTTAGCAAGGAGAATATTTAGCAGTGACCGGGACTTACGCATATGACGCCGAAGCGTTTTTTATCTCAATCTTTCCCTTCTCCGGCCATGATATGGGAGGCACGACGTCTTCTCCAGGAAGATCCTCAACTTCAGTAGTGGCACTAAAGGATTTGAGACGATTCACAGCCCCAATAGATGTTTCCAACTCGACGTAGTTGAGGATCAAGGAATTCAGGAACCCACCAAACGCAATTATTGCCACCATACCTGCTCCAGTGAGACCAGAGTCAGCATTCAATTGTGTAGCAAGCGTCACAACAAGAATGGCAACAACTGCCATTAGGAAACCAAGATTTAATAGGAGCCAGCGCTGTATTATCGCAAGCAGGTAAGCTGGGCTGGTCGATGCGTCAAGGAAAATATTGTTTTGGATAATTGCGTCTTGTGTCCATCCAAACGCGCGATACGTCACAATGCCTTTCATTGTGTCAATGAAATTGGTGCTAGGAAAACAATCGTCAGCAAATTCGATACTAGTATAGGATACGACTACAATGTCATGTCTGTCCGTGAGTAAAACTTACTACAAGGGACTCTTTGCCTCAAGCTCGAGTAGTCGCAGCTGACGAGACGTGCGTAGGTAAAACTTTTGCAAGTAATACGCCATGGTGAATATAAAAGGGTAGCTAATGACGACGTAGGGGCTAGCGGTAGCGGCAATGGCGGCGGACCCCAGCACAATCCAAATCATGGCCACAACGTCGAGTAATGCGCCTGGTAGCTCTTCATCGAGAAGAGTCATATCTTGTGAGAATAGAGTCGTGATAACTCCGACATCAGTTGTCGCAAAAAATCTCAGTGGAGCGGCGGTAACGGTTCGAATAGCGTACTGGTGCAGTTTTGTTCCAGACAATTTAGTGACAACAAGGTAGCCGATGGCAATCTCGATTATAATGCTGATCAGGCTGCTGCATTGTAGCATTGCATATACCCCAGTGAAGAACGCATTGGAGTGCTTTCTGTTTTTTAAAGCAGCATCCTCTGCCCAAAATTTCAACCAAATGTTCGGAAAGTTCCATAGGAATCCAGACATTAACCCTGCAAAGAGGAAAGCAATCATCCAAGGAACTCCGATGCTCTTGAAATAGTGAGCAAAGACTTTGGTATCACCTGTTTTGCGGGCTAGATCTTCCCTTTCTTGCTGATATTTTGGCCTCACTGACTTTGGAGCTGACGCTGTTTCTGCCTCACTACCTGGCAAAGACGTGTCGGATTCATCTTTTCTACGCTCAGCGTTGTCTTGAACCCCAAGACTATGAACGTATTGCTTATTGGCGATGACTTCAGCATAGGTTCCTTGTTCCGCGACTGTGCCATCTGTGCTTAGCGCAATAACGTGGTCTGCCAAAGGCAAGTGATGAACAGCATGAGTACAAAGGACTACAGTAGCGTTTCGTCGCTTCAGAAGGCCGTTGTATCCAAAGATTCGGGAGAAAACATGCTTTTCTGTGTCGGTGTCCAGACCACTGAGAATATCATCAAAAATATTAAGCTCACAGTCTTTGTACAACGATCGAGCAATAGAGACTCGTTGCTTCTGCCCACCACTCAGGGCGACTCCATTGCTTCCAATACTTGTTTGGTCCCCATGAGGGAAAATAGAAAGATCTTGGTTCAACATGGCCGCTTCAACAACTTCTGCATATCGTGTTTCATCGAATTTCGTAAAGCCAACAATGTTCTCCTTGACTGTGCCATTATGCAAAAATGCAACTTGGTCACAAAACCCGATACTCTCAGATCTGACCGATATACTTGTTGTTCCTTCTGCAAATGGGATTTCACCTAACAGAGCTTTGCATAGCGTCGACTTTCCAGAGGCAACCGGTCCAACGACAATATTCAAGCCTTGAACAATGGACATATTGACATTCTTGAGAATCATTTTGTCAGATTCCCAGCCGAATTGCCCGGCATGAATTTCTGCTGCCCTTGGAATGCATGGAGCATCACTTTCACTTTCTACTCGGTCCGACTCATGGATATTCTTCTCCGCGTCTGGCTCATGTCTTTGACTTGGCAGCTGTCTGAAATCACGCCTATCGTCTTTTTCCAAAAACTTTTGAACTCTCTGTACGCAGGCAAGCGCGGCCAGGAACTTCGGTGCCATTTGGAACAAGCTGTTCAAAGGGATCGCCATTTGGCTCAAAAGAGCCGCAGATGTGAACACCGAAGACACATTTATGGACCGAGACGTCACGGCGAACGTAAAGGCAGGCGACAAAGTCTGTGGGCTGAAACCAAAGGCAATGAGTATGAGAGAAAGTACGCGGAATTGGGTGCCAATCTTAATCTCGTCGACGCGCATTTTCTGTATCGCGCTTTCGATGGCGCTAGCCAAACCAGAGATTTTGATGTTTTTCATGTTGGCAATTGCGTTGGATGTCTTTCCAACGCGTTTCTCAACCTTCTCCATCCATAATGTCTGTCGGCCTCTGATGTAGCGCATAGCTAGTGTCGATAGCCCGACACAGACCCCCACGAGAACAATGGGAGCAGCGAATGCGGCACCCAACTGACGATACAGGAGGAAGCAAGAGACTGCAATTTGAACAGGAACAGCCCAAAGATCATGTAGTGACATAAAACCCATGCGAATCCGCTCGACATCAGTTCCCATCAGGGTCAGAGACTGTTCATTGTCGGAGCTTGCTGATTTAGCCGTAGTCGTCTTGCGATAGATTGCGTCAACAAGAACTGAGCGCCCGATAAACAGGCTTCGCTGGTGGTAATATGTATACAAGCCCATTGTCACAGCCTCTCCAGCATATATGAGTATTGTAGCGGCAATCAAGCCGTACCCTGTGTTTGCGGACCTGCTCTCGCCTTGGCTCAGGTATTCGAGCAAACTCTCAATGAGCAGAGGCTTGCTTATCATAAAAACTAGGCTAGCAACTCTCGGGGCCACGGGCAAGAGTAGATAAACAGCGAGGCTGCGGCTAAGTAACTTTGCCAATGCATTTTTCTTCCCTTTGAAGTCGGTTTGCCTCAGTTTCAGTACGTGTTTGTGCAAGGCAGAAACAGTCATGTTGGAACCCAAGGTGTACAGGTCTGACATATCCAGGATCTTTTTATTCCCCAAGAATAGAAGCCTGTAGGTCCAAGTAAATGTCGAGAGCTCAAGGATCCCTACCGATTCTTCGGGGCTGTGTTTTTGGGAGTCCCACTGCAGCCAGCGTTCTTTTCGCACAGATTCCAGAAGAAGCATTATGAATCGTAAAACCGCTGTCACGGTGAACAATTTGGTATATCTTGCATCATTTCCACTGCGGCCAGCGAGCCATAAGGACCGTGTCTGTGCAATGTCAAATAGCATGGTCAGCGCGAGGTATAGGCCGAGCATGATCGACGGGCGAGGCGTTCGTGAGTGTTCATAAAAGCTGACTACAGCCATACACAGCATAGCGGCGCATTCGAGAACGGCGGATGCGACGAAGAAATCAGCCAACCGGCTTGCATTGGTACTCAATACAAGTAAGCCAATCTTCAAAGCGGCGGCAGTGATGTACGGCACCTGCATACTAATACTTAGAAACCATGCGCCAATATGAGAGGAACCTTGTAGAAAAATGACTGACCAACTTGGTATATTGAAACCATGTACCATGTACAATGCGCTTACGGCGAATCAAAGCGACCAATCGTGGCGCCGACGACGCGATGAGCACGGAAGCTGGAAGTATGGAGAGATAATCTTTTGGAACTTGACGGTAAAGTCAAAGTCATCGCGGCAGCCAGGAACGCCGGGTCCGAAAGACAGGTCACTCGGACAGTTGAGGAAGTCCATTTTTCAACGCACAAGGTTGTTTGTAGGAGCTGGATAGGAGTTCAGAATACTATCATGCTCAGATGCCGAGGTCGTTTCAATTATCGTTTTACTCGGGTAGGTTGGTGCGTCAAATAAGGCTGGGCAAGGCTAGCAGGACAGTGAGTGAAAGGTGCAGAAAAGGCATACACTGAGGCCAAGTTGCAATGTACGGGGGTAATCGGCAAGGTTCCCCGTAATTAGAGAATGAAATGGAAGAAGACTATGCTCAGTTCTGCCAGACGATATGAGAGGGGGAACTAGACATGCGGCCAACATCTTGACTACCAACACCACCAACCAACCTAATGCGGCACCAACATGACGCTCTGCTAAACCGCCGAACCCGTGCGCCACAGAAACCGTGGTTGGCCCAACGTTTCGCTGCCTGTTGGCGCTAGTAGAGTAGCAACGCTAGTAGGGTAGCAGCGCTAGTCGTTACGTTAGATTTATTATTATGATTACATGCTGTCAAGGGTGTACTAAGTGTCACTCAACTCGCTAACAAAGACAATGGCGATGTTCGTCTGACTGTTATGGCTCGTCAGGCGCACGCGGGAGCATCATGGAGTTACATTCTCGCTTTCGGCTATTATAACGAATCTAGCGCTATAAATTGCAAGAATTATGTCAAAACCTCAAGCGCCTCGCTCTCGGCGCGACGCTGAAGTCGACCGAGATCGCATTAGAAACGGTCCGGTTCTGCGAACAGAATGGAATGGAAGCTGCGAATATGATCGCGGTTGGATGAGGAACCGACTTGCACTGCGTCCAAGATGGGCAGAGACAAAGTCGGACCAATAAGTGGCAGCTAAATATTTCATTATATATGCAAAAAGTATATACAAAAATCCACAGCAAGTTGTGCCAACTTTCCACCTTTAAATACGGAAATCGCTCGCGTGATCTTTGAGAAAGTCCGACGTATCCTCCCTAAAGTCATCCTGCAGCAAATCGTTTCTGATAGCAGACCTGAACCACATGAGCTTACGGCCCTCGGACCAACGCGGCCAATTCATGTATCCGCCCACGCCCTTGTTCGGGTCGAGGTTGTACAAGAAGTTGAAGTAGTATGTCCTGCAGCTTGCCATGGCATGGTTCGGCAAGATGCCGTAGAAAACTTGCAGGATGTCCGATGCGTGAAACGTGCCCACTATTGGTGTACCGTAGTTATAGGATGCTAGGTATGACCAGGTTGGCATCTCGGGTGCAACTTCGTTGGCAATGTCGAGTACGACGCGACGAGTGATGGTAAAGACAATGTCACCAAGCAAGGCAGCCACACGCTTGAAGCCATCGTACACTTCGTTGAAGATGCTCGTGCGGAATGGGCTTCCGGCCGATGCTCTATCAGGATAAAGGTCAACTAGCTCTCTGATCAAGCTCTTGTCTAGCTTTGGGAAGTAAAGTTCTGAGAGGTAGTTGACTAGGCGCTCGGTTGAGGTGAGGTTACTGGTCGTGAGCGCAAAAATCGTTCCTTCGTCTTCCTGATCGCCGATAATGGCTGGGACCTTGTAGAATTTGCCTTCTTTGCCAGCCTGTTCCGGGCTCACGGGCAAAACAACCCCATCAGGTCGTGGGAGGTACGACAGCGCAACCGAGTTGTAGGAGATAATCCCAGGGACGGACGTAACGGCATCGTAAAACGTATCGTAGGGCGCCTTTCTCAGGCATGAAAGAGTATCCGCATCACCTGCGCATCCGGCATTCTTGACGACTGTATCGTAAATATCCTGAGCTTTATCCCCGTCCACTGGATCGGCAGGGATTGCACTTCCAGAGTTCATGATGGCACCTCGGAATAGAGGCTGTCCCTTGTAGGTCGCGTTGCCACCGTAGAGTAGCATCTGGTCAAATACACTAATGGCGCCAGCCGACTCTCCCCAAATGACAACACGCCCAGGATCACCTCCAAAAGCTTCAATATTGTCGGCGACCCATTCCAAGCCCATACGCTGGTCCAGCAGGCCAAGGTTGGCGCTACCATCATTAAGGATCTCAGAACCTCCCAAGAATCCAAATCCATTGACGCGGTAATTGACAGCGACAAAGATAAAGGGCTGGTCCTGAAGGACGGCAGAGGTAAAGAGACTGGTAGCGTCGTAGGTGTTGGCTCCGCCAAGTTGGAAACCTCCACCGAAGATCCAGTACAAAACGGGCAACTTGGCATCAGCTTTGGTCCCTGCAGGACGCTGCACAGTAATGGACAAGCAATCCTCCTGGCCGTTGAGCTCCTCAAGCAGGGGAAGATCCAAAAGAGTGCTGAGGGTCTTGCTAAGCAAGTCTCGAGCGTCGCTGGAGACGTACATCTGAGGGCACGCAGGCGCAATACCAGTGCCGTCATAGTCGTTCAAGGAAGTTGTTAGTCTTTGAGGTGGTCTGAGTCGAAGATCGCCAACTGGTGGATCTGCAAATGGGATACCGGCAAACGACTCGGTTCCAAGCAAAGAGCGACCAACAACACTTCCACCTGGGAATTCGACATTGACTTTTGCAAAGCGCTCCTCTAGCTGTGCAGGTTCAGGCTGGGGCTCGGGGGCTGGGAGTGCGACAGCTGTCGCACCAACGGCCAAGAGAACCGAAGCAAGTGTAGCTTGGAGCTTCATAGCTACCACTAACCACAAATGAGTTGGAACAGCTGCAAGGTAGACAGAAGAATTGGGTAATTACGGCGCAAACCGCTTAAATGGCCCGGCGTGGTGATGGTCTCCCTTGAAGTCCCTGGGCAAGGGCAGGTTTAAGTATATTACGGCGAGACATGGAGCTGCCAAGGTGCAGTATCAGTATGCTCCACCGGCAAAGAGAGACACGAAATCCGAATATAAACAACCCTGTTTCTGTTGACCTCAGCCTCAGTACTACCCGGTGCAACTGGATCCAGACTGCCGGCCGTCTATGTGGATGCTGGAATGTGCCCGCGCCGACAACACATTGGCAACCATCACATCACAACATGGGGAAAAGTTTATTCTTTCGCTCCTGTCCAAATCGGGTTGTTAACTCCGGCCTCACTGACCGCTGTGCGAGAGCGCCTGCAATACTATGAGGGCCGCTATTCAACCCTAGCCCATCCATGGGGGTTCCTTTCAGCCATTGCTCGGCGGATGTACATCTGACGTTCGCGGGAGGGAAAACTCTGGGGTAGCAATGGAGGCTCCATCAATCAAGACTCTGCAGCATGCATTGTTCGGGCATCCACAAGCACATGAAAGCCCGATACTCAGAATACGCGCATCAACCCCAAAGATCAACAGCGTCGCAATGGCTTAAGCCGAGGCTTTTCAAGCTCCGATCGGCCGGCTTTGGAAGGTCGCCATCCCACAGGTGTAAGCCACAATGACACCCTGGGGAGCAAATAAAAGCAGAGGGAAAAGAGAACACTGTCAAGTTTACCCAAACCAACGCTAATCCAAGAAAACGTGCGGGGGCCAGCGGAGCGATGTGGGAATCCATCAGCGACTGGGCCACTTGTATTACAAGGGGGGACCTTGTCAAGTAAGTTTGCGGGGTTAAAACCCCAGCCCAGTCTGGGGAAAAAGATACTACGAGTAGTGGTTACATGCATTGGCATGGCCACAATAGCAAGGACGCATGTTCAAAATGTCTAGTCGTCCGGCGCCAAGAAAGTTAGAAGTGGCCGCGTGGTTTATTGTACTCGTATAGCATCTGAGGAACTGTAGCTGGACCCGGCACACCGCCAGCCATACAGGGCTCATTGTCCGGCACTGCTGTTTCTTTGCTCGATTCATCACGTAATGAATGCTATACACCCTGGTCCTGTGGCGTCTTTTGTTTGTCAACGAACCTAGGCGGAGTTTTTCTCCATTCTCGTAGGAGAGTTCGAATCCCGTTCCCAGCGGGGCGGCGGCTGCCCGTGAAAACCTAACCCCGTTCAAAAGAGTCAATGTCGATCACACGCGCCATGATGCCGGGGTTTGCGGGGCCAAGTAAAGAGGCCTTTAATTCTCGTTGGCTGAAAGGGGTGTGAGTGACATGTTGGTCTCCGTTTAATGTTTCTTTGTTTCAAGGCTGAATGGCTGCTGCGCTTCGGTTGTCCGCACCCGACGGCAGCCTCGTATGGGCCTGGAAATATAAAATATATAGATCCAATTATAAAAAAATGACTTTGATATGGTACAAACACTCATATCACATGAATTTTTCACTCTAAATTAGCAAGCTGTCATATCCCGCTCGTCCGGCATCGTACCATTGGTAGACAGAAATGCAGAAATCTCCCAATAGTACACAAAATTGTTTGCTAGTACTCGTCCTCGTACGAGTAAGCCTCGGTCTCGCCAGGGAGATGAGCTTCAACTACTCTGTTCGTGAACAAGCTCGTTAAAGATCAACGAATACGCAACAGGCGGGGGCGGCAGCATCCGCGTCCAGTCTAGCCGCAAGTCTGTCTAAACCAACTGCCGTCGTCCGTCAACAAAAGAAAGCAAGGCATGAAAGCGATGGGTATACTTTTTTTCAGCTAACACAGCTATAGTTCTAGCTACTCAGCAGCTCTATGTCGCATCGGCGCGGAAATACAGGACTTGCGACAATCACAAGCTACGCTACGCCAGCGATTTCACTCACTTATACGAGCCCAACTTCTTCATTAAATTTAATTAATACTCCCAGCATCCGTAAATCATCCGCCATTTCATCAATTCTTCAAATCAAACCTACCTACAGCCTCGGGGCTTGCAACCACACTTCCTCTTCCACTTCCCATGCCCCTCACTTCCGTTCCCCGTCGGATCGATTCCCCAAGCAACTTGTCCCCACCATCAAAGATAATCACAAGATAAAATCTGCACGCCTTATACATGATGACCCATTTCTCCTGCTGATCCGAGGCTGAATGAATTGCGTGGCGTTCCGTCGATTTCCTCCCAGATACCTCTACCCAGGTTCGGCATCGTCGGGATAGTACACACAAGCCGTTCAACTCATGCAGCTATCGACCCGATGTAATAAACCCTTGCATGGTTTCGTTACAGAACAGGCAATAAGACCGGTGGATCTTTCTTGACTTTTAGACTACAGAAACGCCTCGCTGATTTGGCCAATAAGCGTAAGTATCTTGTCGTAAGATCCCTCGGTAAGTTGCCCACTCGCATCAGCCAACATGGTGGGCGGATGCATGATTTGAAATGGTTTACAATTCACATGGAACAGGTTGCGTCAATTTCATCGTTGCAGGATCTCTTATTAATACTTTCGTACTGTTCATGAAGCAAATTGTAACCCGCTTATATCAAGCACCAAGCCAGACCGGCCATTGTCTAAAATCATATCCGATGCATGCAAAAGCCAGAATTCTATAATGCCATGCTCCCATGTGCTTGCCTGTGACCCGTGACCATACGCCGTTACATATACCCCAGATCATGTCTCGTGAAACTTTTCTCTGCCCACCTACGTAGGGCTGCAATGTCAATATACATGAAGCAACGCTCTCTAAGCAACCACCTCAAGCGGCGGTCCCTCTCGTAAACGCTTTTTCAGAGGCGATGATGGCTCCTCATCTGAATCTTCAAAGCTGCCATTACAAACTTCACTGAGTGCGCTACGTTTCCGTTTGCTACGGCCGTTTGATTGTGGTTGCTCAGTCTCTTCTTCCTCCCAAGTCTCCATGACGTCGGGATCAAATGGCCCAACTATATCTTCCCCAAGAGCCTTGCCCAGACGTTCACGAAGGCCCAGAATCGGCCAAATAGGCACGCGGGTGTATTCAATAGTCAGCCCAGCCAGCTCCTCGCCGTCATCGACATGAAAGGCTTTGTGAGGCCGGTGGAAGCGCTTCATGAATTTGGCAGTTATGTGCCCCGTGTAGACAATAAATTCTGCAGCCTCGCTATCGTGTGACAAGATTCTCAGCTTGATATCGTGGAATTTCGGGCGCGCCTTTGTTACCGTCGGCGCCCACCGAGAGTTTCTGCGGAACGAGGTCGTGGCAGCTCCGTAGAAATGCCGCTGTGCCATGCCTAGAAAGATTCCGGCAAGGTGCACGTCTTCAGTAGGGTCGTCGGGTATCAGTGTTTTCGACCTCAGCTGCTGCAAGCGATGTACGGGCTCGTTGCGCTGTTGTTCAGGGCCTGGTATAACGCGAAACATGTTTTTTCGGATCAAATCGAGCTGCCCCTTGCCGATATAGCACATCATAGGCAATCCCGCCAGATTGGAATTCGACGACCCCGATATTGACAGGCTCTGGGACTCTGCGGGGCGTGTGGAGATGGATCTGAACGAGGTTTGAGAGGAGCCCGCATTATCAGGAGGGTAGTTCCACATCAACTGGGCACGTACGGCGTCCCTATAGACTCTGCCGCCGAAGAAGAGATTTAGTTCCGGAACAAACTGCGACTTCTGGAAGCTATTTGGCCATAGCGTAGAGAGTATCGTTTTCATGGCGTTGGCTAGAGCGACAGCGTGGACAGACGACGGGACCAGAATGTCCGTGAGTGTCTCGCTCAACGTGGTTATTGTAGGTGAAGGGCGTAAATGGCCCTTCGATGGCGGCGATCCAGGCTCATTCGCAGGTGTAGGTGTAGTGCTAGGTGGGAGCTGCTTGAAGTCTATACCGAGTACGCGCGCATGGAAGTCTGTCCAGCATATGGGGCGCAGGAAGAGTGATACGCCAGCGTTGCGTCGCATGATGTCAAGCAGCGACCCCTTTGCGATCCTCCGTGTGCGCTTAGGCGACGGAGATGCAGAAGCCGAAGAAGAGGAGGAGCGGCTGCTCCGCGGTGTACTGGATGTATGCGCGATGTCGCCCATGTCGGGCTGTTTGGATGTCATCGTGAAGAGCAAACAGAGCGTTGTTGCAGTCTGTCGCAGAGCTATGTCGCAGAGCTATGAGGTATCTTATAGCGACGTTAGTTGGAACAGCGGCGCGTTTAATATAAGGGCACCAAGAGGGCTCACGGCAGAAGGATATCGGATGACTGCAGAGGCGCAGCCTCGTCTTTATGCTGCTTGTGTGTTCAAGGAGCCGCCGGCGATGACGCGCACCCGCTGCAGCAACCCTTGCTCGTTCACTGGTGGAGGTATAAAACGGCACACAAAGCAGGCGCGCGCGTAAACAAAGGATTCGCCAAAAGGCAAAGAGAGTACCGCAGGCGCTAAGTAAGCTTGAATAACGACGCTTGCTTTCAACGAAAAAATCTTTTGCAACAAAGGCACGTTTGGTGAGTGCGTTAACTGTCAATCGGCGCCCTTGGGTTGCGAGTCACTGCCCTTCTTATTATGGAGAGACAGAGGGGTGGCAGCCTGCAGCTGGGCCCGTGAAACGCCACAGCAAAAGGCCTGAAGCGCGTCAGCTCAACGCCACACTCGCCGCGCAAGGCATGCGTCTTCACGTGACCACTGTTAGGCAGCCAGCCAACCAGGTGCCCGCATGAGCTTCGGCCAAAATCTCGACTCTCCGCAAGCTTTCGCGCCTCACTAGCCTTAGCTGCGGTTGCTCTTTGTTAGGCCGCCCTCACGTCTCGCGCGTGTGACAAAGGCAATTTGGGGCAACTAGTTCCCTCAAGAATTCTTTTTTGTGCCATTGTTCTATCGTTGCATCATGGCGCATCGTTTCTTTGTTCCCGATAGCAGTACGGCATCCAGCCGCTCGCCGTCTACACCAGACAAGCGGTTTCAGCGCCGGTCTGGTATGTCTTACCAAGATGACCACCCTTCGACCACTCCTGCCGGCCCGCCTCCCTCCTCTGTAGCCTCGTTTACGCCGGCTGGAGCTCCATCAGAATCCTATCTCGGCAGCTCCATCATGCGCGGCGTCACTAGCAACAAGCCAGCGAGCTTTGGCAATGCATCTGGCGCAAGCTCTGGCCGTACCCTTTTCGACCGCAACGAAACCAGTAATGCCCCATTGGGCCGCTCGATACGGGGCCGCGAACGCGGTCCGTCTTCTCTGAGCAGGCAGTTCAACTTTGACGATGAAGACGCCGAGGGCGAAGATGTTGATGCGGAAGGAGAGTTCGATTTACCACCTCATCGTGGAAGCTTGTTCCGCGCCTCGAACGCTGCCTCTGCTCGCGACGACTACGATACTGGCGGCGATGATATGGAAGCCGAGATTGAGCGATATATCGACCGAGAGATGGAGGTCCAAGACGACGACAATGACGAGCAGCCAGCTGTCGACGACGCAGGCTCCGATGTTGGGGATATGTTTTTGAACATGCGCCACGATGATCGTCCTTATGGGCAGCCCATCATTGGGGAAGGATCAGACCTCATGATGCTGAACACTCCTGCCGCGACTGACAGAGTGCGCAAAGAAGCCGAAGACATCTTCCGCCGCTCATCTGCGCACTTTGGAAGCTCGAATCGAGGCAAGGATTTCCAATTTGCAACTATTGCAAAGGACATTTATACCAACCAAGAAGCCGCGCGATTGACAGAACCGGCTTCGTTGATACTAAATTCGGAAGATCTTGTCTGTCGCCTATACGACGATGGCGTTGGCGCTGAGGAGGACGAAGAGAAAATGGACAACTCTCTTGCAAACATTTCATACCGTCTTATCCGTCTATGGAACGACTACGTTGAAAGTCTGCCACCCCCTGAAGGTGAAGATTACGCATCGATAGGACCTGGTCCGCAATCAGAACCTTTTGAAAAGGCTGCTTTTGTCGCACATTTGATTCTTCGCATGCATCATACCCGATTCGATCCCGAGACATCACAAGATAAGACTCCTCCGCTCCCTGAAGTGCTATTCAGCTGGATGGAAGCTAGCCATAACCTATATCCCGACCAAATCCGCGAAATCAGTCGCTATAAACCAAGCCCTGCGTGCCACAGCCTCTTTTGGCAGACGCTGCGAAATTCTCTCCTAAGAGGCAACGTCGCCGGAGCATCCATGTTACTCAAGAATGCCGGATGGGAGCACGTCCGCAAAGGTGCCAACGGTGAACGTGCGTACACGGGCAAGGGGCTCGAAAATGTACGAAGATTTTCCGTTGCTACCTGTGAGTCGCTAGACCAATGTCCTGCGGCAGGAGGAGACTGGGATATTTGGAACAGTGCATGGACGCTGTTCCGCGTCCGCGCCAGAGGCGCTCTGGATAAGCTGACCCTGTTTGCTGAGGGTCGTGAAGTTCAAATGGACGATTCAATGGATAGTGATTTTGCATCACGGCCGCCACAATCCATGTCGACAATGGCAAGACAAGCATCAAGTCAGCTCCCATGGGACATTTACGAGAACCTACAAATGGTCTACGGAATTATCCTGGGTGATCACGAAGCCATCTTGGAGACTGCTCAAGACTGGTGCGAAGGAACAATTGGCCTCTTTGGTTGGTGGGACGATAACACGCAACAACGAAAAAGCCTACGCATCTCTCACAACCGATTTAATGCTTCAACGTCGTCTCGCTATGGCGCATCAGATGAATATCTTGACAGACTCTCCGCAGCGTTTCACAAGGTTATTCAGTCGGATCTAAACCCAAATCCTATGAACCCGGTCGAAGTTGCTGTTGCGTCGGCTTTTGAAGGCAATGTCAACGCTGTTGTGGGATGTCTCCGTATCTGGTCACTACTTGTTGCCTGCTCTGTTGCTGAAATAGCGTCGCTAGGAGAGTGGTTGCCGCCTGCAGACCCCGTCCCTACCTACCCCACCGATAGTCTCGACATGGATGATTTAGCTCTGCTTGGTATCACACAGCCATCTGCAGACGAGCAGGGCGGCATCAAAGACTCCACCCTTGTCATGTATGCCCGTGAGTTAGCCGGGTTAGATCAAATGTCTACGCAGCGCGACGGTTGGGAGGTGGCGATCCAAGTACTGGGCAGAATGGACCTGCCTGCAAAGTCAGAAGAAACAGTTGGCGAACTACTACGAGACCTCTTGGCGACTTTGGATGAAAATTCAAGCTCTACTGTTGACAAGATGTGGAGAATATTGAACGAGCTTGGCATGATAAATTTTGCCGAGGAGACGGCAGAGGTAAGCACAGTCGAAGGCATGTTGCGACAAGCCGGCCCACTAACTATGTGATAGACGTTTGCAGATATCCTAGCCAAAGAGTCTCACCGCTATGGCGAAGCCCTGTGGTACTTTGCGCTTTCGCATCGGACCGACCGTGTTCGTGAAGTCCTCAACCTACTTACATCATACTCCCTGGTACAATCGACAGTCTATCCCGCTGAGCGGGAGCTAGACGAAGACCTCAAACAGCTACTGCACAAGCGTACCGAAACACTGGAGAAACGTGCAAAGCAAGATCTCGAGGCTGCGCAGCTGCTTGGAAGAATGCTAAGTGGCTACGCTACGCTGCGCAAGTTTTACGAGCTCAGAGATGAGTGTATTGGGCAACAGCTGTCGGCCAGTAAGAAGTCGTCATTGAGAAAGCAGGCTGCGGCCGCACTAGTGGCTGTGATTGCCAGCTCGGATGACAACATTCGCGGCGGCTTGTACGACGACACGCGCGATGCGGTCGTTAGCGAGGACTTTTTGCTTGCGCTCCTCGGAGAGGCAACAGTGTTTATCAACCAAAACCCTGCAATACTGTCCCTGGACCAGATTGATGTCTTGCTAAAAGCCATTGAGGACTTGCAAACAGTCGGCTCACGCGTATATGACGCCTGCACTGGCTTCTTTGACCTCGTACTTGCATCAGGGCAAGGCTTAAAGGGGTCTACTCCTGCAGACTTGATGCACAAGTCAACCGCCTCATTAAGTGGAAGCAGCTATGTCATGACGGGGAGCTCGATGCTAGTAAACCATCTACACAAGTCAGTGGCGGGCTCAGGGAAGATTCAGCGTGGTTGGGACTGGAGAAAGGAATGGAAGGCGTCAACAAAGGGAGAAGACGTGCTGCGGAAGTTAAGGCTGGGGGTGGCTCAAGACTTGGCAGTCTTGTGGCTTGAAGATGCAGACGGCGGAGCCGTATTTTAATTCAGGTTCTTTTTTGTTCATGTAAGAAAAGATATTTATGTCGTTCGCGAGAGGCGGGCAGAGAAGGGAGGTTTGGAAGGGCCAGCTGTAGGATAGACTATTTACGTTTTTTGTCATGGTCAGAACCAAAAACCAATACCCACGACTTGGAAAGCAATTTTTCCATTGAAAGACATGAATGTTATAGACAAACAGAGGCTGCATTGGATGTCAGCTGAATGTGGCATGCTTCCTATATAAAGTCTTTGTCGATGTTAACTCATTATATCTGATGTGACGTGGCTGGAGTTATTTGGGTTGTTGGCTGTCGCAATTTCCATATAAGCCAACCGCCCTACACTATTACCTACATCAGTCCATTGATTTAATTGAAGAAATTGTTCAGCAACTGATACTATAATTAGCATATATTCCCCAAACTCAACCGTTGCAGGAGTTGCGTCCAGTCACTCTGCGCATCTTCCTACCCTATAATTTTATGCATCACACCCCACTGTCTAGGGCCCATTTATGCAGATGCAACGACGTTGGCGCACTGCGAGCGCGGAGCACGTCGGATTGATTGCTCCGCACGTGCCACTGCCCACCAAGCTGACCCAATCCGACCCTGCGAATTTACAATCGCCATTGCCGAAAAATAAAAAAAAGTTCCCCACCAGCATCTCGCAGTGTGAATCACAAGCATACAAGCACAACCGCCCCCAGTGCAGTGATGGCACCAATTGCTATGGCAAGTCGTCCTGGAGGCGCCATGACGGTAGGTAGACCCCTTGTTGGATCATGACAACGTTTTTCAGCCGTTTAGAATACTGATTTACCCTTGTCAAGACCCTTTTTCGCGGCGCGAGACCGACCTCCGGCGCCGGAGCTGCCCTTCGCCATGCGCGATGTGCGCTCTGGGCGCGCGGATATTCAACCACCAAGCCGCTGCCGCCCACGTACGAGAAGCTCTTCAATAAATACACCGAGGTGCGACGAGTGCTGGGCAAGCAGCGCCTTACTCTTGCCGAAAAGATTTTATACAGCCACCTGCACAACGTCGAGGAGTCGCTGCTCACAAACACCGAGAATGGCCGCAACATCCGAGGCAAGGCAAACCTGCGCCTCAACCCCGACCGAGTGAACATGCAAGATGCCTCTGCGCAGATGGCGCTGCTGCAGTTCATGTCCTGCAACCTCGAAAAGCCTGCCATCCCCGCCAGCATTCACTGCGACCACTTGATTGTCGGCTACAAGGGAGCCGAGGACGACCTGACCTCGGGTATCCAGACCAACAAGGAAGTCTTTGATTTCCTCGAGTCTGCTGCTCGCAAGTACGGCATGGACTTTTGGCGTCCTGGTGCCGGCATTATTCACCAGACTGTCCTCGAAAACTATGCCCTGCCTGGTCTCATGATGCTTGGTACCGACAGCCACAGCCCCAACGCTGGCGGCCTCTCCACCATTACCATAGGTGTTGGTGGCGCTGATGCTGTCGAGGCTCTGGTCGGCGCTCCCTGGGAACTCAAGGCGCCCAAGGTTCTTGGTGTGGAGCTGACTGGCGAGCTCAGCAACTGGGCCTCGCCAAAGGACGTTATCCTTCGCCTGGCCGGTGAGCTTACCGTGCGCGGTGGCACTGGCTCGATTATTGAATACTTTGGCCCCGGTGTTGAAAGCCTCAGCTGCACAGGCATGTCAACTATATGCAATATGGGAGCCGAGGTTGGCGCAACAACTTCGATATTCCCCTTCACGAACGCCTCGGCGCGTTACCTTGGCGCTACACGCAGAGAGCAAGCCGTGTCCAACATCGAGGCTCTTCAAAACTTCCCAGGCAAGGGTACCGGCGAGGACGCCGCCTTCCGCTTCCGCGCCGATGAAGGCGCCGAGTACGATCAGGTCATCAAGATCAATCTCTCCGAGCTTGAGCCTCACATCAACGGTCCCTTCACACCCGACCTGGCTACGCCGCTCTCCAAGTTCAAAGAAACTGTCAAGGACCAGAAGTGGCCTGAGGACCTTTCTGCTGGTCTCATCGGCAGCTGCACCAACAGCTCCTACGAGGACATGACGCGCGTGGAGAGCCTTCTCAAGGAAGCTGCCGACGCTGGTCTCAAGCCCGCCACTGACTTTTACATCACGCCTGGCAGTGAACAGATCCGCGCAACCCTCGAGCGAGATGGCACTCTCGGCACCTTTGAGAACGCCGGAGGTATCCTCCTCTCCAACGCCTGCGGCCCTTGCATCGGTCAATGGCAGCGCCAAGACGGCGTCACCAAAGGCACCACCAACGCCATTCTGTCCTCCTATAACCGCAACTTCCGCGGGCGCAACGACGGCAACCCGGAAACCATGAACTTCCTCGCTTCCCCGGAAGTCGTCACTGCCATGGCCTTTGCCGGCTCAACCACCTTCAACCCCATGACCGACGCCCTCAAGACCCCCGACGGCAAGGACTTCAAGTTCACACCACCTCACGGCAAAGAAGGCCCCGAAACACCCTTTGAATCCGGCGTCGCCTCCCTCGGCGTCCTCTCTCAAGCCGCAGACCCCAGTGTCGAAATCGCCATCTCCCCATCCTCCGACCGCCTCGCCTTCCTCGACCCCTTCCCCGCCTTCCCCTCCTCCGACCTCAGCGGTCTCCGCGTCCTCGTCAAGGTAACCGGCAAATGCACAACCGACACCATTTCAGCCGCAGGACCGTGGCTCAAGTACAAGGGCCACCTGCCCAACATCAGCACCAACACGCTCAACACGGCCACCAATGCCGAAACCGGCGAAGTCAACGCCGCCTACGACCTGGACGGCAGCAAGCACACAATCCCCGAGCTAGCGGAGCGCTGGAAGCAAAAGGGCCAAGAGTGGCTCGTCATCGCCGAGCACAACTACGGTGAGGGCTCAGCGCGCGAGCACGCAGCCCTGCAGCCGCGATACCTCGGCGCGCGCGTCGTGCTGACCAAGTCGTTTGCGCGCATCCACGAGACGAATCTCAAGAAGCAAGGTGTTGTCCCGCTGACGTTTGCCAATGAGGCCGACTATGACTTGATTTCAGCGGGCGATGAGGTTGAGACAGTTGGGCTGTATGAGATGCTACAGAGTGGTGGCAAGGGAGAGGTGCAGCTGCGTGTGAAGAGGGCTGGCGGTAAGGAGGTGCTGATTCCTACTAAGCATGCTATTAGCAAGGACCAGGCTGGGTTTATTCTGGCTGGTAGTGCGCTGAACTTGCTTTCCAAGGGCATTTAAAAGTAGAGTGGGAGAAAAGTATGTTGGATATGTGTGCCAGATGTTGGCTTGATACTGTTGCTACATTTCAGGTAGCATCTTGTTTCTGATGCATTGCGTTTTTTGTTATACCTAGTTCGATACCTATTGGTAGGAGTTGCGAAAAAATGGAGTTTCAACTTAGAACAAACAAGACACCTAAGATTCATTGTTCCACTGTGATATGTTCTCGCCATTGTAACAAACAACCGGTACATGATACATCAAATACAATGATCGGGTCCTGATGATCCACACTTCAAGGTAGTGGCATAGTAGTCCCAGTGCGTTAAAAATGTATGAAGCTCCCCACTTCAAAAGAGATTCAACGCGAAAGCATACAAAACAGCACTTCTCACACTCTACCCCTGCATCTTCCTAGCAGCTTCCCGCTCCAGCATCGTATACTGTCGCCAGGTAAGTCGCCTTTTACGGCTGATAGAGGCATTCGTCTCCAGGTCACCGTTACGAGCCCGTCGATGCCACTCTGCCGCCTTGAGCCAAGCAGGGTTTGCTCGCACGTCTGCCGGCAAAGCCTCTTCTCTAACATCCCCGAAGTCCAGTGCGCGGACGCTAGTTCGTGGTTTTGGGTCTTGCCGTTGTGAATGTAGTAGAGGGAGAATCTCACGGCTTGTATTTGCTGCAGATATCTGTGCATGTTGCTGACGTTGTGTTTGTTCTAGTTGTTCTTTTTCATATAGCCATTGTAGTCGTGCAGCAGCTTTGCCGAACCACCTTTTTCGGTTGCCGCGTTCTTGAATTTCTCTTGTTTTATCATCATGCCATTTCTGGGTTCGGTCGTGGGATCTATGGATCGCGGGATTGACTGGTAGATATAGCCTACTGTTCGGTTCAGTGCTTATTGGACCGGGTCGAGTTCTTGGTTTAGACTTGAACTGTCGATAAATCATTTCATCAAATGCGTCGGAATCAAAGACACGTTTCGCCGGTACCGCTTTTGGCTCTGCACCTTTAGGCTTGGGAGCTGGAGAGGGCCTGTTCACTATTGAAATTTCAGGTTCCGCGATAGCAGGTACGCTTTTCAGCCACGCTGGTCTTGGCGAATGACGAGGCTCTGGTGGACATTCATTAGTTGTATTGTGGCTTTGACTCTCCTGGACAGAAGTGGTTGTCGCTGTGTCCCGGCTGATATCGATCTCGCCGTCATCGTCATTATCGATGATTATAGGCTCCTCTTTGTTTAGCGGGATGGGGATACATGTCGCTCTTCTCCTTCCACGGTGTTCCAGGGCACCGTTTTTGGCATATGTATAGTTGATGGAGCCGCCCTCGGAGTCGGAAGAGATACAGATGGCCGTTTTCTTATCTCGGCCTGTAGGTACTTCACCAGAAATTTCACGAAGCATGGATATCGATCTGACTTGTTCAATTTTCTGTAAAGGTTCTTTCGCATCTGCCGTTTGCAGGTCACAGAAATTCTGAAGCAGCGCTTGGTCGTGGTTGCATGCCCTAGGTACAGTCGATTGACCCCCTTGCCGCGTGTCTGAGGCCGGAACTGGTTCAAAAATAATGCTAGTATAACCAGAACCAGTCCCGTTCAGATGCTCTGCGGGCTCGCCAGCCTTTTGTTTGAGAGGTGAAGGCTGCGTTGGGCGAGGTTCTGTACCCGGGACGGGTGTCGTTTGGTTGCCAGTTGGCAGCATCCCAACACGGGTCCCGCCATCTTTGATTTCGTTTGCTTGTGACAAGACACTTTTGCTATTGAGCTCTCGAGCTTCATCGCCTAAACATTGCCGATCAGAAACGGAAGATGCGTTTTCAGGCTTTGGTCCCGTTGGGGTTGGAAGTTTAATTCGTGACTTGACGAAAAACTTGTTGTGTGAGCGTTTCGCTGTGTGTTTTTGACAGTATTTCCTTCCCTCCACGATATTATTGCAGCCAAGTATGGAGCATAGTGAAGTAGCAGCCTCGCCGTCGCTGCGGTGCTGAAACATGTCGCTTGCTGCTATGGGCTTGGAAACATAGTAGAAGGTTGTTTGCAGTCAATGAAGCCGTTGTCTCCTTGAATTCAATACGTCAATGAGCAAAACGAGGCACCGTGCATCTCTGTCATGGCGAAACAGAGAGCCACGGCCTGCTCGTGCCTTGGCTTTTTGGTCGGATGTAAAGGAAACTAGCCTCGTTGTTTGGTTAGCTTTTGGTCGGAGAAAGTTAAGGACACAATTTGGTGCTCAGAGTATAACCCCCATTGTCAGATCTTTTCAGTCTCTATGTAGTCTTCAAGCTTGAAACGGCGACGGTTTCTCTATTCCCGGAACTGTGCGCCACTGCCTTTGGCCCTGTTCGCTGGAGAATATAGGATCAGGGTTCCAAATTTTGGCGTTTGGTTTATAATGTGCACATCTCTGCACTATCCCAAGCATCACGATCGAGATGCGCAGGAACAAACAGAGAGGAGCAGGTAGCGCGAGCTCATCACCGATGTGGTGGTGGATGCCGACCTTCAGAATACATGGGAAAATAGAGAAACCAGTCTGCTTCGTTCGGTCGGACCTTTTACCAATTGGCATCTTTCGGGGGGATTGGGCGCAAACCAAGGAAACATCACAGCAACATCGCCCGAGATCTCACTTACCACACAGATCGAGTCAGGCAACTCTAAACCAATCGAGTTGATGGGGCTTTGTCGATAACAAGCAGGCCCTGCTCATTCTTCCACCAGCCACGAGATGTCTTGACTAATTCCGAGCCCAAGCATCTGGCTTCAACCTGGGCTCTGAGAGAAGCAGGATAGAGGAGACGGGTTTCTAAGTTCAAGCCTGCTTGCGATGGCTGGAAGCGACGTGCACCATGTATTGCTAGTGACCTGTGCTGGCTGTGTGCCAGTGGAGACCGCCTGCCGTATTTGGCTCTCCTTGGAAGTGCTGAGGGATGGTGTATGCGCCGGTTCGACTCACGTGGCGTGTGACGAAAATGAAACTAATAAAAGTCAAATTGAAAGAAGCTCCTTTCCAAAGCTGTCACTATAATTTTTGCCCTGCAATTTGCGCGCATTGCTTGGCTTATAAGCACACAAGAGTTGTGCTTGTTTAAGGCGCGGCAGAGCTGCGACGGCAAGCCAGCTCCACGTGTTAGCGCGGGGCGACACGACCACAGCGGTTTGGTGTCGCATTCCGGATATCCAATTTGAGCTCCTCGTGGACACACTACCGACTTCTTCGGATACCTTTTGCGACGGCCAGCATATTGCTAAAAGGTATCGAAGATGGATTTCTTAAAGTCGGCCATGGCTTCTGCCATGGCGTCAGGGCCACCTTTCCCCTACACTTTCGGCGACAGAGTCGATATTGACGAATCCATCTGGACACTTTACAATGGAACCAAACGAGTACGCCTCTCCAGGCCAACGAGGCACATCAGCAATCAACATTGCGCTAACGATTCGCTCTTAGGAGGATGCATCAAACTGCAGCATTTTCGCATTCGACATTACCACCGGAAAAGGCCGTCTACCCTTGGCGAAAAACGCGATGAAGAAGCTCAGAACCTTACGCCATCCAGGTGTCATAAAAGTATTGGATGCTGTTGAGGTAGGGCACACTAGGCAACGCAATTCAAAAGTCTGGCAAGTTACTAAAACATTCGAAACAGACGGAAGCCTACATTTATATCGCGACCGAGCGCGTAGTGCCACTACGTTGGCATGTACGACGAAAGAGCTTAAGCCCCGAGACGATCAAATGGGGACTGCATAACATAGCGGTACGAGTGGCCTTTTCGAAGTTGACGAGTCGACTTTTCTAACATATAACTAGCGCACGCTTAAATTTGTCAATTCTGATGCGTCATCAATTCATGGCTGCGTCAAAGTCGGCTCGATATATACATCTGAAAGTGGCGAATGGAAGCTCGGTGGTTTTGAAACGCTAAGCAGCGTCAAAGACGACGAATCCGTAATATATGTGAGTAAACATCTCGATACAACGCCCAATACATGTTAATAATAATATGGATAGACATTTGGCAGTCTTGTTCCCGATTCCGCTCGATACTCGCCGCCAGAAATCGCCCAAGGCGGCTGGGACGCTATCAAGAAGAACCCTCATTCCGCAGTTGACTCGTTCAACTTTGGAACGCTAATATACGAAGTTTTCAACGGCGACTATAATGGGCAAAGCCAGGCTGGACAGACGACAAATATTCCCCCCACCATGCACTCAAGCTATAAACGACTCTGCAACGCGAACCCCAAAGCCCGCATCACCGTCGCAGCCTTTCTCGACCAGGGCAACCGTCGAGGTTCCTTCTTTGATGTTCCTCTGATCAAGTTGACAGAGGGGATTGACAACCTCGGAATAAAGAGTCCAGGAGAACGCGAAGAGTTCCTAAAGTAAGGCTCCACTCTGTCGTTCCTTGGTTTCTTTGCTAATTTGTGGCAGTGATCTTGACCAAGTTTCTGATGACTTCCCCGAAGACTTTTTCAAGATGAAGGTGCTTCCTGAGCTTATGAAGTCGGTCGAGTTTGGCGGCGGTGGGCCAAAGGCTGTTAATGTTGTGCTCAAGATTGCTGGCAAACTTTCCCAGGACGACTTTGAAAGCAAAATGATTCCGTTCATTGTTCGAATCTTTGCAAACCCAGATCGCGCCATTCGCGTGTGTTTGCTAGACAATTTGCCTCTGATCATCGACCAGCTTCCCCAGAAAATTGTCAATGACAAAATGTTCCCACAGATTGTACGATACCCCTCAATAGTTTTCAGCCCTGTTGACTAACTGTGCTCTTTGATAGGTTACTGGCTTCACCGACATGGCGCCTGTTGTTCGAGAGCAAACTCTGAAATCTGTCCTCACCATTGTCAACAAGCTATCTGACCGCACAATCAACGGGGAACTTCTTAAACACCTGGCAAAGACTGCCAATGATGAACAGCCTGGCATTCGAACAAACACTACCATCTGTCTCGGCAAGATTGCAAAGCACCTGGGGACATCTTCCCGTGCAAAGGTTCTGATTGCGGCATTCACTCGATCTATGCGTGACCCCTTTGTTCACGCCCGAAGCGCATCAGTCATGTCTTTGGCAGCAACAGCCGACTATTTTAGCGACGAGGACGCTGCCGCACGAGTTATTCCCGCCCTTTCCCCTCTTTTGCTGGACAAGGAAAAGCTTGTTCGGGATCAGGCCAGCCGCGCGATGGATACATACCTTCAGAAGGTCAGAAAAGCAGCGTCGTCGATGCCAGACACAGCTCTACCTCCACAGCAAGCACCTGAGGCTCCGGCTGCTAGAATGGGCACTCCGCAACCCAGTGGATCCCAGGGCTGGACAGGCTGGGCTATATCGTCCTTTACGAATAAAATTTCTACGGCTTCTGGCGAAATGCAGACAGAAAACGGCGCAGCACCAGCAACAAAGCCAATGCGGTCGCCCGCACCCGATGCTCGACGACCAATGACTAATTCCGCCTCGTCACTGCATCGCCAGGCAGTTCATTCACCACCTGCCACTTCCGGTACAGCCTCTCCAACGCCAAGCTCGGTCGCAGAGGCATTCTTTGGGGACGGTAACGACGATGGCGGCGATACGTGGGGTGACATGGGCGATATGGACGAAGATGCGGCATGGGACGACGGCGCAGATGAGCAACCCGCCAAAGCGCCGGCGCCGGCGCCGGCACCGGCAGTTAGTGCAGCTCCGTTTGACGAAAGCGAGCCGGACTTTGCAGGGTGGCTAGCTGCACAGTCGCAGAAGAAGTCGGGGACGAAACCACTGCCAAAGGGCCTGTCCAAGACAACAACCTCTTCCAAGGCCACTAATACAACAAAGAAGCCCGTATCAAAAACATCGCTCAAAACGGCGAATAAGCCGGTTGTGCCCAAGAAGATTGACATGGCTCCGAAAGCGACGGAGGACGATGATGATGACGGCTGGGGTGACGGCTGGTAGATGAAGCGTGCATGTTTATTTCCTAGTTGGTGCATGTAGACGGCGCAAAAAGAAGAGGGTTTGGATATACTAATTGCAGCACTGGCGGCATAAATAGTGCGTAAATATACCATTTTTCATACATTTTGAAGCTTCCGTGTAAGAGCGCCCTTACTTGTAGGTGTGGATGCTGTGGGTGGATAGAGAGAAGCCCACAAACCCGCACCTACATAACTAACGGCGCGCAGAGCAAAAAGATAACTTGCGGCCAGTGTGACTCGAACACACGACCTTCAGATAGGCATCCGTAGGATTGAAGTTTGACTTCAGTCTGACGATCTCCCAGCTAATCTATGGCCGCAGAGTAGATGGCTTTGTAACGGCGTTGTTTTTGTTTATAGGTGCCGGGTAACCATGTAACGAAGGGTGCGGTGCAGGTGCGCTGCACATTTTATGCAAATTACGCACATGGTCAGCTTAGCGGGCTACTACTACGTAACTAGGCAGAATATGGCCATAGCAAGCATCATCCAATTAATTCAAGACAAACTGATTCAAAATCTCGACAAACAATAGACAGACCTCGTGGCACTGCTGAGGCAAGCGCCGTGTATTTCAGGTCCATTCAGTGGGGTCCATCCTCCCCGACTCTGAAACCGCCACTAGCCCGAATCTGGCTCAGCGCCGTTACCATGACAACAACCACACGCGGGACAGATCGCCGGCTAAACAGTGGTGTTGACCTGACGAGGCTAACACTGCCCAAATACACCATTTTGTATCCACGGGTTATTTTCCCTCCTCTACGACACTTGTCTCAGCGCAGACAGAAGAAGAAGACATTGCGAGTTTCTTTGCTGCATCGCCAAGCAGGCAATGAATCCAGATCTTCTAGCGAAACTCGGCCCATGATTATGATGCACTGACGATATAAACAAACGCCCCAAAACCTTCTTCGCCTATTACTGCACCACCACCACACCCACCACCACACCGCCGCCGCCTTTACATTCCGGTAAACAAAAGCCTGAAAGACCCCGCGCATTCAACACCACAAACGTCATTCGTGATCCGCGCAGCACGTCTCTACTTTATTTTGGCGACTGAGCCCCTTCCCTGAGCGGCGTCGCGCCGATTCCTTGACCCCCTTTTGCTGCCATTACGTCGTACACATAGCCTTTGCCGCATATCGCGCGCGCACACGAGGGTAGACTATGGATACAAGCTACCTAGCCCAGCAGGTCAACAGCAGCATTGCTCAGCTGCATGGCCTCTTCGAAGAGATTGGCGTACCCAACCATGAGCGTGAGGCTCGAGAGTCAGAGGTTTGTTGTTTATTTTGCCGGATAGGGAGCAGCTTGTTCTTTTGCTAACCTTTTGTTTCTAGCTCTTTACAGCTCTGTCAGAGGCTCTGAATAACCAAGTCAAACTCGTTACGTCAGAAAAGAAGGAAATGATTGACGAAGCGAAAAAGATTATCACGACTATACGCCAGATGGAAACCTCGTTGGATGACTCCAAGCCGCGCCGAGACTATAGCAACGAGGGAGAGTTTGCCATCTCATATCCCCTGAACCGCTGTCTGCAGGGACTGCAAGAAAAACATACTCAGATCAGTCGTTTACACAAGGAACGCTTTGAGCAGGTAAAGAGTAAGTCCATCGTGCTTCGTTTGAACTGAAAGAATATGTCTAATCGAAATGAAGAACTTGTCCAAGCGCTCGAATCATACTCGTCACACCTTGAACCGACATTTGTGCAGATTGCACTGCCTCCCACAGGGGAAAACCAATCCATTGCGCCAACCTTTGACCTTTCTCCATCTTACGTTGACCGCCTCGACGCCGAATTTACTCGCGTCTACGACGAATACACCAAGCGCATTGCCTCTGTTCAGTCTTTGTCCGACGGCATTATCAATCTCTGGGCTGAGCTCGGAATACCACAGGCACAGCAAGACGGCGCCATTGTGAAGTACTATCGTGAAGCCCCAGAGCAGCTTGGTTTGCATAATGAGGACATTAAGAGACTACAGACCAAGAAGGACCGCCTAACCGACGAAAAGAAGAACCGCGAAAAGAAGCTTCGCGATCTTAAAGCAAACGTCGAAGCGCTGTGGGTCAAGCTGGGCGTTGATGAATCGGAGACGAAAGCCTTTACGAATTCCAACCGCGGGTGTGGTGTTCGTCAAATCAACGAGTATGAAGACGAGCTTCTACGCTTGAACGAGCTAAAGCGACAGAACCTGCATCTCTTTGTCGAAGATTCTCGTGTACAGCTACAAGGGCTATGGGATGCCCTCTACTTCTCCGAGGATGAGATGCTCGAGTTCACTCCCGCCTTTTCAGACGTATACAGCGATGCACTGCTCGAGGCTCATGAGCGTGAAATTGCAAGACTCGAAGCTCTCAAGGAACAGCGGGCTCCCACGTTGGCTCTTGTCGATAGGCACAAGAATCTGGTCAAGGAGCGTGACGAACTCAATTCGACGAGCCAGGATGCTTCGCGTCTGATGCTCCGCGGGCAAAAGGGTGAGAAGCGAGACCCGGGCAAGCTCTTGCGCGAGGAGAAGATGCGAAAGAGAATTGCCAAGGAGCTTCCCAAGGTGGCTGTCGATGTGCGCAAAGCGCTTGAGAAATGGGAGGATGAGTATGGTCGGCCTTTCTTGGTCTTTGGAGAGAGGTACCTGGATGAACTCGACACAGATAATGCCAAGAAGGGTGCTCCAGCCGCCAGATCAAAGACGCCAGCCGGTGCTCCGCCGTCGACAGTCAAGGCTCCTAAATCAGCACCTAGCAAGCCCAACGCTGGGAAGAATGTTCCTCCTCGATCGATGACCAAGACCCCAACGGCGACTGGGGCCGGAGCAAAGAAGCCCACAGCGCAGTCCGCAGCTGCGGCCAAGGGTAGTCCGACTCGAAACGGCAGAGCCAGCCCTTCCAGAATCCCGGCGAGAGCACCGCTGTCGAACTTAAAGTACGGCAACAACTCGCCTGAACGTACCGAGTATGCCGAGCGTCCAGAATCGCGCGGGGATACGCATCGAAACGGAGCGCCACTCCGTGCACCACCCCCAAAGATGCGGGAGCTAAAGTCTGTACCTGAACTGGAGACTCCTGTCAATCCATACAAGTCCATTGGCCTCAATTCGAACATTGTTCGGGCTGTTGAACCTGAGGATGTGTACGATGACCGCCCCAAGACGGCAATGGGATCTCGATCCAACTCGAACCTATCACAACAATCTACGTACTACGAAGACTCGTACGAGGACCGATATGGCACCATCAAGGCCTCTCACTACGACTACCCACAAGCGCCACCGCCTCGACAAATATCCAACGCTTCCACGGCCGTATCGGGATCTGAAAATTGGGAGACGTATGATGACAATAGCGAGCCCGAACCTGACGCTTCAGATGCTTACTATGCCAAGCTCCGCGCGGCTCGTGGAAAGCGAATGGTGCCCGAGTATGGCCACCGCCCAACGAGCAGTCAGTCAAAACGAGCCCGAGGTATTCCTCCGCCAATTGGGTACAAGGGCCCAGTGATGATTGACGAATACGGGAACCGGATTGTGTCGGGCAGCGAATGGACCGATGAGGACATCTTTTAGACGCTGTACATATCTACCGCACGGTACATATTGTTTGTTTTACAGTCTATATACTGTCGCCACACACGCTATAACCACGCACAGACACGCAAACACATACCAACGAATGAGATGGCTTAGCGTATTTACGAACCTTGACGACACTAACATCTTCTCATGACCTTTTTTCTTCCGCTACTTTTGGGAGTACGACTTCGTTGCCCCAATTTACATAGCTGTGTCTTTTGCAGCCCTTTTCCCTTTTTTTCGCTTGTCCCTCCAAGCCATTTTCAAAAGAGGATCGTACAACTTACTGAACAAAATCTCTTCTTGTATTTTGAGTCGTGCTCTTTTTCACCTTTCTACTTTGCTGCGTTTTCCTTTTCTTCTTCTTTTTCTGTGTGTATACTCTGGACAAGGGCGGGAGGTTGCTTTTGAGCTGGTGGACTACAACTGCAACCAACACCCTGGATATTATGCTTGTTCTTTTCTTTTTGCTGAAGAATGATGGTGGAAATGGATTTTTTTGGGATTCGAGGTTGAATAATAGCCGGCGTTTGGAATTTGATAGTTTTTGACAATGCTGACAATTGCTGTGTTTATTTTGATCTACGTTTTTGCCTTGCCGATCATGTCATATGTGACTTTTGCTGTCAGCAAACAGACAGATTGCAGTATTATTCTCTACACAGAAGGCTTGTAGTTGCCGAATCTAGCGCGACGTTTAACGTTATTTATAATACTTTGAGAACTAGTCCAAATAAGTCACGTCATCTTGTTTTTGTAAATATAGGTCATCGCATCAACGTTGCGCATGACCCTAAAAATAGCCCGTATTCGTGTTGTTTGCTGGGTCCGACACAGCCGCCCAAGCCGCCAAATCCAACGTTTCAGCCCCGGCTCGGCCGGCCCACCGCGGTTGGTCCCACGCCCACCTACGACCTACGACATACGTACCTGAGCTCCAGTGGCTTCAGCAATTTCCACCACCAACCACTTCTCTTGTTCCTTTCCTCCCATCACCAAGCCTCCCACCTGCCCGCTGTCGACTGCTTTTGCTCTTTCTGCAAGCTTATCGATTTGCGTTGTTTTGTGTTACCCGTCACTCGCTTAGCGTCTTGTCGTTTTCTTTGCTTGCTGGATTGAAGCAAATCTGCTCTTGTTTTCTAGCCCCTCTGCTCTGTATCACGTCCCAACTTGAGCTTCGTCATCGTACGCCCCTAGGAAAGAGGGTTACCCCCGAGTTCCTCACGCCGCCCTTCCTATCTCCTCGATACGACATCCGAACTGCATTTTCGAGCAAGCACAATACTTTCTGCCGCGAGCTCCTCTAATGTCTCCTCCGTATTGACGCTTCTCGGCGATGAATCCCTCGGCTGGCACCTCCCACGCCGTAGGGACGACCGACGACGCCGCCGCCGCTGCTGCGCTACGAGGAGCCTCGCTCGCGTTCCGAAAGAAGCCTCCGCCCTTTTCGACATCATCCTCCCAGTCCTCTATACTATCCAACGCGCGATCCAGTCCCCAAACCCACCAGCAAAGCAGCCACTACCGCGACAATGGCGCGCTTCAGGCCGCAACGTCGTCTGTCCAGAGGGCCAGGAGCCCCGGCGGCGGCTCCACGGCTGCGGCTGCGGTGCAGCACCAGCAACATCAGTCTCTCGCTCCGCAGGTCACGGGCGGGAGCATGCCAGAGGTAGATCCGGAGGCATATTACCACCCGTCGTCGGGCTTTGTTGTCTCGCGCCTCCAGCAGCTCGGGCCCGGGCCGGGTTCTGGTGCTTCGGCCGCGTCGTCGTCGTCATCGCCGGCCGCGGCTGGTGCGGCGCCGACGGAGATTGCAAAGGTGGGTGCAAAGAGCCCGAGTCTCATTGCGGCGACGCTGGCGGCGAGTCGGAGTGTGAGCCCTACGCCCAAGGCACTGTCTACGACGAGGTCGAGGAGTGTTGAGGCTAGGGGCGCCTTGAGTGCTGCGGAAGCTGTGGATTCGGCTTCGATACCGCCTACGAATTCTTTGATTTCCATGTTTGAGGGGTCTCGACGACCCGCTGTCGAGCCCGAAGAGGTTGTTGCAAAGGCGGATGAGAAGCCTTCCATTGGACAAGTTATGGCACGGGATCGGGTGCAAGAACAGCCACAAGTTAAACCCGTTGGACCGGCCGTCGTTTCGGCATCGGTTCTTAAGCCACGCGTAAAGAACAAAGAAACTACGGGGAGGTCGGCTGGAACATCGAGCACTTCTACAGAGGCTTCAAGGTCGTCAACATCTCCATCTCGACCCGTTCAATCTGCAACACCTAATCGCCTACCAAAATCTGCCTCGCAGCCAACAAAGGTATACAATAGCACTACGCCAGACTCCCCTACGCCCTCCAGAAAGACGAACAAGAAGCCAGAAGAGAAGAATATACAAAACACCAGCCCAGCATCTCACGACCACATGAAGCGCTCTAGCACTTTGCCAGCGCTGCGAGGACCCAAGCAGCCTAGTCCAACACGCAACATTGACCGCCTGGCAAATGAGACGGGCTCGAAAGCAAAGGAACAGAGTCCCAAACAGCCATCTACCCCTCGAAGAAACCAGTCTCCAGTGCCGCAAGTCATCAGCCGATCTTCTACCAACGTCCTCTCACCTCAACCCACAAGAGTCACGCCATCCTCGTTGCGTACCACCTCACCTCCGCCACCCATCATTCTCCGACCAACGAGCGAGAAACCTTCGCCACCGGCTGCAGACCCCGAGAAACGCCAGGCTAAGCCGAAACAACCGCCAACGCCGCCACAACCTAGGAAGAGCCAACGGCTTGTACCAAGTCGGGCAACCAGTCGCAGTCGCAGCCGCAGCCGCAGCCGTGCCAGAGGGAATTCGGACACGCCTCAGCGGCCGACACCAATTAGCATGTACGGGCTGCCCATTGTCACCCCTTCGTCAAGCCAGCCAAAGTCTCCTCCGCCGCCTGCGAGACGCCTGTCTGCGATTAGCGCACCACCATCACCCACTCATGAACCTCGGCAACGAAGAAGGCTCACGCAGCCATCATCAAAGCCTTCTTCACCCCCCATGCACGTCGACAAGCTCAGCAATGCCATCATGGCTGGCTCCCTGGCGTCGTCACGACTGACACAACATCACACTGGGTCTTCGCTGCCTCCGCCGAGCGTGCCCTCGAGGCAGCGCTCACCGCGCTTACTGCACACCCTACGCCAGCCACATAGTGATGACGATGATCACGACAGGCAAAAGAAGAGCCATCACCATCACCGTCATCGATTACACAGTTCCAAGCATCAGCACCACGAAGGGTCTCGGAAAAAGTGGCGGGAGAAGATTACCGACCGCGAACGACGCAGATACGAAGGTCTCTGGGCGTCAAACCGTGGATGGCTCCTCACGTACGAAAGCCCGGCCACTAGTATAGGCAGCGGGCTGGGAACAGAACTTTGGGATTGCGTGGCCAACGTGGTGGTGCGAGAAATCTGGAAACGATCAAGACTACCAGACGACGAACTTGCCGAAGTGTGGAATCTTGTCGACCGCAACGGTCAGGGCTATCTCAGCAGACAAGAGTTTGTGGTGGGCATGTGGCTTATTGACCAGCGCCTGCGAGGACACAAGATACCAACCAAGGTTGGAGATAGCGTTTGGGGCAGTGTGAATGGGGTGACGGTTTTGCGACCAAAAGGACGATGATTGGAGGTCGTGTCAGTTTTTTGTTTTAGCTTTTTGTTCCTTGTTTTTCCTCTTGTTTTTTTTTTTTTGGGACGAGCATGCATATAGATGGGCAGAGCGAGCAACAGCATTGTTACATGACAATAGTCACGATACCCTTGTATAACCTAGAGCCAGCAATTTATGAATATTTGAAGCTGCATTGATCGAATCGAGAGTATAAATGTCTGTTTAGAAATTGTGCATACCATGTACTTGTCTATAAAAAGCATATCCGTCTATACATCCATGTATCTATCCTTACTCCTCCTTGACGCCCTTGACCAAAACAGCCAAGCTAGTAGCCTCCTTCATCAGAAACTTCTGCTCCCCCAACGCCATATAAATAGCCTGAATAGCCATAGAATGCACCGTCCAGCAAACAACCATGCTCTCCTCATCCCCTTCAAACACGTCCCTCAGCGCCCTCGTCTTGCGCACCACGTGCTCCTCGTCCGTCTCCCACCGGCCCAGCTTGCCCAGCACATCCTCCTCTGTGAGCCCGTCCTCGATCTCGTACTCGGGCCAGTTCTCTGCAATCCACGACCGCGGACGCCGCATGTCGCATGTGTGCAGCGTAAAGTGCTCGCGGAGATCTTCCTTGATGGTTGGGTGGTAGGGCAGGTTGTGTGCCTGCATGATGGGCTTGAAGACGTGTTGCGAGGTTTCCAGGCAGCGTGTCAATGGGCTGCTGTAGAGGGATTGCGGGAGGGGAGCGCCGGATTGCGTGAAGAGCATGGCCCAGAAGGCGGAGAGGGAGTTTGCTTGCTGGATGCCTTCGGGGGTTAGGAAGGGGTCGAACCAGGTTGTTTTGCCGTCGCCTTCTAGGAGGGACCAGTGGTTCTGCAATTTTTGGTTAGAAATATATTGAGAGGGGGAGGAAGAGGAAGTGAAACAGGAAGAGGATAAACATACATCCCATTCTTCTTCGCCTACTTCGGCGGCTTTCTTGTTGTGATACCCCTCGCCGTGCCGGGTGAGATACAGGAGCTTGTAGGAGACGTTGGCCGGGCTGTCTCGGTTAAGAGCCTTGATGTGCTCTGTGAAGCGGGCCCATTGGCGCTTATCCTGCGCGTCGTCCGAGTCGGACGGATACGGACGTTCGATGAGGGAGAGGTTCGGCTGGGTGGTGAGGCGTTTGTTGGGGCATTTTGCTGCGGCGGCGATGGGGTCGTCAAAGTAGCCTTTTTCGGCGGTAAAGGTCCACTTTGTCATAGCTGCTGCAACGATATAGAACTGGAGTAGGGGAAAGGCGTTTAGGAAGAGGTTGCTGCTGTGAGAAGGGGAGGATCAGGGGTGCTTTGAAGTTGAAGTGGTGAATGTGAGGCTGTACGACCAAGTGGGCAGGTGACATAATTAATCTGCAGATTGTGTGGACGTTTTTAGAGATACTTGTGCGGTTATTTTTGACGCCCCTCCGATTACCCCGCGGACCGGTGTAGATTTGGGCCAATTGGATGGCGGGGCTCACATAGTTGCGTGTAAGTGAGGACTTACGAGACATTTACAAGCACTACTTTCTGTTTAAGTGACTGACTGCGGATGCTTTATGGGGTCAAGAGACTCCCGTGAAATAGTTTCAGGCTATATATGAGCGGGATTAGCTTAGCACAGCGGTTAGCGAGCTACATAATGTCATGCTTATGCCGCCTCCGCTATCCTTGATAGACATGTAATAACAAGCATTGCAAGAAGAGAAAGACTGAGCCTACTCAACCGACTGGCTTACTTGATATCGATGTTGTCCCAGGCACATCCTGAAAGCTGTGAAATATTGAGCAACTTGTCCTCATCGTCTCGAGTCTGCCTATTGTGTACAACACGCAAGAGGGTGACGTAATTGGGCAAACAGGAACAAAAAAGTCGTATCTGTTATTTTAGTATTTACTATACACAGCCATGAAAATAAAGAACCCTCTGCCCAGTAAACGTAACCCATCTCCAACCTCGCCGTACAAATCAGGCAACACGTCGCGCCGTGCCGCTCCGCCGCCCTGCTCCGCCCGCAGATCCGGTTCGGCGCCTTGCCCAAAGAGGCAGTAGAAGTGGTGAATCTGTAGCGCCGTTGCATCATCACACGCAACTGAACCCTTTCATCATCTACGATCGACACATCACTTGAACTTATATAGACGACATTCTACACCCTTTGTTTCGACATCTTTGACGACCCTGACAAAGACAAAAGTCAATGCTGGCAGCCTCCAATCACATCTTACAAAAGACTGCACCACAAAAGCTACAAAATTCCCGCGACGCACATCGAGTCCTCATCTACCCATAGAAGTCTTTCAAACTTGTATACTTTCTTCCAACAAACCCTACGCAAAATACACATAATGTGCTTCGGAGGCGACTCCAACGACGACCCCTACTGGTGGGGATACATTGACGACGGCCAGGGCTGGACAGCCCGTCGCAAGTCAGAGTACATGAAGACGCCGGCTTATAACAAGGAGCTACGCGGAAAGGGCTACAAGACGTACAGACCGGTTGAAAAGATGCCTGCTTCTGAGCCCGCGACGGCACCTGTGCCGCGACAGATGTGCGCAAAGACGGCGAGGGGTGGTCGGGGATTGATGATTTAGTTGGCATGATATGTATATCGAGTTGTACGGAGTTACGATTGCATGATACATTGTAGGATTAGAGCTCATTTTCTTTGTGATCATAAATGCTCTTTTGTTTTTTCAGATATAACACAATATACCAATTTTGTTCCATGCCGACATCCCATCTACGTGTGATTGTTCCTTGGCTCGTTTTGACTACTGTATACGATTCAGTTTCCACGCAAAGAGCAAAAATAAAGAACAAATACCTCAGTGAGAGTGAATAAAAGACATCATACAGTTCCAAGGCAAAAAGATGGACCCAGCAAGATTCGAACTCGCGACCTTTCACATGCAAAGCGAAAATCATACCCCTAGACCATAGGCCCTGGCAATCACGTGTTTCGCAAGTTAAAGATGTAGATAGATGACTGAGATGGACATTGCATGATGGCAGAGATTAGCTTGGGAGACTCATGCGTAAATAGAGAAATACAGCGAAATGAATCAGTCTGCTGACAATCATATTCTGGCGTTGGTAAAACTCATAGCTGATAACAAAGCCAATAGCTAGCGCCATTATGCTCCGCCAGAGAAACATGGTCATTTCCATCGCCCTTAATGGAGAAACTCGGGTTAATAAATGTACTCCGTAGGCAGCAACGGCTTTAATCCTAGGTATGATGTTTTTGAGGCACGGCTGCCATGGCCTTTGCCACGTAACTTTTGCATTTGAGGAGTCGTTCGTCAGAGTCGTAAGTTCTATTGTAGCCTACCTATTTTGCAGCGTCTACGACATGTTACGGCAAAGTGACTGACTGGTGAGGCTTGTCCCGATATTTCGGCGAGAGCGTATTCAACCGCCAATGGGAAAGCCTGGCACGCCATGCACAAAATCATCCAGCCGTCATTAAAGCAGCCTATTGATACTGGGTAAACTAAGGCGACAAACCAGCTGAAATCAGCAATCTGTCAGGACTGAACTATGACGTTGCCGCCTGTGGCGAAATAAGCGGCCATACCCGGCCGCTACATAGCCCCATTTACGGCATGCCTTGGCCCATGAAGATTGCCACAATATAGTCGCCGTTAAAGAGGCTTGTATTTCCATGCTTTCATAACTAATTCCTCCATGGCGTTGTTTGCCTAGATCTCGACGATTCCTTCAAACAACCTCAGCACCCTTATTTCTGATGAGCATTTCTGCACTACCTGTCAGAGGATCGAGATGGTCCGGCGTAAGCTTCATCTGCAAGCTCTCCATCACGGGCACTTCAAGGACCTCAACGTTGTTGCACCAGCACGAAAGTGGTTTGAAAGCAAAAGATGTTTTTTAAAAGATGAAACGCCTTCGCATAGCCCCGGAATCTGACTGAGACGGGGCAATGGTGGTTGCAGACGACACCGGAGCCGTGCTCTCAGAGTCGGAGACAGGGATGGCAGTGGTTACAGGCTCAAAGACGTTGATGTATTCCTCGCCTCCACAGATCTCACTCTTGTCGCCACTGCATGGCATGTCGCATTTGGTCGGATCTCGCGCCGACTCTCCGCCGATAAAGCTACTACACCAGCACTGGTTGCCCTGCTTAACGCCGGCGTAGAGAACGGTGCCGCCGACAGATTCCATCCAGCACAAGTTCTCGCAGCTGGCAATATCCAGGGACGGATCGCCACCCTCGTCGCTCATCTTGGTCTCCATGACGGGATAGTCCGGGTCGTCGTCGAGGTAGCAGCCCCTGGCTTCCCAAGCTGTTGGCGAGGGTACATGGGAGCTCGAGGACGTGGGGGAGGTGGTGGAAGCGGCCGTAGTTGCCGTGGTGGTGACGCCCGGAGGAGGGGGCCGATCGCTTGTAGAAACGCAGTAGGATAAGGGGTGAAGCCATGGCTCGCAGTCGACGCTGACAGAGGGGTTCCATTTGTGAAACAAGTCCGGGCTGATGCCGAACAGGTCCCTGACGTCTTGACAGGAAGTGCTCGCATCTGCATTGTTGAACCAATCGATGCAGGTGTCGATGGTTTCTGGGTCCGACGAGAATACGGGTTCCCGGCTAGTGGCAGAGCAGAGGTGAGGAGCAAAGGCCAGTGCTGCCAGGACGCAGCCGAAGTGGCAGGTGGTGGCAGAGAATGGCTTCATGTTGGTGTTGGTCGTGTCTGCATTTGCATGTCCTAGACGGCGATGAGGACTGAGTAGGTTTAAAAAGGATTTAAATTGCTGAGGAAGAAAGATGGCGTCTGGACAAAGAGCCTTAGCTCAAGCTTATGTGATTTGATAAGGGAGGTATGGGTGGAAAGACCGAGCCAGTTGTCACCTTGGCGTGTTGGTCAGAAGTCAACTATCCAACTCCGTGCGACGTACGCACGGAATACATGCCTTGAAATTGGTCCTCGCCGCGTTTTGCCGCATCACATGTGGTGAATTCGAGTAATGAAAGCATTTCGGGTGTACGTACCACAGAATTGGAGTTGTTGCCCTCGAAGGGAAGTCGGAGGCCTCTGCAATTGTCGCCCGTTACTAATACAAGGTATACCGGAAATGCGCCTCCCGCGACTCACGCGGCACGATAATGAAGCTCGGGAGTGGCCCCACGCCCAGGTATAATTACCATACGGCGGGGTTGATTGAACGCTTCATCGTTTACATCCACACCACGGCCCACCTTGCCGAGCCAACACTGGTCCAACTTAACCTAACCCTGTACAACCAAGCCAAAATGTATCATTACAACACCTCACACCGCGACCAGGACTGTGCAAGACTGTGCAACAAACTTGGTGGTGTAGATGTCCAATGGCCTGGGGCTAGGCAAGTTGCGTGGGCTAGCTCATGCTCACGTTAACTGCACAGCCCAAGATTCGCCGTCGTCTTGTTCGTCTCCTTAGTAGAGCACATCACATCACATCACTGATCAGTGCAGACTTTGGCAGCCACAAGGCAACGCAGTAGAGCAAGGAGGCCGGACAGTGGCTCTGCTCCTCCCGAAGGCGAAGACTAGGATTGTTGACGAGCACCAGCGCCGAGAGCACCAAGAGGATCCGTGACGAGTAAACCACGGAAATATCAATACTAACTATCCGCTTCGGACTGCTTAGTTGCTGCAAGCTTCGTCGTCTTCTTGAACTTTTGCATTTTTCGTCGCCTGTATATCGCACCCCTGCGGCGCCCTCCGCTGCGCTCCGTCCCCTTCCGCGATGCCTCCTCTCGTTGCCGCCACGGCCTTTGCCCGTCTCCCTTATGAGCTGCGCTCTCACATCTGGAAGCTGGCGGCAGAGTCTCGTCACATCACCGTGCGCACAGAGAAGATGGAGTCGCCGCTCAAAAAGAAGTCACGCCCACAGAACATCCTTTACGAGGCTACATCAACGCCGGCCCCGGCAATCATGCACGTCTGCCGTGAATCACGTCAGCATGCGCCGTATCAGCGGGCATTTACCACTGGCACCGACCCCCGCTGGACATGGGTTAACTTTGAGCTAGATATTTTCTGCGTCTCAAGTGTATACTCCATACGGGATATCACCTCCCACAGGACCGATATCCAGCGGCTCCAGATTCGGACCGACGACGACTACGACTGGTACGAGTCTGTTACTAACTTTAGCGTATTAAAGATTCTACACGAATTTACCAGCCTACGAGCAATCGAGGTTGTATTAGAGCCCGGCGACGTAATGTGGGGAGATGTAGTCGCAGAATGGAACCCCTTTGGTTACTGTCCTCAAGCAAACATCACTTTCATCGACAAAGGTTCCGGGCTCGTGCTCACTGGCCCTCAGCTACAGATGGTGGTTGACTGGCGGATGGTATTCTCCTTTGATAGTGAGGGAAACCCGCCGGACATGGATAGCCTCACGAGTGAGATTCAGTATGCTATCTCAGGGCCACATCTAAGCTTGGCGCAAATACATAACATAGACTGACGAGGGATGAATAAAAACCGGAGGAGAAAAATAAAGTCTGCTAGGGGCTACAGTGGTTCATCCTCTGATCTATACGTCGTGTGCCGTCTATGACAGTCTTATCTTCCTCGGGCTTCCCTTTTCTGTAAAAGCCGGCGGCAGCCTTTCCCACAATCTTGGCCACGGCCTCTTCACTCTTGCCCGTGTCATCGACTCCATCACTAATTGTTGTCCTCCAGTCGACTGTCTCCCACTTGTCGCCTGTGGCCGGGTTGGCGCCATTGCCTGCATACTTCGTCCTGACCGTGATGCCACTGCCCTGCAGTCTTGCCTCCATGTCGTCGATAGGAAGGTTCCATGATCACCCACTCCGGCTTCGAGCATCAGGGCCTTGACCTTTTGGAAACCTTGAAACTATACTCTGTGTTTGACCAAGTTGCTCCCCGGCTCTCCGGTCTCCTGCACCAGTTTCCCGACATCGCTCAGAAATTTAGGGTAGTTGCCTGTGGCACCCTTCGTCATCTTATAAGGCGGAGTACTGGGCACCTTGTTATCAGGAAACTTCGGGCTAGTCGTCGCTTTAGTGATCTTGGTGTAGAGGGTCTTTGCCGTCTCCTCGGCACCGAAACTGGTGACCCATGACACGGGGTTTCCGTTGCTATCTTTGCCAAAGGAGACTTTCTCGCTGGCTCGCAATCTGCTTAGAGGGCCCCCGCGTGCATCAATTGCGAATTTTCTCACCCAAGACCCAGCTCCCAGCATAACATTTATACTCGAATACAAGGATACTTTCTACAAATCTATCTATAATAAATATAATATAGAGAAGTTATAGATTATATTTGATAATACTTGGATTTACTTAAATAATAGCTATTAGTATTCGGATAATATCAATATATATAAGAAGAACCTTTACTATAAAGTATAGGTGGGGTAACTTTTTTTAAGCTAATTAGAAGCGCTAAAAAGTCACGCCCGGATAAGGTCATGCCTGTATATCAATTCCCCTAATGTAATATATAAATATAGTATATAAGTAAGATCAGTAAAGGACTCTTTGCTTCCTTTAATTAGCATATGTCCTGAATAGTAAACAATAGTTAGTTCTCTTCGTACTATCTCCGGCCGGTTACTCCCGCTGAAATGGCCCATTTTGTCTCCGCATCCTCGACCTGCGTTATAATATTGCCCGCCATGTGAAAGATCGGATAGTTCGTTGCCCCGCAAAGCCGTTGTAAATGTACGACATAGGCTCATCGGCTATGCAAAGTTAACCGCCACCCAACATGCACACCTGCGCGAATGCCGAACAAGACGCCTACTTACACCATATAAAGGTCCCGTTATAGACGGCATATCTAATACAGTTTAGCTCATTTTTAAGCACTTATCTTATACGATTTATACTTGCTATCCATTTACGCACAGCGAATATAGGCCAACCAACATGTCATCGAATATCACCTCCACCCAAACCTCAGCAGCCGCACCAAAGTTCAAGAAGCCAGTTATCTACAAGACCATCGAAGAGCCAAAGTTATTGCGGCAACTTCTCGTTAACGACATTTTTCTCCTCGGCGGGCAGTTTGCTATCCTCTGTCAATGGGCACACCCTGGCCTAGCTAGAGGCACCTTCATCCACTCCAACTTCAGCACGCGCATTCCCAACCGTCTGCAGACAACTGCGAGGTTTCTTAATGCGGCAGTCTACGGCAGTGTTGAAGAGCAGGAGGCCATTTTCTCCGTCATCCACAGGTACCATGCACGCGTTCAGGGCGATGGCTATGACGCCAACGACCCTGAGCTGCATAAGTGGACCGCTGCAACCCTTTTCGTCTCTCTGGTTTTCGTTCATGAGCTAGTCTTTGGCAAGCTGCCGCAGGATAAGATGGAAGCGCTCTTTCGGGAGTCGGCCGTTTATGGAACGTCGCTTCGTATGCCTCCCGATATGTGGCCGGAATCCTTAGACAAGTTTTGGGCGTACTGGAATCACAATATCGAGACGCTCGAGATTACACAGGAGGCACGGAAGTTGTCCATGGGTCTAATGTACCCTACCAACCTCCCGTTCCATATGCAAGCTATGATGCCGCTCTCGAGGCTCATCACGATGCATATTCTACCAGAGCGCCTGGCAAAAGAGTACAGCATCGAGCCAACGGCCATGAGTACGGTTGCATTCCATGCAGTCACATTTGGACTATCTACTATATATCCCTGGCTACCTCAAATTATACGCTCAAGGCGCCACCAGTATTATAGAGAGGATCTTACAAGAGCCGTAGCAAGTGTGAATAGAACGGGACATTGGGCTGGGAAGCCCAAGGCATAGTCCCATTTGACTACGGCATTTTACGCTATGTGTTTATATTTCTTCCTTCCTTTGCTCCAATTTTTTTTCTTGGATCAGGCATTAAGCCGGGCGGGTAAGGCGATGCGAAGTCCACCCCATATATACGAGTATATAATTAATATACAGGCTGAGAGCCTCGACTTCGAAAGGACTACGGGTTATAGACGAAAGTACCGTCGCAAACGCAACCGCCGCCTGAAGCCACTGGCCAAGCATTCCGGCCAAAGCATCAGAGCCCAAGCCATATCCATATATAAGTCTCTTTACTATATATCACTCATAACTAAACTATACCACCGCTTCTTCCTTTTCTATATTCTTTTCTTGGTAATAATAGCGTCTTTAATAATATATAGCCTTATATCGATATAATCACCGTTTTTCGAGCCACCTCGCTTTGAAGGTCAGCGGCAACCCCTATAAAGGCAATATAATAATATCGCTATTCTCCAGATACAATAATGGCAAATTTTATAACGACCGGTGGTACTTCAGCTGCAATATATTAAATATAAATATCTATATATTATAATTATTAGATTAATAATAAACTATAGCCTTCTTATTTAATTCTAATTAAATATATTATAATCCTAATCCCCTTCCTTCCTTTAATAATTAATAGCCTTTTAAAATTAATATCTATAACTAGTCCTAAGAGCTTATAAAGCTATACTAATCTATTTTCTTAAATTAGAAGTATATATTCTACTGTCCCCTTCCTTCCTTTAATAATTAATAGCCTTTTAAAGTTAATATTGTGATGCTGGGAAAACAACACCCGAGAAAGATAATAACCAAAAACTCCGACTGTCCAGATGTGCGGTACCTCTTGTACGGGTCTTGCTTGCAACGACACAGGTATACCTGATAGCTTATAGAAGGTGTAGTAAATAAAGAGATTCGTCGGGAATGATTAACTATCGCAATACTCGTCCTCCGGAATAGGTTTTATTTAATAACTTACAATTATATAGGATTTGGGATAGTCGAGGCTATATATAGGAAGATATATGCTTAACTAAGAGAATACTCTATAAAACTTATTATAATTAATAAAAGAAAGGAATTATAGCTATAAGGGCACTTAGAATTAATTAATTATAAAAAATAGAACTTCTTAAGAAAAATAAAAGAATATATTAAAAAGGATAATAATCCTAAGCTATAATATCTTCTATGATATTTTATAGGTGGCGGCCGTTTTTCTGGGCCTAGACCACTTCCTTGTTCTCCGATCCTCTCTCTATATCACACTATCTTTTATTAAGAAGATAATATATTATTAGTCTACTACTAGCCTTGTTAGAGGCTGGATAGGCCTCTCTGGTTCAGGTATACATATAGCTAAAATAAACCAGTAGCATGCTAGAAGTAGGAGCTCTCTTTTTAGGCACGCCTCTACTTCAATAGCATAGAAGCCGGATAGTAGGGCAGTTAAGAGTCACAACCGGAACGGTAGAATTGACGAGGTGAAAGGTAGAATTCTTGATCCTCCCCTCTAGCTAATATCTCCTAGGTCTACCTATTTATATATTGCTGCTGGCCAGTGCATTATCGGAATCGACAGTGGGCCTGCATGTAACAAGCCTATTCCTCCTCTATCTTTTTATAATAAAATCTAAATCTTTAGCTAATAATTCTAATTAAAAAAACAGCAGTTTAACTAATATAAAAGAAATCTTATAAAATAGCTTTTTTTAATAGATTTCTAATCCTCTTCTATTCTAATCCTAATTAAAAGATAATATAAAATAGACACTCAGCCGTGCTCGCAGGATCAACCCTAGCTTTCGTGTGTCCTCTTGCCACTTATCAGAGCCAATATAATTCCACAACCCAATCTTTCGCTTCCTCGATAACGTCAACTCGACAGCGCTGCTCGTGCTCGTCCTAGACGCAAAAAGGTATACGCCTAGTTGCTCCTCACGGAGGAGCTTTTTTTCAGCACGCGTCTTTGAGCTCCAGATTGACTCTGCTTACAACGTCGAGTCCTTCTACGGATGAACGAGCCAAACTGTAACCCTCGCCGTGAGTGTCCCCTTCTATAGGTGCGACGGTCAGACGCTCATTTACACTATTCGCCTAACTACTATCTTTACAGCCCAGGATACAATGTCATGCACGAGCCATGCATCAGCAGGCAGTCTCTTCACAATAGCGTTTCCAAGCTCCTCAATGCTCCCTGCCTTTCCGGCATACGACTTGCACATTTCCCCTCTTCCAATATCCTTTGGGGCAGAACGATGGCAGCAGACGCTGACTTTGGTATGAAATTGAAAAGAACTTTAGAAAATGCGAGCCAGAGGTACTCTCGAAAAGATTACGACAAAATATCTAATTTGCGAGCTTAAAATTTACACATTCGCAATCTTGATGTTATCAAACTCAGCTCCAGCCTTATACACACGTACACCACATAAACCACTTCTAAACGTCCCATCTCTGACCGCAAGCTTCGGCTGGTCCATGTCATCCACGTATACCTGAATGCTATCACCCACAGCACGCACCTTGATACGATACATCTGGCCCTCCGCGGACAGACATGATCATATGCTGTAACCCTCTCCAGCCGCCATTAGCACGTCCAAGCAAGACCTTGCCGCCACCGCCGGAATCAAGACCTGCAAAGTAGCCATTATAGCCGTCCGGGCCGCGGCGCAGGTTAGACGCCCGGAAGATAACGCCGACATTGCCGCCGCCACTCGTTGCGGGCCTCGCTTCTGTACAACTTGAGACGCCAATGTCGCACCCGTCAGAAGTAGGCATGGATAGAGAGCAGAGAAAACTCGCATAGTACAGTATCTACGCGCAAAATTCTACAATATTGACAAGTGTAACTATTAGCAAGATACTGTGTATATACGTCTTATATACCATTTCTTTGCTAACCACGTGGTGCAAAACCTCGCTAGGCACGAGACGTGGCGGTGAGGTCTACTTCGTACAATAGCATAGGGCAGGGACTTTGTCTCTGCACGGAATACTCCGCAGACTTCTCGAATTGTTTTGTTTCCCCTGGCCAAGCACCGAATGTGGTCACTGATGGCGGTTGTGGGCCGACCGTTGTACCTTCCCTCGGTACGGAGTACATAGTAGTTGAAGCTATAACAATGCTCCTACCGAATTAGGAGTAACGGGCACAGGGTGGAGAGCTGTTGAAGCCTTGGCGCGTAATCCACCGTAGCACCGTGCACAACACGACAGAGTATATCGTTTATATTAATAACCTCGCTTGTTTGTGGGACGATACTACATCAATTCACTTAAAGAATACGCCATTGGGCACCGAAAAGAGCAGTGCGAGTAGGTGTCCTCTACTAAGGCCAGGAAGGGCGATTTCAGTTCATCAAACATGAAATGGGTCAAAACGACGCACCCAACGCATGAAATGCAATAGCGAATTTTAGCTGTTAAATAGGTCTATTGTATTGGTAATTGCGGGGATATGGGTTTTTTCCTTGCCAGGATAGGAGCCTCTCAGTGATAGGTTCATAGTGGTGAGGCGAATTCTCGCTTTTAGCACGTGCCATCGGTTTATTCTACCGCCATACTCGCCTGGTTCTTAGCAATCTGCATAGGAAAGGAGGAGTCTGGCTCGCCAAGAATTATTCCCAGGACAGTCTATAACCGCCCTACATCGGCGACGCTGAGCTGGCTTCTTGCTTGCAACTCAGGAGCGCTGTTCTGATTCATCTCCATAGACACTGAGTGGTTGCATTTCTGCTATGGAAATGACTCGACTAACATATCGCTTCATTCTTTTGGGGGGCATAATCCTGCAACCAGCCCTTGTCCTTTTGCTGGCCGTTGCCATCCTGCCTTTAGGGGCTCTCCATGCGTACGGCGCAGACAGCCTCCAACTAGATGCTCGACCGTCAATCGGCTTCGATCTCGCGCAATCGTATGGGTGCGTTTCCTTTCGCCTTTTATCGCTATTCTTGTTCTCTCCATACCTTTATTTGTTTTGCATTTAGCTTACTTGGCAACCCAAAATAGTACCGCAGTTGCATATTTCACTAATGGAACCGCCATCAACCTCGCCAAGGTAGAAGGAAATCCACGATATCTTGCCTTTATGCAGCGCGAGGTGCAGAGGCGCCTAAGGCCTTCATGGTATCCCTTCCAGCTAAAGGGTCCCGAGAACGAGATTTGGAGAGCCCTAAAACGATACATGGGGCTCCGGACTTCGACAGAGGCAGAAATGCTGTGCGAGATACTACTTCCATTGCGGACAGCGGCGGAAACCGTTCTCGGCGAGCCTCTGCCAGAAGGAACTGTGTTCATAACGATACCCTGGATGACTAGTTGGCAACACGATTCTATCAATGTCAGAATTGTCAATGGTGCGCTTCACCTCGCGGGCCTAAAACCTATGCTTCCCAGACCCAACGACCCTGACTATATCAGCGAGGCAAGCGCGGTCCTTGCCGCAAACGGGCGCCGCCTATGTCAAGATCGGCATTGCGTAGGTCCTGAGCATTCAGAAGAAGAGACTATTACAAACGAGATCATATACTTTATCAGGTAGGTTGTGGTCTATAAACTTCCTTTAAAGGCGAAAAGTTTCGCTACTGATCCGGAACTGATCCAGCCTTACAAACAACTCTATCTATACGTCTTTCCAACGAGCCTCATGCTTTTTTTTTTGATACTCGGGATAACCAAATTGGGGTCATCAACCCCAGGTTTGGGTTCAGTCAACCAAACTAACGACCCGGGAAGTTTTTGGCAGCAGCTACAAGATTATCTCGTCGCACGAGCTGAAGAGCACATCCAGTCCAAGGCAGCCCCATCAAACAGCTATTGGGTGCTCCTGGCGGGAGAGGACGCCAAGCACCCGGACTTCTTAGACACAGTTTCCAAGGCAGCCACGCGTATGCATACGCTCCTAGGTGGTGAAATTGGTGGAAGCAGTGGTCGTGGTGATGGTTGCGCGGGGCCTAAAGTCGAGTTAGTCGCTTCCAAGGATCCAACCTACGCTGCAGCAACTGGGGCTGCGTTCTGGGTGCGGACGATGATTGATGCGTCGTTATGACCCTCATGATGAGCTATAAGCGTAGTACCTACTATAGTAGTGTCAGCATAGCTGAATGCATATTGTAACCAAAACTCCTTTTCCCTAACGATCTTTCATTTTGGCGGCAAGGCGTACCCACAATGAACTTTTTTTTTTCTACCGTTTACATTTTGGTCTCGATTGGCTAAGGCCTTGCTGCCGCAGCCATGCTCTGCGCCTCGACGGGTGCTTATTTGATGAAGGTCGCTCGGGTACTTTGTGCAGCAAATGGAATAACGAAATGTTCTCTGCGCAAAATAACTGCTTGGGATATCCCTTACTTTGGGCCGTCATGGTCTCTGCAGCTAGGCCTTGTGCGAAACTACCCAGGAATGAGCTAGTATGCGAACAGGTTCGTTGATACCTAAGATTCGTGGTCGACTTGTGTCGCAAAGTGGAAAACCCCAATCTTTGTCGAACTATCTCGAGAAACTTTGTTAGCTCCATCATGCAAGACAACGAAAAAGCCCGAGCGGCAGACAATTTGATACATGAGGCTTACATCTCGTAGTAAGGGTTGCAAAGAGCTGGTAATAGGTCCCACCCAATTAGGCTCTACAAAAGAATTAACAGACTAACGATAACGCTCAAAGCTAACACTGGCCCAACTGAGTTATATCTGCCACAATCTTCAGTATCAGTGGGTGAGGGGAAAGAATTATCAGACACCGGAGTTGTAGGGCTGTCGTCCTCCTCCAGGCTCGGTAAGATCCACTGCCAATCAGTCCAGTAGCCCATCTCACTACATTCGGAATTGTACTTCCACACACGGAGCGATAAATCCTGTTCTTCGCCAGTCGCCCTCTTAAAACTAAGACACTCTCTGCAGCCCTTGAGGCGCCGCAAGACGGGCAATGTACACAAACACTCAGCATCTTCCCGGTCAAACAATACTGACGCATAACGAGGAGGATAGTCGTCATCTGGGGGAACACTCCTTCGCACTGGCCATCGATCGTCCTCTAGCTGAGGCAAGCCGCAGTCCTCGATCTGCCCACGAAGTACACCGCATATGTCATTGCATGTGGATTCACCAGATGAGGCTTGTGTCCTTGAAGGTAGAGACGGCCGTGTCGTTGAGGGATAGGCAAGAGAGTTGTTGTAGTATCCAAACGCTTGGCAGTCGCTTATCATATTTGCACCTTGCCCAGTTTCTTCAAATGTCAGTTGCCTAACCCTACATTTTATGCAGGATTCGTTGAACTCTTTCCAGACATCGACACAGAGGCATTCCGCCTCGGAATACGTCGAGATAACATGTGTCTCGGGGCCGAGGTCATCTTCAGTGTATGAAGGTGGTAAGCCAGTGAGATTGCGATACTGTGCCTCTGCATTCCAGACGTCAGAAAAAGGTGGAAGCGAGCATTTTGATAGTAAGGACGACACTCCCTCACACTCTTGCTCACACGCACCCCGGGCGAGCGGGATCAACGGAGTCAGGACCAACAAACTGAACATCTTCGTAGCTGCCGGGGACGTCGGTGTGCGTCGAGGGAAAGGGAGGTTCGCCGATAAGAATACAGCATGCGACAGGAACGGCGCCGAGAACATCCCTGACATGGGCAAATAACATAATCGACGCCGTCATTTGGCTGCCTCATCACCGTCTAAAAGCCAGGATTAATGCGCCATTCTGTGCCAAGCGCTTGGTATTGTCAGGTCTTTCAGCTGCCCCCAGAGCCTAACCCCTCATTGTCGGTTCAAGTATTGGTGGAACAATTAAAACGCAAAATCAAGTCATTGTCGCAAAGTCTCCGTCACTTCCGACTGCCATTCTAATCTGGTAAGGTGGGCCTTCACCGCTTTAGGATTCCTATAAGATTACGAAGGTGCATTTCAAATTCATTCTTTTGAGGCTGAGCGGGTGTGCTGGGTTCTCAGCTATCATGCTAGGCGTGCTCAGGGTCATCGCATGATAGGAAATAGCCGCGGAAATTTAATATGTGAAAGACCGTTTCGGGAAAGCTTCGCAATCCTGCGTGTCCAGGATGTTGTTCAGTCAGTCTGAGATGCAGCGCCTACGTGTCGCCTCCTGAGACTGTCAAAGTGCGGTTGAGGGCTTACGTAGATCGGGATAAGTCCATGAGTCTAGGGCTTGCTCTGCTGTCACAGATGGACTTTTTGGGATACCAAGTCCCAGCCAGCAGTCATGATGCTGCACCGCTGGGAATGTGGGTTTTCGCGCTTCACGAAGTCCGAGATATCCTGCCCAACAGCGAAGGAATACGTCGGTGTCCGACACGTCACAACACTGCCAAGATATGGTGGTGGGAGGCGTACTTGTTCAATTTAATTCCTTGGCAGAATAGCACGGCACAACCAATATCAAGACGGGGTGCTGTCTCTGTCTTCAAGTCTCCCGTCAACTCTTATTCCATGCCTTGTTGACAATACTGAGCAACATACTGACGGCTATGTGTTTGACTACAACTCTCGCGGGCCCCATCGTCCTTGCCGTCTTCGCCGTCCACTATGTCACCCCCAGTCTGGCGCTTCGTCAAGGCCTTCTGCCGGACGTTGGGTCCTCATCGACGAATGATCTGATTAGCTCGTCGTTTACGGAGCGCCTGGAAGATTCTGGAAATTTTACTATAGCCCTAGATTTAGAAATGTCACTCTTTGGTTTTGACAAGCGGCAATCACGATGTCCTGCCGGTTTCCGTCAGTATAAACCCCGTTCTGTTATTGAACCTCGAGGATCCTGGGGAGATTGGATACTAGTTGGACCAGTGCTAATGAGTTTTCCAGACCAGTGTCCAGGCGGCAATTGTTGCGACAATGAATACAGATGTGTCGGCAATGGCTGCTGCAAAGGTTCCAGAGTACTGTGTGGACCGGAGAGTTGCTACGACCCTGCCACAGATATATGCTGCAACGATGGAAGTGCGTGTCGTAAGGGCTATGATTGTGTCCCTGGTGGCTGCTGCCCGTCAGGCTCGAAGCTCTGCGGCTCTCGTAAATGCTACGACCCCAAGACGGAAAAGTGCTGTGAGGCCGGCGCGTGCCTTAAGTCAGACAAGTGCTGCGATAACGGGTGCTGCAGATCCACTGCGTACTGCGACTCCGACGGCTACTGTGCTCCGTGTCCGGCGTCCACCAGGACGATGACATCCACGTACAGTACTACGATCACGTCCGTCCTCACCCAGACAATCAGCCAGATCCCGCAGCAGGGTGGTGTCCACTCAGGCTTTTCGTGCATGCCCACAACGGCTACCAACGCCGAGGGTGTTACACTCGAACTCAGCGATGACTGTGTGCTAAGCTACCAACCACCACATAATTCCACTCTCGTACCAGAGCCCACCGGTATAAATGAGGTGTCCCGCGAGAAGCGGAATATTAACGAATACGTGCTTTTGGACTTGAGACAGGCTGGGTGCACGCCACAGACGACTTACACGTCAACTGTAATTCAGACCGTCTCCGTGACAAGCAGGTCGACGACGTCTAGAACAGTCACCGCTGAGCCGTCTGCTGAGGGATTCTCATGCCCAGAGATGACGGTCACAAATGCAGCCGGTGACGAGCTTTCTCTGAATGAGGCCTGCGAGCTAGAGCTCACGCCTGCTGAAACAACTGAACCTTCCTCCCAGGCTGGTAACAGCGGTTTTGGCAATAGTTTCTATTATCTTTTGGTCGCTGAATGTTTGGTGCTAATAGTTTAGTATATTTCAACCTCTAGCAATGCTCGGATTTGTGTTATATAAGCGTAGTGAGTGCTATGCTACCATAAGTTCTAGCGCCGTGCAGCGGATGGATGTTAGTTATTAGATCTAGGGCCTTATACTAGTAAACTACAATTGTATAGAAAACAACATGTATGCTGCTATCGCATGGTATAAGGCATATTATCTAAGGCATAAGTAACCGGGAAGAAGCATATATACCTGGCGAAACTCAAGAAGCTGAATAGCCTCATAAATCCTCTTAATTGACTATAAATACAATCTATCAAGACCGTCATATAGATTAATAGGGAAATTAAAGGCTAGATTATCTATTTTTGTAAAGAAAAGGAATTATAATTAATTTTAGTAATTTTTCTATAGGCTATTAACTTTTATTAAGCGATTTAGTAGAAATAATACGGTAGCTGTGCTTAGTTATAGACCCTGCCCTGCCCGTTAAGGAAAATTGCCATTTTGGGAACAGCGCCGCTGCTGACAGATGCGTGGTCATGATATGTCAGCGAGAGTTTGCCACCGCGCATCGCCGCGACTAGTGAAGCGCGCGGCACCAACTATGACAGCCTAAACTGGATCCAAGTAGTCTACTAGTCTAGACCCAGCCAAATAGCCGGCGGACAAATCTACAGTTTTCTGTATACATCTACCAATTTGCCTCCGAGATTACCGGAGCCAGTCTTGCCGCATTCTCAAATTCCTTCATAGTATATTCTAGATCAAGCCTGGAATATCGCGTCTATTTAAATAGGAGGACGGCGAACAGTACCAAGTCGCATCTTGGCTCAAACACATGTTTCGTCCGACAGCGACTGCTCAGAAAGTCCAACGATTACTTCCACAAAGACTACACACATTTGTTTCGCCTCATTTTACAATCCGCTCATTCTCAACAACCATGTCGTCAAAAGAAGCCCAAGCAAACAACCCTGCAGCTCCAGAAGGCAGCGAAGCCAAGCTCCCTCCCCTCTCGGCGCAAGACTTTCGCATCTACAACCACACGGCCGAGCAAATGAACTACTTTGTAACAAACACCCTGCTCCCCTCGAATGCCTGAACCTTGTAAACCCTAACATTCTTCACAGCACGAAAACTTTCGCAGGACTTGGAACATGCTCTGGTCCTACGCCACAACTGGCAAACGCCCCAACGGCATGACCCTCAAGCAGCTCATCCGCGCAGGCATCGACTTTGGCCACCACCTCACCACGCACCACACCATCGAAGAGCGCGTCATCTTCCCGCAGCTCGGCAAGCGGATGCCCGAGTTTGACGCCAAGCGGGGCGACTTGCTGGGCCAGCACAAGAAGATTCACAAGGGCCTCGATGAGCTGGAGGCGTACCTGGAAAAGGTGCAGCGTGGCGAGGAGGACCTAGAGGCTGCGACGCTAAAGAGCAAGATGGAGAGCTGGGGCGGTGTGCTCTGGGCGCATTTGGATGATGAGGTGAAAGCGCTTGGGGCGGAGAATATGAGGAGGTATTGGAGTAAGGAGGAGGTTATGAGGATGCGGTGGTAGCTGGTTTAGTGCATGTTGTATAGATTTTTATTTTATATTACTAGGATATCCCATTTTGTATAATGATGATGAACATGGAAGAATATAGAAATGTTTTACATGGCACCCTGTCGGCGCCATCTAGAGCCAAAATATCACTACTTCAATCTCAATGCTATAGGCCAAGTAATGCAATCTTTCAAATATGGTATCAAACTCAATCCCCACTCCTCAACCCCATCTAATAAGCCGTAGACTTCCACATATCCCGCATCGCCGACGCAGCAGGATAAAACCCAAGCAAGCTAACAAGCAGATCCGGCAGCGGTCCCTCAGCAACGCCCCAATGCACCGTCAACGGCGCCCACGACAAGTTGCGATAAAAGGCCTTCTTCCAGCCCTCCGCCCACGCAACATCCTTGGTCGCCGCCTCCGGTCCCAGAGCCGCCTTCTTGCGCGAGCTCTCAATCAGCAGCCGCGACGCCTCCATGGCAACATACAGCCCCCAAGAGCGCACGCTCAGAATCGCCAGCCTGCCCTGCGTCTTTGGCGAGAACGGCAGCACCTTTTTGCTCGACAGGTACGCCACGTTTTCCGCGCCCTGGAAGACAATGAGGGAGAGGACCTGCGCCCACGCAAGCAGGCTATCAAACTGCGTCTCTGCCGCAGCATCAGCGTTACCTGTAGCGGCAGCCTTTTCCTTGACTTTTTCCGACTGCGAGGCTTTAGACTGCTGCATGTGCTTGACCACCAGCTTCTTCAGCGCAAAGTACAGTCCCACCAGACCCCACAGACGTCCCATGCAGCGCATCTCGCTCAGCATGGCGCTGTACGCCTTGAAGCGCCCACCGAGGTCCATGGCCCACGCAACCGCCGGCGGCATCGTGGCCGAGCCGACAACCACCGTCGTCGAGGGCGGCAGCTTGAACAGCGTCGCGACGAGCTGGCGCGCCGAGATGCGCAGCGCCGTGCGCCCGCCGAGCTCCAGCGTGCTGCCGGCTAGGCGGGTTGCGTAGCAGAGGAACATGAGGACGGCGTCGGTGCCGGCGCGCGACTGCATTGTGCGCTGGAGGTGCGTGAGGAAGGCATCGGTGTGGGCGGGTGATTTGGACAGCTGAGTCAAGAGGTCGGGTAGCTTCTTGGGCGCCGATGATGACGATGATGAGGAGGATGGGGCGGAGGTGACGGAGGATTCGGAGGGTTTGCCCGAGGGGAGGATCGCAACGGGCTCTGCGACGGCGGAGGAGTCGGCCATGGTTGCGGTTGCTGTTGCAGTTGTGGCTGTGAGAGTACGAGTGGTGTTGGTTCAAGCTTGTTCGCCGTCGTCTGTCGTTTGTGTTGTTGGATCGGGTTGAATCGGGTATTGGCCAGGTTCCGAAGATCGGCAAAGCTACCAGTCAATGCAACGCGGGAAGCAATCCGACAGAGATCAATCAATCAATCAATAGATTCAAAAGAGAAGAAAAGGAGTGCAATTGAGTGAAACCACCCAAAATGTCTCGCGCGTAAGGAGAAAGAGAAAAAAAAAAAGGCGCGAGATTGTGACGCGGGCGAAAGGGAACAAGGCACAGACAGCTCCGGGAATCCGTCCCTTGTCAACTGCGGTCTGGTCTGCGGCTCCTTGGGAGATATCCTGAGCATCTGATTCGGCCGTCGGTATGCGTGGCTTGCACGACCTCGGTCGGCGGCGACCCCCACTGCCTACCTCGGTGGTGCGGCTGTGGGCGGGCAGGCGTGTTGCTGAGAGCTTTTATTAATGGCTTCATTTCGTTGCTTATACGCATAATTATAATGTCATTTACAAGAGACGATCTGTATCTACTCAAAGTAATTGAAATGCATTATTCCAAAGGAAAGTATACCCTCATTTCAACACAACCACACACACTGCCAAGGCTCACATGCGCCTTCAAATACGTATTCATCATTTGTCTATTTGGTATCAAAAACACCATCCAAGAAACACAACGTGTTCCGCTATAAATACACTGTAGTCTATAATTTTCCAAGTATAAAACTCTCGCAGAACTTCACCGTCTTCTCGACTTGGTCGTCCGGGAGGGCACCGCATCAGCCATCGCCTCTCTCTTCTTCGTCTGCTTCCGCAGTCTCGGAGGCGGCGGCGGATCACCATGCAAATGGCCCAGCTCTTCCATCGCCATGGTATTCTCCCACTGCAGACAGCGGTAATTAGGCATCTCTGGCGTGCGCTCTCGGATCCGCGAGCTGGTTCGCTTCCTCTCTTCCCGGCGCGAGTTGGCTTCGCGCTCTTCGTGGCCGCTGAGATACTTTTGCCGCTTCTCCATGTGCTCGGCAATCTTGTCGCGGAAGCTGACCAGCTCTTTGCGCAGACGCAGCTCGTTGAAGCCGCGCGGGTCAAGCCACTTGATCAGACCATCCAAGCTCTCCACGTCGGCCAAGTAGCCCCATTGCGATGCGCTTTCAATCGACGTGCCGCCTTCCTCCTTGTTCTTGCGCTCTCGGACCGTCATCTTGAACTTGACCTTGTACTCGTTTTGCAGCTCAGGCGGCATGTCAATGTAGCCCTCTCGCTCCAGCTCATCAGGACCCTGAATCCAGAGTCGTCCGTTGGCGTAGCCAGCTGCTGCGGTCGAGCTGTCTGGCAGACCAGCATACGGCATGCCGTTGCGTTCAAACCAGTAGTATCGGTTCCAGAAGCGATCCTTGCCAAGCACTCGCGTTCGAGGGCAGTCAGCCTCGCGCAAGTCGTTTTCAATCGTCGCAACCTCTTCTTCGCAATTCTTGATAATCTCCTCCTGCTTTTCGATTTCACGAAGGACTTTCTTCACCTTGTTTGTATGCGCCGTTGCCTTGGCTGCCTCCTTTTTGGCCTTTTCCTTGGCCTTGCGGGCTGCCTCTTCTTCCTCTCGCTTCCTACGTTGGTCAACCACGTTGCGGCCCCGGCGCTTCTTTTGTGTAGGCTTGCCATCGTTGTTGCTTTCCGCATCGTCTTCCTTTTCCGTAATGGTGTCGTCGGCGCCATTCATCTTGACGTCTTCTTCTTCTTCGGGTTTTGTTTCGCCATTCTCTGCGTTTTCAGGTTCCAGCGCCTTGCGCTGTTCAGTGAGCTGTCGAAGCTCTTCGGCACTGCTTCATGTTAGATGATAAAAGCAAAGGAAACAGCGGCAAAAAGGACGTGATACTTACGCTTGCTTGCGTTGCCGAACCCACTCAACTCTGTCCTTGCGATACTTTGTCATCGTCTCGCTGCATTCCTCCATGTAGCCACGGACCGTCTTAGTCTCCATCGTCAAGAGACACAGAATTTGCAGAATCTGAACGCGGACATTGACATCGAGCTCGGCATAATTCTCGCGCGCAGCCTCTATTGTTGGGTCCGTATCAGGCGGTACCAGCTGGTGCAGGAGATCTTCGTAAACCGCCTGGCGCTTCTCGCCCTTGGACAGCTGATATAGTAAGCCAACAATGATGCGCTCCCAGCCACCGTTTTGAAAGTCTCGCTTGCGCAAGTGGTCTATCCAATCGTATTCCTTCATGAGTTCCTCGGCCCTCGTCTTTGATTCCATTTCTGCCTTGATCGTCTCCTCTTCTTCGGCAGCCGCCTCTTTTGCCAGTCTCTCGGCCTCGAGCTTTGCCAAGCTGCTCCGCGTAGCCCGCCGTGAAGGCTTCTCCTCCGGCTCAGGCTCCTCTTCTTCCTCTTCCTCTTCCTCCTCCTCGTCGTCTTCTTCGTCCTCGTCCTCGTCCTCGTCCTCTTCCTCATCGCTGTCATCCTCCTCGATTTCCGGCAGCGTTATTCGAACCTTTCCACCGTCTTGCTCAGAGTCTACTAGGATTTTCAGCACGGCGCAGTGTATTTCATCAAATAGCTGTACTTCTAAGCGCTCCGACGCTACCGACATGGCCTCTACAAAGTCGTCAAACGTAAAAGAGTCGAGCTTAAAGATTTCGCAATACACGTTGAGCGTATCCCACGTCTCAAGCAACCCACCAACAGACGCCATGTCAATGGTCTGGCTTATCTCTTCGTCGCTCTTGTGCGAATCAGGAGGATCCCTGCACATAAACTTCAGTTGAGGCCGGCGAGTTTCTAGGTTTGGTGCTAGCTGCAAGTCTTCAATCGGGTATTTCGGTTGCGGAGGCGGCGGTGTCGAATGTTCGCGTTTGATGGGATGGTCAGCGGCTCCATTCAGGCCACCAGGAATACCCGGCCATTTCAAGCCCTTGCCTGCACCACCCTTGCCTTTGCCTGGTTTGGATGGCTTGAGGTCGGGGAGCCTTGCAGGGCTGTTTCCATTGACGTCGGACGAGCGCTTCTGCGCTTGCAGCTGTTTACGCTCTTGTACTTTGGTGTCGTAGAGCAGATGTGGCGGTATACGAGTGTCGATATGGTATTGGTTGGCATATTCTTGCTTTACCAGCCACGGCGCACCAGTCCAGGCTTCTCGCGTGACAGTCTTTTTAATAAACCCTCTGAGCATAGCCTTGGTGAAAATGCCTCTGTCTCGCGTAATGTTCTCATCGGTAAAGATTGATTCTTTTTCGGATTCTTTAATGCTGACGAGGTACCGTGTTGTTGGCAGGGTGCGGGTGCCATCGGGGAGAACTCTAGGGCCAAAGGTTGTCTTGTCGCGAACGAGGCCATGGACGCGGTCTCCTTCTTCGGTCGTCGCAGTCACCTCCTCCCCGGGGTAGTAGTCTTGTTTGAATTCGTCGTAAATCATGTCGACGAGGTGGTCGAGGCGGGAGATGATTTGAAACTGAACTTTGCGCAGGATCGGGCCCTTGAGGGCTTCGGGAAAGGACTCTTCGACTTCGCGACCGCCAGCAAGCTGTGCGCAATGTTAGCATTAAAGGCGCAGCACAAAAATTGTAAAGAAACCAACCTCGCTTTCAAACGCCTCGAAAAAGGTGAGGCCGGAATGGCCCGTTATTTGATCATTAAAACGGCGCTGCGAAGCGGTTAGCACGCGGGGGTTTTTAAGAGGCTTTTCGGCAGCAGAATGCGCACCTGCTTGTAAAAATCCATTCTTGGTCCAAGTTAGCAATTTGATTCGTCGCATCGTCTTTGTGGTGCAAGAACCCACCGCTTCAGATATTCTTCGTAGGTGGCAAAGATTTCGCCCGTCTGCGGGATATGCCAAACCTGCACGACGCGTCGTTAGCGCAAGCCGCAATGCGACAGCTCCAATAGAAGAATGTGCGTACCTCTGCATCTTCGTCTTCGACCACTGCAGGAGGCAGAAACTTGACTGGTTTGCGCTTAAATAAAACCTAGAAGCAAGCGGGCTCAAGTTAGCAAACGGGGCTTGCCGTCGCGGCAGCAGGGGAATGGTTCGTCCCGTACCATGATGCAGAATTATGGTATATTGTAAAGCGACAGTATAACTCAGCTCCAATTCAAAGCAAGGTCGCAGCTCAACAACTAGAGCTGGACCAAGCGCGTCTGTCACTAGCCGCAGCAGCGAAGCGGACAATGTCGCATCAGCCGAGACAAGCCGCAGCAACGATAGTCTCAGTTGGTAACAATACAGCCGCGTCTTTCGGGAGCCGGGAAAGCGTGAATGGTGGCTGCGGCAGTAGCAAGATATGCTCACACGATATTGGTTTCGAAAATGTTTTCAGTTTCGTTTCGTAGTCCCAGGCTTTGTTGAGCGTGTATGCTGTATGCGTTGCGTGTTCGATTTGCGAAGCGGGTCGCGATGGTCGGCAACAGGACGAGGTTCAGGCTGACTTACACGAACGCGGTGCGAGAGGTGGCCCGTATAATACGCAAAGCAAAGCTAGAAAATGGCCCTCGATGATGTGGATGGTGGATGGTGGATGGTTGTTTAGGAGCAGAAAAGAAAAGTCACTCGTGGCTAAAAAATGTGAAGCAAGCAGAGACGCGACGAGGTTGAATGGGTACCGGAGCAAGAGGAGGAGGAGGTGGGCAGAAAATACTAACAGATGGCCGTGGCCCATGCCGCCAAATAGCATGGGCCGGACGAGTCCCTCTGCTAGCGACTCGAGCAACGGCACCCAGGCGGGAGAACGAAAAAGGTGACGCCGGACCCGCCAAAAAGACGCCAGGAAGGGTAGGAGGCTGCCACCTGCGAGTGAGGAATTGTGGGGGCCGGCCTTTGGAGGCGGTACCAGGCGGGTGTGAGGTACCTCGGTGTCGACCGGCTGTCGAGGTGAATAACAAAGGCTGGGGGGTAGTCAAAGGCGCATTGTACAGTCTTTTTGTTTTCTTGTAAACTTGTCAACAAATTTCCTTTATTGCTCTCTCTATGGGTATGTCTTTGAATTATTTTTAAAAAAATTGCCGCACCGCAAAAACATCACCCCCAACCTACCAGCTTCTCTGTCCTCCAGATATGACGTGAAGTACCTCCTCCGAGACGGTACAAAGGTACCTCCCTCACACTAAAGACCAAGGTACCCTCCCGGCCCTCCGGCACCAACCCGCCTGCTTCTCCCGCCCGTTGCACCACTTCTCGTTGTTCTCTGCATCCGCAACATGGCCTGGAAATCCAGAACCCTGAGGTTTTGCGCGCGTATTTGTGCTCGTTTTGCTCACAATTTGCCGTAGATCCTTTCAGGCCATGATTTACCTTGATTTTGAATAATTGGAAAATCTCGTGTCTATATACGCTGCACACATCCTCAAACGCTCCGACATGTCATTCTATCCTTGCTACACTGCGACTTGGCATGGAGATCTCCGGTGATTTCAAAATCGCGAGTCCAATTAATTTAGGCTTCTGCTGGCTTTGATTCCTTTTACATAATTTATGACAGAATAATGGACAGTGTCGCGTCTCGAACCGTTCAAAGCATTCTATTCAACCTATAACCCATACCCTCGAACTTATTTGGTAAAGCAGACTATGCTTCTAATTAGCAGCACTACAATACACTACATTAACCATAAGACATGTATCTCACTCTTCCAATTGAGCTTCCAGTTTCCGCAATACACAAACAAACATGCCGAAGCCGTATACACGGCAGCATCAATTGACCAGCGGCTCGAGCACGGCGTGGTTCTAAACCAAATCGCACCAGCCATCACCGTGAAGCCGACACATCTCATACCACGACGTTTGATTCCACCATCTAATAAAAATCTAGACTTAAATGTACTGTGAGGTTTTCATCAACACTATTCGACCTCAGCTTGAGTGCTCGGCGAACAAGGTGCCTCCCGCTCGACCAAAGTCTATCGTTATTCCTGAACCACACCACAAACACAAGTATACCCAAAGGAAATTTTATCAAGACTCCAACCTTAAACACATATTATATACCATCTAAACAACGAAACTACCACCCAATCATCCTCCTAACCCCCGGAAATCGCCGCAACACAGCCCCAAAAACCGTCCCAAGCAAGCTCGCATACGCCAAAACATCCGTCACCCTCTTCAGCTGCGCCATAGCAAGCATACGATGCATCGACTTTGTCATCTTATTAAACTCTGCACCGCTATTCGCATTGAAAAAGTCATCCTCCGGAACAGGCCGTCCGAGAAACTTGCACAGCGGCTCCCACCCGTCGCCCGGGTGGTACACAAGCAGTCGCTCGGGCGCCACAATGGCCTTGACGCGCGCATTGTGCTCCTCGTACGCACGCCTGTTGTTGCGCTCAAAGTCTCCGTCGTACAGCGCGCGATCGATGGCTCGGAACATGCGGTGCATGTGGCGCGTGGGCATGAAGAGGGCTTTGTCGGCCATGGCTATGAGTGGTGTGAAGGAGCTTTCTGCGTACAGGCGGAGTGTACTCTTGACTGACCTATACGTTGATTTTGTGTTATTTTTAGTATTCCATCTCGGTTGTGTTTGAGGGATATTTATCTAGGGGTTTCGTACTTGTACCAGCTTTCATAGTCCCTCTCCGTAAGTATAACCTTGGCGTCGGGATACGCTTCAAGCAGCTCCTCTACAAAGTATGCAGCCGGCATATCCAACACGGCCTATCAACGATGCAGTCAGCCACACTTATAGAGCCATCAAACAAAACAAATACTTGAGGGGGGTTAAAACGGATTTACCTGGCAATGACCCAAAATCCGGTCAAAATCCGCTCGTCCAGGCGGGTGCCCAGCAAGCTTTGCGTCAATCATGTCCGCCCACAACTTGCAGTCATGCGGATTCTGCAACACGGCGTCAAACGTATGGTATGAATGTCTGTACCCAAGCGTGAGAAGCGCTTCTCTCAGTGCTTTTTTTTTAATTAAATGCACTGCGTCAGCTCTTTATTTCCTCGACACCCGTGGAGGTTTCTGCCTTTCTTCTGGCACTTACAAATTGTTCCTGTCCGCCCAAAGCCTACGCAGAGGACCTTCATGGGTACCGTGCGAGATGTGTTGGGGTCTGACATTTTGTATACTGCGAATGGGAGACAAAGTGAGCTTGCGGGTGGTATTTTCTTGAATTGTAAAGAATTTTCGTATCCAGGCAAGGCTCAAAAAGGTTAAGTGCCTTGATATTGCTGTATCTAACGAGACGCGTGATGAGAGTGGGTGAGTCCAGATGAGTGCGGGGGCGGCTGAGTAAATACGGCATATTCCCGAAGGCGCTGAACATCACCAAAAGCAACTAGAAAGTAAGCACAGTAAGATTGGTATTTCCTTTTATTTGGTCGCTTCAAGTCACTGTTTAAACTTTTAGATTGGTCATTTGTCTAGTTGGGTATCTCCAAATATCCTCCACCAGCCTCGGCCCCTATCCGCCGCATTATAATTACGATGTGAAATAAACAACCATATAAGCCACCCAGCTACCAACCACTCCTATGGCAGTATACGCGCTCGTAAACATCAATGGAAGAAACTCGAGTCTCGCTCCAAAGATGAGATGGTGGACTAGAGACGTGTAGGCAATGAGTGGAATGCTCAGTGCAATGTACAGCGTGTTGAAGCGATCGAGCAGGAAGAATCGCGGCTTGTTGGACGCCGGGGCCAGTCGATCAAATGCCGTAAGGAATACAACAAGCCAGAAGACGGTGTATATCGTCTTGATTGGAAACTCTCCTGGCGTGAATAACAGAGGAAATAGTGAAACGTGGCCGGCCACCGCGAGCGGTCGGAATGTGGAAAGATGTCGTCTGTCTCGCAGCGCAATCAAACTAAAAGGAATAATGACTAGGAGAATAGCTTTTTCGTGGACGTGCCAGCCGAACAAGAACGAGGCATACCCGCAAAGCGTGACTGCGCCGATGAAATTTTCCCACGTCGGCTGCGCAAACAGCTTAATCAAAGGCAAGCCTTGAAAGAGGAGCGTCAGTATAAAGCACACCCGTGGGCTAATTTCAGGCAGCACTGCAAATGCCGTATCTCCCACCAAGCCGCGTGTGACGCTTTGTAGGGCGTCATCCTTGATTGTAAGACCGAGTCTTGGCGCAACTATTGACATTTAGTATTCAAAATACATTTCTTTGTGGCTTATGGTAACTCACGATAAATAAGAACACGGTCTGCTAAAGAGTACAAGGCCCACACGTTGGGGGCCCAGTACGCATGGCAGAGGCCACGAGAAAAGGGAAACAGCCGAGTCAAAAGTTGGGGAATCTGGCCCATGGCAGCAAACGGCCCCAGGGCAGCGGCGACTATGCCAACAATACCACCGCCCAGCTTGAGGCAACTGTCAAAGCGAATACGGAAAACTGACTTGGCCGAGAGGCAGTACGCGCGCAAGAGAAAGACAAAGTATGCCGGCGCGAGGTACAGGTAGATGTGCTTGAAGCAGAGCAGCGCGGCGAAGATGAGACCACTCCCAAGGAGGTTCGACTTTTCTCTGGCCAGCGCCAATGACAAAACCAAGATGCCGTACATGAATCCATTGTACTGGAAGTGAATGTGATCAATGATCAAAAGGCCGGGGGACAACAGAATCGAAATGGCGGCGACCTGCGAGGCACGTTTCGAGTACAGCGGAGCCGACTCGAGAAACTTTTGCAGCGCATACGCCAACAGCAGCTCCGTTACTATGACTGTCATTCGTTGAAAGTATATCGTCTGCCAGCTATCGTATTCGAGGTTGTAGACGCGCACCATGGCCGGGTCGACGAGCTTGGCCACGTGGGACATGAGCCACTCAAAGTAGGCAAAGAAGGGCGGGTAGTCGAGCGTCCATTGCGACGTGTTTTCGTAGTACCACTCCGACACTGGGAGGCTGTTTGTGATCGCGAGCCAGTTGCGGTGCACTTCAAAGTCGGTCGATTTGCTGTTCGGGTCAGTTGGGCGTTTGGGCTCTGGGGAGCTCGTGTGACGTACTATGCCGGGAAGAGAAGAATCTTGAGAGCGGACGACACCAATGCGCACTGCGCAAGGGTCGGGTAAGAGGTCCCTGCCATGTTGAGCGAAGGAATGAGCGTCCTCACGGCATTGCCAACGGTTGGATGTGCAGAGCTGGAGACGATCAGAGACGATGGGGAACGAGATGGGCGCGGGAGCGGTTGGAGTTGGAGCTTGGTGGGGGATCCACCTGTTCCTGGAGCTCTCCGTTTGACGTTGGGCAGGGACTGTGTGGCACGTGAAATATCGTCTACTTGACTGAAGATGGCTGTAATTCTACGTCATAAGAAAGATTTGCATGTGGTCACAAATGTCAGCCTTTTCTAACTCAAAAAACTCAATTGCTGGTGTACGAGTAATAGTTCCTCGTGGAAAGTGCTTGGCTGACACTGGCGCGGCGCTAGCTCAGGAGTCCGCAGACTATCGATAAGCTCCAGACAAGTGGCCAGCACTACGCCAAGCTCAACTTCATCCCAACCATCACGATAACTTCTTGTTTGCCCAGGGCCAGTTGGTGCAACCTGTTGTTTGTCTCGTTGCATGATTTTGCGTCATTGATTGTTCAAATATATTTCTTTTTTTCGTTCGTCCTCCCGAACGTTGTCGTGCTGGCCGCCAATCCCCACCGTGCAACGTTGGCCCTGGACATTGCAAAGTGTCCTCTCGCGGTCCACCAACACACCGAACGACTCCCCGAATCCCCTCGCGATTGGCCCTTGACCGCTGCAATTGGCGACTTTCATACGTAAACAGCAATACGGTCTCACAATGAAGTTTGTCACAAGTACACAAGCGGCCCTTGTGGCCCTCGTCGGTGCTGGTCTTGCGCAAGCCCAGTACCTGGTTAATGAGCTAAGCTTTGGCATGAACGGCAAGTAAGTAGAGGAGCATCCATAACACTTTGCGGTTTGAAGCTATGGCTAACCATACTAGAATGGGTCACGACGAATCCCCTAATAGCATCCCTCACTTTCTCGTCTTTGGCCACCCGAACAAGCCCGAAGTCCTATCCAACAAGGTCATCCTCACACCAGTCAGCCCCGGAAACCAGCGAGGAGCAATCTGGGGCGAACGTAATCTGATGCGCTCCGACTGGGTAGCCGACGTGGACTTTCGAGTCAGCGGCGACGACCACGGCGGCGGCAACATGAACATCTGGCTGGCCAACCAAGGCAAGGAACGAGTGGGAGCCAACAGCATCTACACAGTCGGCAGATTCGAGGGTCTGGCGCTCGTCATTGACCAGCACGGCGGCAGCGGCATGCTACGTGGGTTCCTCAACGACGGCTCCGTCGACTACTCGCGGTCATCGAGTGTCGACGGCCTCGCGTTTGGCCACTGCCAGTTCCACTACCGCAACCTGGGCCGCCCATCGCAAATCAAGATTACGCACTCGGGCAACGCGTTCAAGGTCGAAATCGACGGCCGCACCTGCTTCTCCAGCAACAACATTGTGATTCCGCAGGGCTACAACTTTGGTATCACAGGCGCGACGCCCGAGAACCCCGACTCCATGGAACTGTTTAAGCTTGTCGTCATGTCCGAGTCGACAGACGGCCGCCAAATCACCAACGAAAACACCAACCAGGACAACCAATTCAACTACGGATCCCGCTACCAAGTACCACCAGCCGCCAACGAGCAGCAGGGAGGTCAGCAGCAGCGCCGAAACGACGACCCCATCAAGGAGATCCCCGACGAGGACCCCGACACCTTTACCACGTCCAAGATGCAGTTCAACGACCTGCACAACCGCATGCAGTCCACCTACCACCAAATCTCCGCCGTGTACCGCTCCGTCACCAAGCACCACGAAATGGACGAGCAGCGCCACTCGGAGATTCGCGACATGGTGACCAACCTCCGCCAGGACCTCTCCCGCCTCGACAAGCTCGACAAGCTCGAACAGATCTCCACCCTGCAGCGCACTGTTTCTGACCTCCAGCGTGAGGTGCAGGGCCTGCGCGACGAGCTCGGCCGCCGCATCCAGTCGCACGAGTCGTCATTCCGCGGCGCGCTGTCGGAGCACCACCGTCTACTGTCTGATGGCCTGGTGGCTAACCTCCCAGGCCACGGCAAGCTCATCTTTATCTTTATCGGGACGCAGGTGGTCTTGGCAGTTGCATACGTCGTGTACAAGAGGCGCAGGTTGAATAACCCGAAAAAGTACCTGTAAATACACAGTGCGCCTTGTGATGGCAGCTCTTTTTTTGCTTACTTGTAATGTCTGTGTTTTCTTTGGTTTTAACGTACAGCGTCACTTTGTGAGGCAAGGGGAAGGAAAGATGCGGCGTTTGTTTTTTGGCATTAAAGCTGTAAGTTATGGTGGGAAGTGTATCATGGGAGGATTTTGTATAGGAAATTAAATCTGTAAAAAGAATCATTCAATATCATACCTCACCATCACAACTGTGCTGTGAAAATCTTATACAATTCTCTCTCGAGTAATAAAGACAAGAATGAAAGAGAAAAAGGGGCAACGTATGTAAACAAAATCAAGCCAAATTTCTTATTTATCGCTTCATTTCTTGCCATTAATTACATCCAGCAACGCATCACCCTTGGGCGCCGTCGACAAATTCTCATAGCCCGTCTCCGTAACCAAGATGCAATCCTCCACACGCACGCCGCCAATGGGGTAATACCGCTCCAGCACATCCCACTCGATGAAGCGGGTGTGCTTGGGGTCGTCGCGGAAGTAAGCCTCGAGATAATCGCGCGAAAAGTAGCTAGTAGGTTTCCCATGGTTAGTTTTCCATTTTCTGAAAATGATATACAAAAGGACGAATAGCTGCTGCAGTAAAAGAAAAGGTAAAGAAAGAAAAACTTACATGCCGGGCTCAATTGTCAAAATCATGCCAGCGCGCAGATTCAACGTCTCCCTAGTCGCGCGAGTGCTCATTTCCGCCAGCTGAGCAGGCGATTGCATGATTCTCTTGCCATTGCTCAGACCCATGCTGTTCGCGAACGAAAGCGGCACATCGCCCTTGACATCATGCACTTCCAGACCAATATGGTGGCCGACCAGATGCGGGAAGAAGGCAGCCATGGTGCCCGCGGCTTCAATGTCAGACGCCTTGCCGCGCAGGATACCCAGCTTCAGCAGCCCTTCCATGCCGATTCGTGCTGCAAGGAGGTGAATGGAGCGATAGTTTGCGCCTGGCTTCATGCGCGCAATGCACTCATCCTGCATACGCTGCACAATGGCGTGGATGGCACCGGCGCGAGGCGTCCAGGCTCCAGACAGCGGCAGCGTGCGCGTAATGTCGCTGCCGTAGCAGCGGTATTCGCACGAGGCATCTAGCAGCAAGCTTGGCTTGCCCTTGAGCGGCTGGTCGTTGGCGCCGTAGTGCAGACAAGCGCCGTTCTCGCCGGCGCCCGCAATGACGGGATAGGACATGGTCTTTGCGCCGTGGGAGGTGCATACGGTGGCAAAGACTGCTTCGACGTCGAGTTCGTTAGTCATGCGCTTGATGTTCGCGGCTACGCGGCGGTGCGCGATGCTGGAAATGTCGTTTGCGCGGCGCACGAGCGCGATTTCGTACTCGTCCTTGACGACTCGCGCGCGGTCCATGGCCGGCTGCAGCATGACGCAGTCGACGGGCGGTGTGCTGGCCGAGGCTGAACCGCGTAGCTCTTCGGGCTGCTGGTCATGGTTGAGGGCGTAGATGCGGACAGTAGGTGGGATGGCCTTGATGAAGGATGGCAGGCGGTTGGTGTAGTAGACCTCGTCAGCGTCATACTGCTGCGCGACCTTGGCGGTGGTTGGTGTTGTGCCGAACCAGAGAGATGTGCGCGGATCAGTATAGGGAATCCAGAGGGTAAGGTGGTCTGCGGCAATGTCATATGTGACGGCGCAGTCTCTGAGCTCTATGCCGGACAGGTAGAAGAAGCTACAGGCGGGAAGAGGTTAGCTCGGGGGTGTTTAAGGGTGAGAACAGTTATCAGTCCATACTAGCGACGCTGACGAAAGGTAGGGCCTTGGTCAGAGTATTCAAACTTGCGCTCAGGCTCGCCGAGGAGGTAGATGATGCCCTCGTCGACGCCGAGCTCCTGGGCGACCTTGCGCGCATGCTTCTTTGCTGCGATGGTTTAGCAGATTGTTTCTCTCTTTGGCGGCCATGGCAGGGAGCAGATACCTGGATATTTCCTGCTAAGAATCTCATCGAGCGAGTGCTTCTTTTCCAGCGAGCTGTGGTTGATGTTAGCTCGGATGATTACCGACGTCGTTGGTACTGACATGGCATCAAACTCCTTCTCAGTAATCATTTCATAGTCGAACTCCATGTCGGCGACAGAAGCCTATGTGGGAGTGGCTCTTGCAAACTGAAATCTCCAAAAATGACTCAATATCGTTGTGCAACAGCTTTGGTGATGTGTTGTCCAAAATATGCCGCTGCTGCAACAAGTGACCGGGGCTTGTAAACGTGACGTGAGTGAAGTCCCGACTACACGTTTGCGGTGACGAAACAGTGTTGTTAACAGTAAGCCTTAGGTAGTTTTCAGCTAGCTTGGGCGCCGAACCCCATGGGCAAGCTGGGCCTATCAAGGTTGCTGCAGGCCCGCCACCTTTCCAGTCGGGCATTCCACCCAGAGGTCCACGTGAGGGCTCGGTAGCGTACCGGCCTTGATATGTGCTGTAATTACCGATTATTATATGCATTGCTAGAAATACCATAGCCGGGGTTCTTACTTGGAAATATTCTGGCTCTAGACACTATACCATTGTGACTGTGACACTGAACTACTCTGCTACTGGAAATCGCTTGGACTTTGGGTCACCTACAAACCGTTTGTTACGGCAAGCTAGTTCACTGCCTCAAAGTCCTCCAAGCTGTCGAGAAGCTCCGAATCACCCTTCTCCTCCGAGGAAAACTTGCACTCAAGCTGCTCAATAAGAGCAACATGTTTATCACTCCTCGGTGAAACCTCAACCTCAAACTCTGTCGGATACATCAACACGCCAGGCGTCGGCTTAATGTCCACATCAATCTCCTTCCCATCACCATCCACCTTTTTCGTAAACTTGAATACCGCAAGCGATTGAACTATACTAATAAACAAACTCGAATCACCAAAGAAGCGACCAGGGCATATGCGACGACCATATCCAAAGACGTCAGGGCTCGGATCAGGCTCGCTACGCGGCTCAAGAAATCGCCCCGGATCAAACCTCTCCGGGTCGGCATATACATCGGGGTCATGCAGGAACCACCACACAGCAGGAAGGAGAAATGAGTCCTTGGGGATATACATGCCCTCGTACTCAATGTCCTCGGTTGTCGTGTGCGGGAACCCCATTGGCGCAACAGGCCACCAGCGAGACGCCTCCTTGACCAGCGCGTCAATGTACGGTAGGTTCTCGCGGTCAGAAAAGGTCGGCAGCCGCTCTGTGCCAACCACGCGGTCAATTTCATCCTGTGCCTTTTGTTGTACATCAGGAAACATGACCATGGCCGCTGTAAAAGCCGTGAGGGTGATGACGGCCGTATCGGCAGCGGCACCGTACAAGGCGGCAGCGGACCAGATAATTGCCTGTTCATCATCGTAGCTTAGCTTGCCGTCTTCGCTCTCTTGTGTTAGTTGCGTCACGAGCTTGGAAACGTAGCACGGCGGTGAAGACGAGTTGGCCATCTGGCGCCGGACAAAGTTGTAGGGAATGTAGCCGGTTGCGTGGATCGATTTTTTATACTGGCGCGCCGTTTCTTTGAATTTGACGCCGGGAATGCCCTCGGGCAGGTGGCGCAGGCCAGGGATGATGTCGACGGCCCAGGCCATGGGAGAGGAAGCGAGGGAAAACTCCTTCATCATCTGGTCGGTTAGTTTGACCAACACATCCGGCTTGTTGGGCTCAACGTTGTATCCGTATGCCATTTTGAGAACCGTAGCTGCGGTGGTACTCCAACACAACGAGTCAGTATTCTCTGTCACAGAGTCTTGACAGGCTGAGAGGCGCAATGAGCTCTTACGTCTTTAAATGGAAATTCCACTGCTCCGGGTGTTTAAGCGCACGTACAAGCTGGCGATTCACCGCCTCCTCCTGGATACTTTGGAACTGCGCCGCTGAGGAAATGGTACCAAGTTCACGGTGCAGTAGCTTGCGATAGCGCCGAAACGTGGGTGTATAGCTTTGACAGAGTACGATGGCCTCATATCCACACAATTGGTTGGCCATGACCATGGTCGGCCGTCCCGAGGTCTTGCTAGAATTCCGTTCGAGAAGTTGGCTCGCTATCGATTTGTCGTGTATGATGACAAGCGTCATGCCCATGACGGTGACGGAGCTAATGGGGCCGTGGACATCTTTATGCTCCAGCCAGTGCTGGTGCTCGGGCTTTCCAGGCGGAGGGAAGTCGCGTATGTTTCCTAGAAGGGGTAATGGCTTCGGTCCGGGAGGTAGCCTTTTGCTGCTGCTCGTCGACTTTTTGTAGATGATGTAGCTGACGATGGCTATAATGGCGCAAATAAGCCAGGTCGGGATAGCCATGGTGACTACCCAAAGCTGGGAAACCGACAAAACAAAAAGGGCACTAAAGGAAAGAAAAAAATAAAGGGCAGTGGAAAAATATTGTTCAAGAATAAATAATTAGCGCAGCGCTCATTGGTGCCACAGGGACGTACAAACCATATATGCAGGGTATTCGTCAGCCTGCATGGTTTATGAGGCCGCCGTGCCAATCGCCAAGCCACGGTTTTGCAACCATGCAAGTTGGGGATATTGGTGTCGATAGCAAGCATTTGCAGTACGAGGCCACGTTTTCATGGCGATTCCGTCAATTCAGCACAAACAATAGCCCATATCTCGTACTTACTAGCAATTTTACCAAGAATTATTAAAATATATTCAGGTGCTATGTTAGAAATAAATGTCAAGGTCTTTGGATATCCGGCATAAACGGTAATACTACAGCTTCCACTCGGCGACTTCTGCGATCGACATTTCTGTACAGCAAAGAACAACCAATCAACGAAAAGGCGTTGCTTACGAGTATCGCTGAACCCCCAGAAACGGGAACATGCACCGCTTGGGCAAATCTAAGGCTGAGGAGGCCAGTATCCTCTCATCAGCAGCTATTCCGCAACTACTTTACCACGCCACGGCTCCTCTCGCCAGCACGCACTCTGGAATGTACCTTGATAAACCGTCCTCGTGTCGTCTCGATACTGTAAGGTCCTTTAAGGATAATTCTCCTCAAGTCACTCTGAGTCTATTACAGCTCGTTACTCTCCTGCGCTGAAAATAAAATACCAGGGTTTGCCTCTATAATTTCTCTCATTTGTCCATCTTCTTATCATTTACGTAAACCGGAGAAAACAGGGGTCCCTGAACAAGCCTGTAAACTCCCGCAAGTCTACATCATTCGCTCCTCTACTATACTTCAAAACAGCAGTATTCCACCTTTAAAATCGCCATTATACTCTAATTAAACTTGCCAATCTATAATATCAACAATTCAACGCTAAAGAGCCTCTGTGAAGCAACAACGAACCAACCATTCATCCGTCGTCCACCCCCGCCCAACACTCACTCACTCACTCACTCAAACTATGAGTGTGCATACCAAAAGCTCACCTACGTCATACCTTCCCACCCCGCGGACCCATCGGCCACAGAAATTCCCACCCGCAGGTCGGGACCGAACCGGCCCATTTCCGCGAGTCAAGATCCCACGAGTGTACTACTCATACATAACCGCTTCTCCGCCGGTGTCGGGGTTGTGTCCGACGAACAAAAGAAAGAAGAGAAACTGAAAAATTTCTTGGGTCCCGTCCTCATCCGACGACTAGGGTCATGTAAATAGGTGCGTGTAATGATGATTCAGATTATTCTTTTTGCCCGCTCTCATGTCTCTGTCTCGGCTAATTTACTCCGATATCCATATCCTGCATCTCCGATATCCGTTCCGGCCGACCAACCAATACAGACCTGCCCAGTGCATCCACCTGCCTTGGTGATGTTTCCGTCACGTACTTGATCAATGGGCAACAAGATCAAACGAAATTAACAGTAAGCGCTTTAAATGCGTAGCCAGAATGCATTAGACTCGGCAAATATACACTAAATACCCTGCTGTCGCTTCATGTACACTTGTCAATCCTTGTCCACCCGCTCCAAATACTCCATTGTATCCTCTTCACTCGCTCCTGTATCATGCTCCCATCTCTGTTTATCCGTGACCATTAAATATCAAAATCATGGCGCCTGGCTAAATCCCTTGCATATTCTCCCTGAGCATATGATAAATGTCAAAATTCCAAAGAAGAGGCAGCTGGTTTGCTCGTTCTGGGTCAAAACCTTCTTCTACCAGACATCCAGCTCCTCACTCCGTCCAAATCTCATGCCCGAGAGAGATGCATGCTAAAATCAACAAAATAGAAAAAAAACATTGGGGGGTATCACACCACAGCCGGTTCGCTTTCACATTCCCTGAAACCCTCCTCTTCCAGAACCAAAGAAACTCCCGAAATCTGCTTGCATGCCGTGCTCTGTAAACATTTGCTCAATCTGTCTCTCCTGCTGACGTTCCGCTCGTTGGCGTCGATGGAAAAATGCACCAAGCCCTGTTCGTCCAGACCTTTGCTGTGTTTGTTGTCGCGCCGCCTGCTGCTGTTGTTGCTGCTGCTGCTGCTGCTGCTGCTGCTGCTGTTGTTGTTGTTGTTGCTGCTGCTGCTGCTGCCGCTGCTGTTGCTGTTGCTGTTGTTGCTGCTGGCGTTGGTGATGTTGCTGGACTTGTGGCTGCGCCACAGCTGCCTGTGGTGCCGGTGAGGTCTGCTGTAGCCCGACCATGCTGTTCGGATCATACATGCCTCCACCCATATTCATTGAGCCTGTGGACTGCTGGTGCCCTTGCGCCATCATATATGGTGGTGGCTGACCAAGAATTTGGTCTCCCATGTCCTCCAACGAGTTTTGAAAGAAGAAGCTTGGGTCCTGGGCCATTGTTACGGCAGAAACGTCTTTGGGCGGCTGAAAGCCCAATTCCATCATAGGCTGGTTCGGATATGCAAATGGGTCCTCGGACGGAAACATAAGGGAGTCCAGTTTGTTTACTTGGTGACGCATGCCCTGTGTGTTGGCATTGTGCGTCATAAACCCAAATCGATTTGAGCTTGCCGCGGTACTTGTCGAGTCTGGCGTCGCTCGGGATGAAACGTCGACTGGCAGCATATCGTGCATGTACCCCGAATCTTGGAAGCTGTGCTCCGACGACGGTGCCATGCTATCAATCGAATAGCCTCGCCCCGGCATTTGTCCGCTATGCGTCCGCCTAAGATCCTCGGCCTGTCTTGGTGACATGACGTTTGCACCACCGTGCATCCCAGTATTTAGGCTACCATTCTTGTTGGCTGGTATCGACCTCCTGCCTGTCATGGCGCGGTTGCGAGCCTGCTCGAGAGCATCAGGAAGTTGGTTAAATAGAGTCGTCAGCGCCGTCGTCAACATATCGGCAGCCATGCTCTTGTTGGCCAAGTCGGCAATCATCTGTCGTCCAGCACGGGCATCCGCGAGCACGTCAGCGCAACCAGGCTTGGCGGGATTCTCTACAACATAAAATATCAGAGACAGCACGGCAAAGTACTCCGTATACAGCATAAACCAATACGGTCCACTGAGCACGTGCTGCTTCCGGATTTCCAAGCCAATGTGAACAATGTTTCGCGACACACTAATAGCTGCCGCGGCACACGCATGCGAAAGCTCGTCCACTTTACCTCCCTGGCACAGTCGCGGCGAAACATAGTGAAGGAATGGGCGGTATAGGACGAGTTGAACGTGAGCATAAGCAAATCGCAGCAAGTGGCGAACTCGCACTACTTCCACAGGGCCTTCGGGGGTAGGTCGCCAGGCTTCTGGCAGGTGCTCATACCACCGTTGCAAATCTCCTTCGATTTCTTTTATTCGACTGTAGCTTACCGGCAAGCTGGCGGGCTTGTCCGTCTTTGTACCGCCTGCAAGTTTTGTAGGGTATACGTATTTCGTTATCTTGCCTAGAACCTCCATAAGTCGAGTGTGGGCGTTGAACGCCTCAAAGAAGGACGGAGTGCCAACAGGCGGTTGCAACAGCCCTTGGTTTGTGAGAAATTCGTCGTCAACTTCGTTAGGGAATGGTTGGTCGATATCGTCGTTGTGGAGCAAAATAGGGAAACCAAGAAGTGTGGAAACGTAAATATCCATCTGGCGGATAACGTAGAATACTCGTTTACGCACTTCTTGCTCAACCAGGCTCATTTGTGCGTGATGCAGTTGCCGGTGTAGACCTATACGAAGCGCTGAGCGGAGGGCGATGCCTATAAAAGAGTAGCAAGCGCTGAGGTTGGAAGTCGATTGCAGAAAAAGGATCATGAAGAGAAGGGCTTGTATGGAGACCAAGTCGCGACATTCGCCAAGTTCCTTGATTAAACTTCGCGCAGTTTTATAATATTTGGTGCCCTCGTCAACGGCCGCCTTGTAGCCGACTGAGTCGGGAGTTGCACTGTCGAACGGATGATACATGCAACCCAGTGCCATGATGGAGTAGAGAAGGCCGAGGAAATGGGTATCTTCCTGACTCAAGTTGTCCAGTGGCATGCCGTAGATTCTCTCAAACTTTTCATAAAAGGAGGGAGCGTGCACGATGCGCACCAGACATGTAGCGCAGCTGAGAGAGTAGTAGCACAGTCTGCTTGCAACTTCTTTCGGCGGTAGTTCAGGAATGGTGGACATGGATGAGAATGGCGAATTGCCAAGAGGAGAAGGTGAATCCAGACTGAGTGCAGACGCGAGCTGGTCGGATCGAGGTAGAAACGGGCCTGTGGTGCCCGGCCCAAGCATGCCGCGGAAATGCTCCTTCATCCGGCTGAGGAACACGACGCCGGAAGAGTTGCCGTGAAAGTCCCAATCACCTCGGTCATCTAGGTCAAGCTGACCAATTGAATCAATCATGGAAATAAGTTGGGGGTCATTGCCTGGGGTTTGCGGCGCCCCTTGGCCAGACGTTTTGCTTGCGGCGTTTGCGCGGGCATGTTGTCGATGTTCAAACTCTTGTTGCACAGCGGGGTTTGCATGAGGGTCGGCGAGGTCGATCTCAGGAACGAATTTGCGGAGGAGGGCTTCCGCTCGATGCAGACGGCCTTCCAGTGCTTCAATATATTGGGGAGCCGGGTTTCTTCTCCGGTTTGATGGTTTATCATAGGTACATTCTAGTACGGGCAGTCAGTACAGGGAGAGGATTATCGACAGAGCGGTACCGGCGATGATGATAACACCAACGTATAGGGAACGTACCATAGCTGTAAACGGAGCAGTGCGTGCAAGGCTGCTTTCCATCACATTTAATCTTTTTACGCCGGCATTCGTCGCAGGCACGGGTTACTCTTCGGCGCTTTTGGATGGGCTGCGATCCGTTTTCGGCGGGCCTGTCTTCGAGTTCGATATCAGACTTGATGCTATCTGTTGGAGAGGGGGCGTCGTGGATTGTCCAGTCGACCGCCGCCAGAGTGGCAGCGTCGTCTTCTGACATTTCAGCCATGTCCGGCAGTGGCGGAAATGTCGAGGACGACAGCGAATACGGCTGGCAAAACGAAGTCTGCCTCTTGATGAAACTATTGATGGCCGCCTCGGCTGTGGCCGCTTGCTAACCCGGGTCGTCCAACGTTGAGGTTGCCAGAGCCTGGCATAAAACAGGCCAGCCTCGAATCAACTTGTAGGTCGTAGGTCGCAGGTCGGTGTACGGAACGCTCCGGGTCGTCGAGCACTCCAAGGTCCAAAATAAAATAGCAGGCGCTCTGCAGAGGTCGCTTAATCGTTTTCGCAGGGGCAAGGAGAGGGGTCGGCACCTCTTTTCTCGGTAGACAGGCTGGTCACAGGGTGCCGGGAGGGCGAAGCCAAAAGGGCAGCGCACGTTTCCCAATTACCCCAGGAAACGAGTGACACTCGCTGCCATCAGATGGGAGAGCGTCGATGGGAATGCGTCCGAGTATCTAGAAAATGCGAGGCGACGAAGCAGGGTGAGCGGCGTCGAGCAACGGGGAGAGGGTTGGGTTATATGGCGGGTTGCGTCGTGATGGTGACGGTGGGAGGAGGAACGGGGAACTGTGGTGTCTCGGGGCGAGGACCAGCGCGCGGCGAAGAAGCAAGGCAGGCAGGCAGGCTTTGGGCTCGCGAGGAGTGTGGTGGGTGGGCGACCTGACAAGTGAAAGGGCGGAAGCAAGCCTGCGAGAGCGCGGCAGCGGGCCAGGCCAGCGATTGGCAGGGCTTTGGCCAGCAGCGCAGCGCAGCGAGGGCGCTAACTCGGATGAGCCCACCTACTGGGACTCGCAGGCATACCAAGTACTCGCACTGTACATTGGTACACTAGGTACCTACCTACGCTGCAGGGTCAGGTTCATCAGGCTGGCAAAGTGGGCACTGTCGGGGCCAGCGCACCAGTACCGTGCGACAAATCTCAGTGGTCCCAGCCGGGCAGTCTGGTGTCCGGTGTAGCGCTGACGACCACCTCGATCGTGTATGAATAGCTGGCTGTAATGGGGACGGTTCAAGGGCCACTGGTCAAATTGCGGTAAGAGAGGGGCCCTGAGTCCTGTCCGGCCGCCGATAGCGCACCCGCGGGCGCTTTCTTTCTTTGTCGCCATGTACTTTTGGTGGACGATATCAGCGACGAGTACTTATTAATGACCTATCTTAACCAGGCTGGCGACTCGAGGCATAGTGGGGTGTACAGTTCCTGTACTTACAGCTGACGATGGAATGGTGGGTATTGTATGCGCTCTTCGGATCAGAAACGGTATCCCAGAGTACACTGTTTGCCCAACAACCGCACAGTGCCTGTCCAGAACACCGGTCCAACTCGAAGCCAGCCTCGGCCAGTGCAAAGACCTGCAACGACCTGCAAAGGCCACTGCAGATCAGTGCTGCTTGACGCTGCAGTTAGCGACCAACTACCCTGAAATCTCTACATCAACCCGCTAAAATAATGCCTCATCCACAGGGTCAAGACGGCCCAGCTCCGCTTGTAAGTCGAGAAAAAATTCCAATAATGCCGTCTTTCTCAAGCGTAAAGGCTCATACAAAGCCACATCGATCGAAATTCACTTTGTACCTTATTTTCCGCCATACTATTGTCAATTTTTAAAGTTCAGCGTGCGTGGTTACCACCCACTTGTATTCCGACAGCCTCCTGGGGGAGTGGAACGGGCGATCAGAGCGAACTGAGCGGATTGGATCTCCTGTGGGAGACCGAACGCACTGTTATTTTGAAGGCCGCTTTCGGTGTCTAAGCTGCTAAATGCACTGCAGTTGATTGGCGTTCATCAGAAGGTACGGAGTACATGTGTACGAGTATACGAGTGCTGGATTGATGCGTCTTCGCATTGCAGGCGTGACCCTCTTGGTACCTAGTTAGCACGTGGATATTGGCCATAATATGGAGTACCTTCTAGCGTACCTACCCAGTACTTAGAGGTGGGCGGTAATTACACCACCGTACGAGGTCAGGTTCTGGCGGCTGCCGCAGGCGACCGGTTCGAACGGCAAAGCAGTGGGGCGGTTTGCGCAAGCCTCTTGAGTTGCGCGGCGCCCTGATTTGCGCGTCTCCGGGCCCGAACTCCAGAAAGACGCAAAGACGCGCAGCAAATCACCGCAGCCACATTCTCCGCCAGTTCATGGATTTATCACTGCTGCTTGTCTAGACAACTAGTCTGTTCATTTAAGCGTCACGAATAGCAGTAAAACAAGATATATCCGTTGCTAGCCCGTCTTGGCCCCCAGTCCTCCGCTATCCCTAAATTGCGCTGGTCGTTGCATATACTCGTACACATAGAAGCTGGCTTACACTGCCCCCTTCGACCCTCAACCACCCACCTTGTGCCTTTACCTGCTTCGAAACAGACTGAGAGTACAGATGTTTGTATGGGTGGGCATGGAGAATCATGGAGAATCTTGCCAAGACACAAGGTCCGCTGCACATCGTCACTTGGCGCGAGACCAATTGCCGTGATCCGAGAAAAGGCCACTTCATCTCAGCACATAACGAGCACAGATGCAGGGCACGCGAAACAAGACTCTCGCCCTGTCTCAATCCAGACCCAAATGAATCGGCTGAATGAGGAAGCGCGGGCCCAGAAGCTTGCGTCACCTTTCTCATCGCACCCGAAGGTAAAAGTCGCAATCCTAATATCAAGCAAGTGGTCTACTCGTACATACAGCAACAAACCTATGGGTATGTGGATCTCTGTGTGATTAGTTTTCCATTCCTACCCATCTAATCCATGCTTTCTGTCCCAATGTGCGTCCCTTGCCAGCATCCCTCTGGCTAAGAAAGCTCTCAGTCTTCCAAATATGAAGCAAACAATGTGGAGGACCACCTGAATCGTTTCATTGCGGCCAACTTTACTCTCGGCAGATGACAACGCCAGGATAATACAGAGCTAAACTAGCACCAGTCACTGGTGTGTCGTCCTCATTGTTCCTCTTGCCTACCATGCCGACTCGTATGTTAGCTTTTGCGCTGGGTGGTATAGCCCAAAATTGTTGTTGGTGCCCGGCTAGCTTAAAGAATGGCGGCCGCTGCCTAGGGCTTTTTGCGACTGCTAAATTTAGTGTTTCCGTATTCGCTTAGCTCCCGCCATTGTAGACTAATACACAGTATGGCAGGACTAGGTGCTAGGTGGACGCCAAAAATTCCATGAATGCCACCACTTTTGTAAGAAGGCATTTTCTGATTCGATGCCGACGTTGCACTCTGTGGTCGTAGCAGAATGCAACCTTCCGCTCCCTTACTAGTCTTGCCACGTAAATAGGCCATGAAGGCTTTGAATTATGTATTTCCATTGCTTGAAAGTAATTCTCCTCACCGATGGGCCGAGTCGAGACTTATTCGATCACTGTAATTCTAGGGTTTGAAGGTTTGGGTCGCCGAGCACGCACCATGATCCGCTTTTGTAAGTCGACTTGCCTTTTTGGTTGACAACACCACATAACCACCGAAAAATCAACTCAAAGAAGCGACATGCTTTACAAAGGTGTGAGGCTGTCAAACTTACCCCCAAGCATTAAACGTGATCGCGTTCAATTCCCGCGATCGCCGGTTCGCGCAAGCACAAGCGCCAATTGCATCATTGCGGCCGGAATAGACCCTCGGGCACATATTCTCCGCGGCCGTGGCGCTAGCTAATTGACTATTTTATGCATCAAGGAGACGCCAAAAAAAAATTTAACATATCTCAAGAATTTGTACTGGCTCGGATATAGCCGCGGACATTGCAACGGCTGCATAAGTACCCCGTAGTTCCACAAGCCACGCCATCATGCATGCAGTGCACGATTTCCTTCACAAAACCCGGTGTGTATCCTCCGGCCCATATATGCTCTGATGCTATTACGTAGTATAGCGGAATCATCTGCCAAGTCGGATCAACTTGCCGTGATGATGTGGCCCTCTCATGTCGAGAGACAAAAGGGAGGCCGCAAACTCCGAGATGTGTTGGGTTACCGGTGAGTGAATGTTCAAGACAAGTCCAGTTAGGCGACGAGCCGAAAGCTGCATACAATACGTTAAAAATAATATGAAGCAATCTTGGCTTCTACCTAGTGGTATTAATCTGTTCATGGGCAATTTCTATCTATGATCAAGCCAGTGGCTTTGCCTTGTGACAAGGACTTCGACCTGTACATATCATCCCTGTTCCCTTTAATAGGGTCCAGTTTTTACATATTCAATCAATTACATGGTAATCTCTCCGTCTCCTATGAGATAATCCTGTTTATAGGCTCGAGCGAAAATGGAGATATGCGCGGGAATAGCCGGCTGATTCACGATTCTGTCTGGTCGAATGCAGTTAGCAACTTGACGTATACAGATACGTTATTGGCTTGTTTACAGCAAATCCCACCAGCAATCTTTTTTAAATCCTATGATTTTGGTGTATTGCCATCTTAATGTAGCTGACAAACTATCTTTCAAGTAAGCACGGATTGAGACAAAGCAGGACCTCAGCGGAATTTCAATAGCTGTACCGTATCACTATAATACCACTAGATTCAAATATTAGATTTTTACTTAAAAATCGTTAAAAGAAAGAAAACATAGAAGAAGAGGCAAGAGGAGATTTAAAAGAATAATCACGTTTTTTTGTTCGGGAAGAGGAGAGCTGATGGAGTTGCTGGCATCACATGACGATACTTGCTACTCAATGCGATCGTCATTACATATCAGGAATGACTGCGAGTATTTCTTCATTACGAAATCAAAAGGAATTAAGGCCATATTCAAGACAAATTAATTTCTCCATGAATGACTTGACATGATAAAGAATACCTTTAATACAATTCAATAGGAAGACCTCGATACCGATTACCTTTCTAGTAGGTACCTAGTCTTTATCTTAAGCTTGGTCCGCAGGCCCCGCATCGCCTTGGCTCCACTGCAAGGCACCCAGCTTCCACCCCGCCATCAGTAACCTCAAGCTTCATTCTCCCAGCATCGACTTGGGTTCCATTCAGTTTAGCCATCCCATCGCTCCACCCAATAAAAGAACGAGAGCTTACTGAATAATCATACTCATGGCTTCAAGTAGCGATGTCATGGGCTTTATTGCCCAGGCAAACGCAAATAGCGATGTCATAGTCCAAGGTGAGCTCGCAAACGACACCAATCATCGGCCAAAAAGCTAGCTTCCAGCTGACGTTTTCTGACCTGCAGAACTCCCCAAGCTCGACCTCGACCTCTACATACAAAATTATACTGGTACGCATATTACAGCTTTTCTATGAGGAACTGGATGCAGAAGCTGACAAGTCTCAACGAACCAGGCCGCACTCGGTACGACCGACTCTTACTGATCGGCAAAAGCTGTGTCCCGCTTTGCGTCGACGCGTTAAAGACAGCGGTACAGGAGGCAAAAAAGGGGTCCGATGTCACAAGATATAAAGATGCATGGGACTGCATACGACTCGCCGCCCCGACCGAGCCTGAAGCGCAGCGAGACGAAGCGTGGATTGAGGCGGTGGAAAAGGCAAACAAGGCCGAAACAACCAGGCTGGAATCTGAACTCAAAGGCTATAAGAATAACCTGATCAAGGAAAGCATACGGGTAAGTTTTGTTTTGCCGCTCGTCTAGTCCACCTACGGAAGCTAACATTACGCAGATGGGACATGAGGATCTTGGACGACACTTCGAAAGCATTGGCAAGCTGAACGAGGCTGCTGATGCTTACAGCCGTATGCGTCAAGACGTAAGCACAACAAAGCACATAATCGACTGCGGTATGCACCTCGTTAGCGTGTCACTGCAACGGCGCGATTGGGCCATGGCCCTCAGCAACATCGGCAAGATCACTGGCGTGCAAAGCGGCGAAGACGACAAGACTCTACAAACATATTCCAAAGTTGTTTCTGGCCTTTCACATCTCGGGCAGGGAAACTTTTTGGAGGCTGCGCAGCATTTTTTGCTGGCAGATTTTGACGTGTCTCCATCCGAGTATAGCGATTTGGCAAGCCCCAACGACATTGCTGTTTACGGCGGTCTCCTTGCTCTCGCAACTATGGACAGAGCTGAACTGCAACGTCGCGTGCTGGATAACCAGTCGTTCCGCACATTTCTGGAAAACGAGCCGCACATCCGCAAAGCCGTGAGCTTTTTCGTCAACGGCCGATACTCCAACTGTCTGTCCATTCTGGAATCATCACGCTCAGACTTCAAGTTGGACATTTACTTGCAAAAGAATATTGCCGAAGTATATTCTCGAATTCGCAGCAAATGCATTGAACAATATTTCATACCATTTTCCTGCGTGACTCTAGACAGTCTCGATGCCGCCTTTGCACGGCCAGGAGAGTCGATTGAGCATGAGCTGGTCACTATGATCCGTAGTCAATCACTAAAAGCAAAGATTGATGCGAAAAATAGGGTAAATACTACACTTCAAAAAAAGTTCGTTCTCGATGCTAACGCACAAAACAGTTGCTAGTGGCAGTACAACCTGATCCCCGTGCTGAAATGCAGAAGAACGCTCTCAAGGTTGCGCTCAGGTATGAAAAGGAAGCCACAGAACGCCTGCGTAGAATGAGTATCGTTGCTTCTGGGTTGGAGGTCACCTCTTCAAAGAAAGATCTCGCCATGGCTCCTAGTGATGAATCGTGGTACGAAGAGAACAGAGCCATGGCCTCACAGGAAGGGATGGAGACTATCGGCTGAGGCTAAATACTATACCACTGCAAATATAGCAAGAACTTAGAGACCAAAGGAGTGCTACAAAGCATCTGTGCAGATCACGCAAAGCTGACAGCTCCGAGTATTGTACGGATATGAAAGACTTTACCAACCCAGGCATTCCGAAGCAGTATCAAAATTAGCAAATGTACAAAGAAAACACAACGCTTTTAAATTTATATTGAGTCCATAATTATTACTGTCTATCTTCTCAGCCATGGTATCATGAAATCATACTACTACTCCCAGTTCTCAAATCACCCCATAAGCTGTCGCAAATCCGTAGGCGGCCATCTCACCTGCGCAAACGTGAGGCATCGCTTAATGCTCTGGAGAAACTTTCGCGTCACCTCGTCTCCCATGACATGTCCCTTTTCGCCATCATGCAACTTTTCTCTCGCACTTCTTTCGTGAATACCAACCATGGTCACACCAATGGGCCAGGCGGCCTTGCCAATACTCAGACGCAGGTAGCCATTGTTTGCATCAACATAGCGACGTTCCTGCAAAGCCTTGACGATTTCCACGACCGGTTTCAGTACATCGTCTTCTATGTCTCCTGACTCAAACTTGCGGAAAAGCTGTTATGGGGTATTAGCTCAATAATACATGCGAGAAGAATACATAGGTTAGAGAAACTTACTGGCTTCATGTTTTCCCTTGCCTGAACCATAGAGTTGTATGCCATCTTACTTGCACTCGTGTCGCGCTTTTCCTCGTTCATTGCCCGCTCATAAGCCGATAACACCATGGTGAAATAGCTTGCAAGCTGTCTAAACAGCCACTCTCTGCCTTGCTTGTCACTCGGTATCTCATCCGACACCTTCATATCCTTCTCTTCCACCAGTTTTAGCGTAGTCGGGATCGGTCCATCTGTCAACACCGTCGTAACCTTTCTGTACCGCCGCAAGCGAGCAGCATGGCTCTCAGCAAATAGCATCACCGGATGGCCCAGCTCGCGCAGCTTATCGCGCAACTCTGTATCGGGAATTTCGCCCGCAGCAGCCGCGGCGGCTTCTTCTTCCAGTTCTTCTTTGCTCTTTGGCTTCTCGCGCTCAGGCATACCGAGCCGCCTCCGCCGCGCCTGCTCTTGTTCCCATTCTTCTTCTTCGCGTCGTTGTCTTGACTCTTCGGCTAGGCGCCGCCGTTTCTCTTCGCGCGCGGCGTTTTCGGCCGCTGTGTCTTCTTCGAGTTTGCGCTTCGCTGTGGCTTTGGCTTCGCGCTCTTCTTCTAGGGCTTTTTGCTCGGCTAGGTATGCGGCTTTGCGATCTGCTTCGACTTCTGATCGCTTTTGGAACTTTTTGTCTTCCGAGGCTGGCTTTTTGGACTTGGAGAGCTCCTTGCCCATCAAGGCAGCAAAGTCCATGGTCGGCGTTGGTCGCTGCAGCCCCGTCCAGGGTGCCGTGTAGTACTGTAGTAACGCGTCCAAATTATCTTGAAGAGTTTCTACAGCACAGTAGAACAAAATTTTATCAAACTTGGATGTACAGCGAGGTTGAAAAGGTTTAGTTTGTTGCGATCCGATGTTGTTGAAAAGCTATCGATTGGCGGGTATTTATCGGATAATTTTGGGGCGCAAAGTGAGGTTGTCACCAATATGCGGAATCTCCCGTTGGCACACTATTTACGGTGCCGACTCGACAGCATCTTAAATTTTAAACTGCCGCTCAAAATATTTCCGCAAAGGAGTATATAAATTATGTCAGAGAAGAGAGAGTCGAGCCCGGAAGCCCCCTTTATGGTACGACTGTTTTATCGCACTGGGTCACTTTACCGGTACGTTGGTTCCCATTTCCCAACGAGGCGATAATGTAGTCAACAATTTGCTAATCGCTGGCGCGGAAAAGGTCGGATGATTTTGTATCGCACACGTTACCACCTTTTGTCTCTATATATACGTGGCCAACATGTACACTTCATGATCTAGCTTTGGAGCTAGCCGATGCCAAACCATCTGCTCTACCTACTCCATCTGTTGGCACGAGACTAGTGTTTCAATTAGTATGTCCAGATCTACGTGAAACTAGCTCTTCTGCCAATTCAGGGCCTCGGTTTATAGTCAAGGACCTTGGCAGCACGGTTATAGGAGAAGGTGGCCCAGGCATAGATAGCGACGATGATCTTGATACCTCGAAACTGGATATTGCCAACGGTAGCAGGACATTACACGACGCACATTTTGTCGTCGGGGACTTTATTAATTGTGCAGTCCTGCCGCCTCTATCAGATGGCTCTGTGGCTCCAGTATCGAATGCAAAAACTCCTCCATCGACACGGTCAGTGCCAGACAGTCATGAGAATACTTCCTACAATCGCCGTGCCCGCGGGGGTAGAAGAGAATTCTGGCAGGAACCTGACATCCGCTTGCCTCGCGGAGACTGGATGAGGGGCCAAAGGGCTTTCGAGCGCAATGACGGCTTCACAAGTAGGCGAAGGCATGACCGTTGGTGACCTGGATTGGGAAAGGGAGTTTGGCGTCATCCGCCTCCATAGGCATAGTTTCGGTTTTCAAATAATTATACCCCCATCCAAATTTTCAGTTTTAAAGCACAGGCACAGTAAACACTTCAGCTTATGTTTGTGAAATGGTTTCTATTCCGCTTCAACTCCCAAATTATATGTACACGGCTCCCCCACACATCACGATCAACTCTTTATTTCTCGTAAATGCTATCGCCCTTTCGCTTCGCTCGCAGATCATACAGTCCCTGTGAAATATACGTTAGTTCTGCGTCCCTCTACTCGTGCCTTTTACCCATCACTCTTCGGGAACGTGATAAAGTCCTTACGTCTGTCGTGTAGGCAACGTAGCCAAATATGGCCGGAATGACGGCCACATACATAAATGTGATTCTGGCAGTGCGCGGCGTCCATCGGAAGAACTGGTGGCGGTTCTTCTGCATCGCTGTTGTTCCCTAGACGTTAGCATTCGCGAGTCGGAGTCGAGGGTCGGAAGTCACGCACCCTGCAGCTTGAGGTATGCCGGGTCCGGCTTGACGTCTGTGAGATGTTAGCCAATTGGTTCTGAATCAATTGATTTCGGCTGCACGTACTGAGCTGCGCCATCTTGTCTAGTTGCGCGCTGGCGATGGTCCTTGTAGATAGATGGCTAGGAGTGCCGATGGTCGCGATGAAGCTTGCCTTCTCGGTTTGCGGGATGGGTGTGATTATCTAATGCAATTTTCTCAACTGTGATTGGCTCCAAGTTTTGGTCGTGGGATACTACCCTGTACAGACGATACGAGAACTATCGAGACAAAAACAACTGTCGTAAATATATCAAAGCTAAATTGTGTAATCAATGGAGCTTATTATTTTTTGAAAAGTTTCGGAAATTTGCTTATCAGGGCCAATCTTGCGTCTTGTAGCATTGTTGTGAGATTGGTTGTCTGACCCATCAGTTCATACGAAATAGAAGAGCTCTGCGTGCTTTCATGTAGGCACATTGATCCTCCGGCAACACCACAGTCTAATGTTTGTATTATTTCATATAACTTCTATAGACTCTAAAATAAAATGCAATACACCAATTCTAAATATTAAATAGATTTTTTCTGCATATACAAGCCTCATTTCGTGACGCGCCGGCTCATAATGCCGGTGGCAAGAAACGAGTCACGTGATGCGACTTTCTTCTGTGAAGAGCTAGCGCGCCAACCAATCTCGATAGAAAATTGTCAAACCAAGAGGGCGACTCAACGGCCAAATCCATTCATCAGCGCCACCACTGGTCATTGCCGTGCGCTGTTGTGAAAACGGCACTTCCTTCACGGAAGAGGACCAAAGACTAAACATATATTTGTGCACTTGATTCTCGCGCTAGGAGACAAGAGCATTTCGCGCGTTCTGACACGCGCTCCGGCGTGAAAGCTACCGACTAGGCAAACACCATCGTCGACGCTGTCGCATCGTGAAGCCAACATGTCTGGAATCCCGCCACCACCACCCGGCTGGGGGGCTCCTCCTCCTCCCCCGTCGTCATCGATGCCGCCGCCCCCATCGGGCCCTGCGCCGGCAGCTCCTCCTCCAGGATACCGACCCCCGAGCGATCCTCACATTGCAAAATTCGCCCAGAAGAAGCAAGAATGGCTGCGCCACCAGCGCAACCGTTTTGGCGAGAAGCGCAAGGGAGGTTTTGTTGAAACACAAAAGGCGGACATGCCTCCGGAGCATCTGCGCAAGATTGTACGAGACATTGGCGATGTATCGCAGAAGAGATATACAAACGATAAGCGAAGCTATCTCGGCGCGCTAAAGTTCATGCCACATGCTGTGCTGAAGCTGCTCGAGAACATGCCTATGCCGTGGGAATCTGCGAGAGAAGTCAAGGTTCTTTATCACGTCAATGGTTGTCTCACGCTTGTGAACGAGATTCCTCGCGTCATTGAACCTGTCTTTTTCGCACAGTGGGCTATGATGTGGACGTTTATGCGTAAAGAAAAGGCCGACCGCAGACTATTCAAGCGAATGCGATTCCCTCCATTTGATGACGAAGAACCGCCGCTGTCGTGGTCAGAAAATATCGAAGACGTCGAACCTCTCGAGCCCATCCAGATGGAGCTAAACGAAGACGAGGATGAAGCAATCTACGAATGGTTTTATGACCACAGGCCATTGCTTGACACATCGCATGTCAACGGTCCTAGCTACAAATCGTGGAACCTTACACTTCCACAAATGGCCGCCTTGTTCCGTCTGAGCCGACCTCTCATCTCTGAAGTGGTGGACAAGAACTACTTTTATCTGTTCGACCTGAAGAGTCTCCTGTCGGCAAAGGCACTGAACGTGGCGCTCCCGGGTGGTCCACGATTCGAGCCTCTGTACAAAGACATCAACCCCAACGAAGAAGACTTTGGCGAGTTCAACGCCATCGACCGAATTATCTTCCGAAACCCCATCCGAACCGAGTTCCGCGTCGCTTACCCATATCTCTATAATTCTCTGCCAAGAAGCGTTCATCTTTCTTGGCATTCTCATCCTCAAGTAGTCTTCAACCGAGCCGACGACCCTGATCTGCCAACTTTCCACTTCGACCGACGCATCAACCCAATTTCGTCCCGAACCGTTGCGCCGAAGAACGTCGAAGTGACATTGGAAGACGAGCTATTTGGGCCTGGGAATAATGAAGAAGATGAAGAAGATGCTTTCACTCTTCCCGGAGGTGTTGAGCCTTTCCTCGCTGACGAAGAATTGGATAACGAGCACACCTCGTCCGCCATCGAACTCTGGTGGGCGCCATTCCCCTTCGATCGACGATCTGGCCGCATGGTTCGCGCTCAAGACGTTCCTCTCATTAAGCAGTGGTATCTGGAGCACCCTCCTTCAGACCGACCGCCGGTGAAGGTGCGCGTATCGTACCAGAAACTGCTCAAGAACTACGTTCTTAACGAGCTCCACAAGAAGAAGCCAAAGGCTCAGAACAACCAGAATCTCATGCGATCGCTGAAGCAGACCAAGTTCTTCCAGCAGACCACAATTGACTGGGTTGAGGCTGGCCTGCAAGTTTGCCGTCAAGGCTTCAATATGCTCAACCTTCTTATCCACCGCAAGAACCTTACCTATTTGCACCTTGACTACAACTTCAACCTGAAGCCAGTCAAGACGTTAACGACAAAAGAGAGAAAGAAGTCGCGATTCGGAAATGCGTTCCACTTGATGAGAGAAATTCTGCGGCTGACCAAGCTGATTGTTGATGCTCAAGTCCAATACCGTCTCGGAAATATCGACGCCTTCCAGCTTGCTGATGGTATTCACTATGCTTTCAACCATGTCGGTCAGCTCACTGGCATGTACCGTTACAAGTACAAGTTGATGCACCAGATCCGTACATGCAAGGATTTGAAGCACCTGATCTATTACCGCTTCAACTCAGGACCCGTCGGTAAAGGTCCTGGTTGTGGTTTCTGGGCCCCTTCGTGGCGTGTTTGGCTCTTCTTCATGCGAGGTATCATTCCGCTTTTGGAACGATGGCTTGGCAACTTGCTTTCGCGTCAATTCGAAGGTCGACACAGCAAGGGTGTTGCAAAGACCGTTACCAAGCAGCGAGTTGAATCGCACTTTGACCTGGAACTGCGTGCCTCCGTCATGGCTGATCTGATGGATATGATGCCTGAGGGTATCAAGCAGAGCAAAGTAAACACAGTCTTGCAGCATCTTTCAGAGGCTTGGCGATGCTGGAAGAGCAACATTCCATGGAAGGTCCCTGGTCTGCCTGCCCCTATTGAGAATATTATCCTGCGTTACGTCAAGTCAAAGGCTGATTGGTGGATCTCGGTTGCACACTATAACCGTGAACGCATTCGACGTGGTGCTACTGTTGATAAGACTGTAGCCAAGAAGAACGTCGGTCGCCTGACACGATTGTGGCTCAAGGCTGAGCAAGAGAGACAGCATAATCACATGAAGGATGGCCCGTACGTGTCTTCTGAGGAAGCCGTTGCTATCTACACTACGACTGTCCACTGGCTCGAGTCTCGCAAGTTCTCGCCGATTCCCTTCCCTAGTGTGTCTTACAAGCACGATACCAAGATTTTGATTCTTGCTCTTGAGCGACTGAGAGAAGCGTACTCAGTTAAAGGACGCTTGAACCAAAGCCAGCGTGAAGAGCTGGCACTGATCGAGCAAGCATACGATAGTCCCGGAACCACATTGGAACGAATCAAGCGTTTCTTGCTGACACAGCGTGCCTTCAAGGAAGTCAACATCGACATGAACGACAATTATAATACCATCAACCCTGTTTACGATATTGAGCCTATCGAGAAGATTAGTGATGCTTACCTCGATCAGTACCTATGGTATCAGGCCGATCAAAGACATCTTTTCCCAGCCTGGATCAAACCTTCTGATTCTGAGGTCCCTCCTCTACTGGTTTACAAATGGGCCCAAGGAATCAACAACCTCAATACAGTCTGGGAGACAGAAAACGGAGAGTGCAATGTTATGGTCGAGACTGAGCTCTCCAAGGTGTATGAAAAGATGGAGCTTACACTCCTCAACTCCTTGCTACGCCTTATTATGGACCATAATCTGGCAGACTATATCACGGCAAAGAACAATGTTCAGCTTACCTACAAGGACATGAATCACGTCAACAGTTATGGCATGATTCGTGGGCTGCAATTCTCTGCGTTCGTCTTCCAGTACTATGGTCTCGTGCTGGATCTTCTTTTGCTTGGTCCTCAGCGCGCGAGCGAGATTGCTGGACCTCCTCAAAGCCCCAACGACTTCCTTCAGTTCCGCGACCGTGAGACCGAGACGAGACACCCCATCAGACTCTACAGCCGATACATCGACAAGATTTGGATCTTCCTTAGATTCACCGCAGATGAATCGCGAGATCTTATCCAGCGCTTCCTTACCGAACAGCCGGATCCTAATTTCGAGAATGTTATTGGCTATAAGAGCAAGAAGTGCTGGCCCAGAGATTCTCGCATGCGTCTCATGCGTCATGATGTCAACCTCGGCCGTGCTGTGTTCTGGGACTTGAAGAACCGACTGCCACGTTCGGTTACCACCATCGAATGGGATGAAAGCTTCGTTAGTGTTTACAGCCGTGACAACCCGAACTTGCTGTTCTCAATGTGCGGATTCGAAGTCCGTATCCTTCCCAAGATCAGAAACCAGAATGACGAGTTCCCCGTCAAGGACAGCGTCTGGTCTCTTGTCGACAACACAACAAAGGAGAGAACAGCGCATGCTTTCCTGCAAGTCACCGAGGAAGACATTCAGAAGTTCAACAACAGAATTCGCCAGATTCTCATGTCTTCCGGCTCTACGACCTTCACAAAGATTGCCAACAAGTGGAACACGGCTTTGATTGCTCTCTTTACATACTACCGCGAAGCAGCTGTCTCTACTGTTGATCTGCTTGATACAATTGTCAAGTGTGAGACAAAGATACAGACCCGTGTCAAGATTGGCCTGAACTCGAAGATGCCTTCTCGATTCCCTCCAGCAGTCTTCTATACGCCCAAGGAATTGGGAGGCTTGGGAATGATTTCTGGCTCTCATATCCTTATTCCTGCCAGTGACAAGCGCTGGTACAAGCAGACAGACACCGGCACAACGCATTTCAGAGCTGGCATGACGCATGACGAGGAGACACTGATTCCCAACATCTTCCGTTACATTATCCCCTGGGAGGCCGAGTTTATTGATTCGCAGCGAGTTTGGACGGAGTACTCTCAGAAGCGCCTTGAAGCAAACCAGCAGAATCGTCGTCTTACTCTGGAAGACCTCGAGGACAGCTGGGACCGTGGTCTGCCCCGTATCAATACTCTCTTTCAGAAGGACCGCAGCACCCTGAGCTTTGACAAGGGTTTCCGCGCCCGATCTGAATTTAAGATCTACCAGCTGATGAAGAGCAACCCATTCTGGTGGACAAGTCAGCGCCACGACGGAAAGCTGTGGAACCTCAATGCTTACCGTACCGATGTTATCCAAGCCCTTGGCGGTGTTGAAATGATTTTGGAGCACACCCTGTTCAAGGCAACTGGATTCCCATCGTGGGAAGGCCTTTTCTGGGAAAAAGCATGCCTTGCCAACGGCACAATGCTTTTGCGACATGACCACACTGAAGTTGCTGTTGAAGATGTCAAGGAAGGTGACCTCCTCCTTGGCCCCGATGGCGAAGCCAGACGTGCGTTCAACATTGTCAATGGCACAGACCGTCTGTATCGCATCGAGATGGACAGCAACGTGGAAGACCTTGTGGTTACGTCAAACCATATCCTCGTCTTCCACAAGGGCAGCGGAAGTGACTCTACCAGTGCCACAGTCGCGGGCGGTCGCAATACTACTGTCGCAAAGTTTGATACAGTGGAAATGACGGCCGCTCAGTTCGCAGCACTTGACCGCTGCGAGCGTGACAAGCATTACCTCTTCGTGGCATCCGAGAAATTTATCCCAGACGTTCATAACTTTGCTGTCAAGAATATCGTGTTGGAAGCCAACCCCACCGCATGGTCCGGCTTCCGTGTCGATAAAGACCAGCTCTACTTGCGACACGATTATCTCGTTCTGCACAACAGTGGTTTCGAAGAGTCCATGAAGTTCAAGAAGCTCACAAACGCCCAGCGATCAGGTTTGAACCAGATTCCCAACCGTCGCTTTACTCTCTGGTGGTCACCGACCATTAACCGAGCCAATGTCTACGTTGGTTTCCAGGTCCAACTGGATTTGACTGGTATTTTCTTGCACGGCAAGATCCCTACTCTCAAGATTTCTCTCATCCAAATCTTCCGTGCCCATTTGTGGCAAAAGATTCACGAGTCTGTGGTTATGGATCTTTGCCAGGTCTTTGACCAGGAGCTGGAGGCACTTGGCATTGAAACTGTTCAGAAGGAGACTATTCACCCGCGTAAGTCTTACAAGATGAACAGTTCCTGCGCCGATATTCTCCTATTTGCCAGCCACAAGTGGAATGTTACTCGTCCATCTCACCTTTACGACACCAAGGATGTTATCGAGCCCAACACGACAAACAAGTTCTGGATTGATGTGCAGCTGCGATATGGTGACTACGATTCGCACGACATTGACCGCTATACTCGTGCCAAGTATTTGGACTACACCACGGACAGTGCAAGTATCTACCCTTCTGCTACTGGGTTGATGATTGGTATTGATCTTGCGTACAACTTGTACTCGGCTTACGGCATGTACTTCCCGGGCTTGAAGGTACTTGTCCAGCAGGCCATGGCAAAGGTCATGAAGGCCAACCCGGCGCTATACGTCTTGCGCGAGCGTATTCGCAAGGGTCTTCAGCTTTATGCCTCGGAGAGCAACCAAGAGTTCCTGAACTCGCAGAACTACTCTGAACTGTTCAGCCAGAAGACTCAGCTCTTTATTGACGATACCAATGTTTACCGTGTCACTATCCACAAGACTTTTGAAGGCAACTTGACGACCAAGCCGATCAATGGTGCCATCTTCATCTTCAACCCACGTACGGGACAGCTATTCTTGAAGATTATTCACACTAGCGTCTGGGCTGGCCAGAAGCGTCTTGGACAGCTCGCGAAGTGGAAGACGGCAGAAGAAGTCGCAGCACTCATTCGTTCATTGCCCGTGGAAGAACAGCCCAAGCAGCTCATTGTTACTCGAAAGGGTCTGTTGGATCCTCTCGAAGTGCAGCTGGTTGACTTCCCCAACATTTCCATCCGTGCCTCCGAACTTCAGCTTCCTTTCCAGGCTGCCATGAAGGTTGAGAAATTGGGTGATATGATTCTGCGGGCCACCGAGCCGCAGATGGTACTGTTCAACCTGTATGATGAGTGGTTGAAGAGTGTGTCGTCATTCACCGCATTCTCTCGTCTTATCCTGATCCTCCGTGCCCTTCACGTTAACCCAGATAAGACGAAGCTGATTCTTCGCCCGGACAAGACAATTGTCACTCTAGAGCATCACATTTGGCCATCGCTGTCGGATGAAGACTGGATCAAGGTAGAAACTCAGCTCCGTGACCTCATCCTGAACGACTATGGAAAGAAGAACAACGTCAACGTGTCCAGCTTGACAAGCAGTGAAGTCCGTGACATTATTCTCGGTATGGAGATTTCTGCCCCGTCGATGCAGAGACAGCAGGCCGCGGAAATCGAGAAGCAGCAGCAAGAGCAGCAGCAACTCACTGCTGTTACCACCAAGACGCAGAACGTACACGGAGAGGACATTATCGTTACGACTACGTCTCAGTTTGAGCAGCAGACTTTTGCCTCCAAGACTGAGTGGCGAACGAGAGCCATTGCTACCTCCAACTTGCGCACGAGAGCGAAGAACATCTATGTATCTTCAGTGGATAACGACCTCGACGACGTCACCTATGTTATGCCGAATAACATCCTGAAGAAGTTCATTACGGTGGCGGATCTGCGCGTCCAAGTTGCTGGTTATCTGTATGGTTCATCGGCTCCAGACAATGATCAGGTCAAGGAGGTTAAGTGCATTGTCATGATGCCACAGGTTGGCGGGTTGCGCAATGTACAACTGCCGCAACAATTGCCGCAGAGCGAGTTCCTGGAAGGCATGGAAGCGCTTGGTGTTATTCACACCGCATCGGGAAGTGAGCTTCCGTACATGTCGGCAGCGGATGTAACAGAACACGCGAAACTGCTTGATGCGCACAGCGAGTGGGACAAGACCAACACAGTTACCGTCTCCGTCGCGTTTACACCCGGCAGCGTGTCTCTGTCGGCATGGGGTCTAACGCCGCAGGGCTACCAGTGGGGAGCGGAAAACAAGGATGTGCAGAGCGACCAGCCGCAAGGATTCACGACGACAATGGGCGAGAAGCGCAAGCTACTTTTGAGTCCGAGATTCAGGGGCTTCTTCCTCGTGCCAGACGATGGACGGTGGAACTATAGCTTCATGGGCAGCGCTTTTGCCGGTATGGAAAAGAAGCCCGTGCACGTCAAGCTTGACACACCTCTTCCGTTTTACAGCGATCACCACCGACCTGTCCACTTCCACAGCTTTGCAGAGCTTGAAGATGTTGGTGTGGATCGATCGGATAACTTTGCATAATCCATCTGTTGCATGAACCTATGTATGACGAGACGGGGGAGTTGGGGCGAAAGAGAGCAGAGGTTGCTGCTGACCTGCCTAAAATGGAAGATGAGCTGTGTTTCGCTGCGAGGTGAACATGTGTTAAGAAAAAAAAAGGGGGATTTGAGGCTGAGAAACAAGGAACGGCGTTGAAGAAACATTTATGAAGTATTGTGTTATTACTGGCATTGGTGGTTCATTTTTTCTGTATTTTTTTCTCTTTGCGTTGATCTTGAAGCATAGTTACGCAATCGTGGCAGTTTGCTAGTATTGTAGGAATAGTTAATAGAGGACGGAACAATTTCCTCTTTTGAAAAACTAGTTGAGCCAGAAAAGAATGGGACATGTATTGGAAACACAACTGCCGATTACAGCGATGCTCAAGACCGAGGGCGTTGGATGATGACAATGGCTAGACTTGGTTGATATTTTCTAGCGTAATTGACGTGCTTAGACTTGTCACGGCGTCGGCCGTTTGGCAGAATGCGGCTTTTTCGTCCGTGCGTAGGTAGTAGTATTCACGCAGGATGTTACGATCCTGTGGCAAGGTAAGCTAAGGAAGAACCAGGGTGGTGGTGTTAACATGCATATCCGTACGAGTATGTACGAGTAGCTCTGCGAGGCATCCGCTCGGTGTGCGCGGTGGGTTTGTTAGCAGGCTTGACCAAGTCCCGTTGGTACTGTAGGTATGTCTGTACCTGATTTTCTTCATGATGCAAGTCACCGTTTCTAGGCGGGTCCTGGCTTTTTACAAGGGTACATGTGGCGTCCTTCCTGGAGGTAGAGAGAAGTTCAACCGTATCTTTGGGAGAATAATTTCGTCTTTTTATGAGAGGAAAGCATGACAATGCGGGAGCTGATGGAGCGAGGCATGAGGTTGTCATCTAACTTGGCTCAACACTGAGCAGCAATGGCCAAAGCTTTGTAGCACGCACTCCGTGATGGAGAGGAAGAGGATTACGAATAGGGCCCTCTGTGTGTCATGACATCTTGGAGACGCAGCCAGGGCAGCGGCCGGGGCAGGGCATGCGCGCGCGCTGCAAAGGTCAAATTAAGGCCTCTTTCATGCATTCATGCAACACAGCTTCCCACATGGTGACATGGTGGCTCTTGCGGGCCTTTTTTTTAATGGGCGAGCATGTCTCGTTGCTTACACGGCTTGCCTTAGTTTGGTTCTCCACTGACCCGCTCGTTGGTCCGTTATTAGCCTAAACAGGGTATGGAACAGGGGCCGAGACGCCTGTGCCGAGGCGATGTGGGTGTGGGCTATGCCGTTGAAAGCTTGTGCGTGGGTGCCGTGTAGTACATACTCGTATACGTACTGGATTGGATAGCGGTGGTGGACAAGTTTTTGTACAGACAGAGTTATGATGCCAAGGTGCGGGCGGACGGGCTATGTACGGAGCTTGTCGATTATTTGCGACTAAGGACACATAGTGTGACTTATGCTCGTGCTGGTGATGAGAATGTTGGACGCCTGAGCGCTGCGGCGGGTTGGTCGTCTGTTGCATAATATTACATGAAAGATGCCAATATGAGATGGCTAGGATGAGGGTTGTCCAAGATGGGATGGCGGCTTGGCTGCGGAGAAGCAAAGGAAGACGGAAAGGAACAGAATAGAAGTGGTCTGATGAGGGACTTTCTCTTTGCCTGTCTACTATAAGCTGCAGTTCCCGTACCTGCCGATGCGCTGTTTGGTGGAAGTAGGAGTCAAGGATCAGACAGACTTGAAAATGAGCACTAAAGTAGAGACACAGATTATGCGGCATAATTCTCTTGGTATTATAAAGTATTAAAGTGTGCTTGTAGTACTGTACAGTACAGCCAAGGGGCGTAGTAATGTTGATGACCTTAAGCTACTGTATGTCAAGGTTGTCTCTAAGAATAGCGCAGGGTCCTTACAGGGCTGTAATATATGAGCGGATTCAGGAAGGCACAAAGGGTGGTTCTTGCCTTGCCTGACTTGGTTCTAGGAAGGAGGCATTGCCCTGTTCCTTCCTCATAATCAAGACAAAGAGGTCCAGAAAGGGAAGCAACAACGGCCTATTAGGAAACAGCAAAATGACATAAATAAAAATGAAATTAATGTATTAATAATGGACGAAATGAAATCAAGATGCACGCCCCTGCTGCTGGGCTCGCCCATGCCCTCCGTCCTCCTCCAGCTTTGACATCCTGACAAACGGCACTACGCATCGGCTTTGCCATCAAACGCAGCTCGATCCACAGTCTGACCGTCATGCCCCTTGATGCAAATCAATCTACATATGAGCATCGTCATCATCGTCTTCAGAACCATCATACATAGTATCAGGCACTAGCAGCAATGGCAATTGCAGCCGAACCGAGAAGCACTGCTGAGCCATCGCGGTGCCATGCTACCCTTGCATCACGGGGCCTCCTGTTGGTGCATTAATTATACGTACGGTGCGGCATATGTGCACAATTGCATGGTAGCATCGCATTCATTCGCACAGCACAAACGCCAACGTGCATTTACATGGCCATGGTGGCCCACGACGCTGCTACATTGTCGCGCAACAAGGGCCGCTTGCTGTTCACTGGTGCCGTTTGGCTGCCGCTGTCGCATGTACTAGCAGGTTTCGCTCGGCATTGTAATTGCAATGGAAGAATCTTGCCGATTTACAGTACACTCAATTTACACATGCCTGCAGCGATACGATGTGCTGCATACTCATACATACACACACGCCCATGCTCCAACTTGTACCACATGGAGACATGCGCCACTTGGAACATCCCTCGAAGTTGACAGCCCGCCATCTTGACCACTGCTGCACAAGCATTCAAGCATATGCATAAATTTTTGTTCAGCAGCGCTAATATTATGCACATATTTACGTGTGCTGTATTCTCCAGGAGCACGAGTTCAGCACATGTCCCACATGACATGGAAGCCGCCGCCCGGCTCCCTGGATAACGTAGGAGGCTCTCGACTCTTGCTGCAAAACACCAGACCACCCCATGCCTCTGGACGGTTTCGATCCCCCACAACGGAGGTCCTTTGTCTGCCGCCAATTGGGCCGCCTTGAGCCACCAAGCCACTTGCCGTCGCCAGGAGGTTCGAAGTGCATGCAAAGCATCCTGGAGCAGCCCGCAAAAGCCGCACTCTTGAGACGAACCCAAGCACTCCTGGCCGTCATCCTGAGCCCAACGTTGCAATTGTCTGTCAAGTGTAATACTCCGTACTCCGTCAAGGTTGGCTCATGGCTTTCGGCCCTGTACAATGGCTCCGCGGCCGCCGGTACGGGAGTGCCTGGTGCTAACCCGCTGCTTCTACGCTCTTCCTGCGGCCTTCCTGCGGTCTAATGCGGCCTTTTCCACACCTAGCTCGTCGACAGCTGCATGTTGACTAGTCCGATGGACTCGGCGCACTATGTGGCATCTGCAGCTCTAGCGCCATCTCGACACACCTAGCTCTCACCCGTCGTGCTCTTCAGGAGCTTCCCGCGTGTGAGCATGGCACCGCCGCGCCGCCGTCTGGTTCACAGGCACATCCAGTCGGGTCAACCCCCCAGAGCTTGGATCAACAGCCAATGGTGGCCCGGTGGCACTCCTCCTTCACGCCGGCGGCTGTTCATGGGCAGCTATATCCAGAGCTCATAGTCTCACTACCACTCTCCAGGCGAGCTTTGGTGTGTACGCGTACCAAAGCTACCAAAGCTTGTGACGCTCTGCTTCCGAACACCGACTTCCTTGTCTTCTTCACACGCCCCCAACGAACCTCTAGCGGCACATTGCCAGAACCCAATGCCGTAATTATGCTGGAGTTGATGAAGGGTCTTACTCACGTTATCCCGTGCCCTGTGCTTCAAGAGAGGACTTTCTGGAACATCTGACTTTGTTCCTATTGCCGCTCCATCTTCCAATCATGACTCGGGCCAATAATTACCCGTGTTCCTGTTAGATGCTTCATCATGGGACGATTCCACTTGGCCTGATCGGCTGGTCAAGGGTTCTTTTGTCTGCCATGCCTTGACAGGATGCTCTCGACCTGATCCCTACTCGGCTTGCATGCCAAAAGCCCACCTGCCTCGCAACTCAACTATAACCCACCCGCGTGCATTACAACCACCCCCTTTGAGATAACCCTGACCAACCAAAACCCTGTTTTCCTTTACCTACCCACAGGCCTGCCATTTGTTAGACATTGTATTGCCTCGAATTTCCTGCTTTTGCCTCGTTTGGCCGTTATGGCGAGCACTTTTACACACTACTGTCTATTAACCCGTGGTTCAACGATAAAGGGTCAAGAGCCTAGTCCCAACCAGTCGTGCCTCCTCACAAGAAGAATGTGCATGTTACTCATCTAATATTACTCCCACTATACCGAATGGTAATCAGCTAGCAAAAGAGTCTTTGCATTGGCATGCATTGCATCCTGGCACTACACGCCCCCCTCTAAGTGGCACCCTTACAGATCCTAGAGCCCTTCTAGTGCATTCATGTTTGAATCAAGGCCCGGGAATTGTGCCAGAAATTATTTTGGTCGATGGATCAGTAGATATTCGTTGCATAAACGTTCAAATTACACCCATTCCCTCGGCAGAAGTCCCGTCATAGGCAGGCAAGCCCGCACCGTCGCAGCTGCAGACGAGGTGGCGTTACTTGTCGAATCTCATGTGCTTCCTGAAGAGCAAGCTATTTACCGCGTACAAACCACCCAGCCAGCCAACAGCTAGCGCGTGGGCTCACTTGCTTCCCTTCTCTCTCCTCGGCATCAACTGCTCTAATGAGGTGTTCTATTATGTTATGCTGAGTACCCACAGGCACTCTTCTTGTTTATATATTACTCTGCTGTAGCAGGCTATAGACGTCAGATCTTATACTAGGTGCTCTTCATGCGAGCTATACCTGGATCAATTCCTGGCATACAACGCATCCCGAGCCATCTACCGGACATCTAGATGCTACTCCATACAACCTCACATATTACCATCGGCATCAAAGCACACGTGAGGGAGCGGAAAAGGCAGCTGTTGGTCCAGGACACTCACCAAGCCCATTTAATCTGCTATTTTTGAGACGACAGCGAAACGAACCCCTGTTGTGCTCGCAGAACCGCCCTATGCCAGGCTCTTATGGACGACTACGGTGTTTCGACAAGCAACTAGATTAGCTGGGCCAAGTTTGACCGGCTACCGGAAGCCCAAGCTATATGGGACTCGGCTATTTGTTCCTCTCTTAATACGGAAATCCATCCTCGTACCCTGTCCTAATACCCACAGCCATAGTGGACGCCTCCCAGTTCCTGCCAGGTCCAGTCGGCGCTTACCAGATCTTACATCTTTGCATCTCCCCCTTCTCAAAAGTCGCCCGTGAGGGCGCTCTTCCCTAACATTATTTCCATTTACAAGCCAGCGACCATTCAGAGCAGCTCGCTCTGGAGGGATTCATGTGTAAAAGACACGCTGGCGGAAAACTATCGAGCAGCTTCCTACAATGTGGACTACTCTGGTCACATTTCGCCTTCGGGCGACCAGAGGCAAGTTCACCACTCATACGACTCGTCCGCCTTCCATGAGAGCCACCGACCACATCACGAGCAGGGCCAGCAGCACCATCACTCTCACCAACATACTCACCAACATCTCCCAACAACAACGTACCAAAGACATGTCGCTGCCGAAGGCGGGCTACCGCAGATGCAAGAAGCTGGCAATGACACGCCACAAAACCAATCGGCCATGGCTCAACAGCAATCGCCAAATACATCGGCACAAATGCTTATAAGCCCTGGCATAGGATCATCCAGAAATGACAGGATAGCCAGCAATCCATTTGGAGGACATGGCTCGCTGATAGCTCCTTTGTATCCGGAAATGACACAGCCGCATCGCAGCACAGCTACCTCGCCTCTGCAAAGCCGAAAGAGACCCCCTCCCGAAGAGTTTGACTTGACAACATCCGGACTGCCCGACCTGCAGCATTCAAGTCTGGATAGCATGACACAGGCAACCGTTGGCGCACCATACACACATGCGACAGCTGCCGGCGGAATGATGAGTGCGCCAGATATGTCCATGACGCACCATCACCACCACCTACCTAATATTGGCCCATCCTCCAAAGTGATGCGAAGAGAAGACTCAGGAATGGGGATGCCGTCGATGGTCGGACAAGAGGGCATGCCGCCACCTGCACCGCGGCCACGAGGACCAAAGCTCAAGTTTACAGCCGAGGATGACCAGTTGTTGATTCTCCTCAAAGAGCAAAAGAATCTTACGTGGAAGCAAATAGCAGACTTTTTCCCTGGAAGGTCATCTGGAACATTGCAAGTACGGTACTGCACAAAGCTCAAGGCAAAAACGACACTCTGGACCGAGGAAATGGTAAGCTACGAGAAACAACGAGGCCGAAATCCATGGTATTTTTACTCGACATGCTAACGAGCGCTCAAACAATCATAGGATCAAAAGCTAAGACACGCGCTACAAGACTACGACAACGAAAGATGGCGAATCGTCGCGCACAAAGTCGGGTCCGGATTCACACCGGCTGCATGTCGAGAACGAGCTGGAGAAATGGGCTTGAGCGGCGAAGAAGACTACCATCAGCAACAACAGCAACTTTCACCTGTTGCCGGGACGTCGGAGAGTGGGCTTGGTATATATCAAGGCGATAGCCGACATGTGCCTTTTGGAGATAAACATCAGATGTTGCCAGAATGATGCTATGATCGAACGAGGAGATTTGAGAACTGGACAAACGAGTCGACGACGCTTGTTCACTGTCACTATATGGGGACTTTCAACGATATTTTTATTGGGACTTGGAAAAAGCTTTCTTACATTCTTTTTTATCATCAGATTTATTTTGTCATGACTTTGGAAAAGGTGCAAAACTCTACTATTTCTGGCGGCGGATGGGAATCGAGGCCAATTGATTTATGGGCTAACGAGGCAAAAATGCATCAAGTGTTGGTTTTATTTGGATCGTGGAAGGAGTGTATTTTGACGTTTTGTTTCTTTGATTGTCTTTTTTCTTTACATTGGGCGTTTTTGGCTTTTGTATACGCCAACGACTGTGTGTCTACGATATCCTGGCCTGCACTGCCCCAGAAGCATTGCATGCTTGTTACAATAATGTTAAATGATACTTGGTCACGCGTTTTCAGAGTCTTGTTTAAAAGGTTTCCACCTCATTTCTTGGGTTGTATTTGCTTTCCCTTTTGCACTACTTTACAGGAAATGCTCTCCCAGTTCCTTCTTGGTCATGACTACACCTCGTTCCACAAGGTCAATACACTTTTCATGCGTCGTCACGTCCAAACCCTGGTTAAGAAACTGCGCCATGTCCACCATCCACCCATTAAAGTCTCTAATCTCCGTCACCTTACCAGCTTGCACGTCTTGAAACATGGAGCTCTTGTTATCCTTGACTCGCTGCGCAACGCGATGCAGCATCTCCCGCAGCCGCGGCACAGAGAAGCGCTCGCTTAGCTGCTGGCGGGTTTCTTCGACTGAATTTCCACTGCTGCTGCTGTTGCTTTTTAGAATTGGGACGGTGCTTTCGTGGTTGACGAGGGCCTGGAAAATGGTGCTCGTTTCGACGAGCATGCGGTCCATGACCTTGATTGCGGGCCCGTCGGCTTCTTCGAAGAGCACGCCTGTTTTGCAGCGCACGATTGCGGAGAGGGGGTTTATGCTGGTGTTCACGACGAGTTTCTCTAGTTGTAGGATCCAGACGTCTAGGCTAGAGTAGGATGTCGCTTCCAGTGATTTTGTCGATACGATTTTGTCGGTGAGGTAGCTTACGCTAGGTGCTGGGGGGTCTTGTTGGAGGAGAACTGGGCCGACGTAGGCGTCTGCTGGGGAGGCAAAGACGCTTTTGAAGGGACCTTCGGAGTATAAGCCGTGATTCGTCACGCAGACGGTTGCGTTGAAGCCGTTGCCGTCTGGGTACCGAGCAGCCATGTACGCGGGTCCGTGTGGCGGCCAGAGCTTGGATACGCCATTCTGCGCAAAGGAGACTGTGCTGCGGCCATCGAGGTATCTGCGCAAACGGTCTACCTGTGGCAGCGCGGCGGATGCCTTTGTGGTGATGAAGAGGTTGTGAATCTTGCCGCCGTCGGCCACTTCGCGAACCGGACCACTGCCTTCCTCTGGCGGCGACTCGGTCCAGAATTCAATGTCAAAGTTTTTGTTGCAGAGTACTGAGCCGTCTTTGTGTACGATTTCGATGCCTTTGCTTTCGATCCATTGCGATAGGAGCTCTTTTCTGTGGACGACCAGGGTGATGGGAGGTGCATTGGGCCCGCCGGCGAGATAGTTGGCGTACATGCGGCCTAGATTGCCGATGCCGAGGATGTATATGCGCTTCTCTAGGTCAGATGTGCTGGATGGCGTGGATTGTGAGGTTTGAGATTGAGACTGTCTGAGGTTTGCTGGTGTCCAGGCGTATATCTTGCTAGGCGGGCTGCTGTCGTCCAAGAGTGCGGAGAGCCATGGCGGGCGATTGGTTGATGACATTCTAGTTGTCGTGAAGCACCGCGCGCAAGTTGACAAAGATGGAAAAGGACGTAGGGTTTTAATCGATGCAGCCATGCGGGCGTTTGTCTTGAGAATTGTTGGTTTTGAGATGTAGGTTGTCGACTGCGCCCTAGGGCGAGATCGGAGTGGGCTCAGCAGCAAGTGTTATAGAATTTGGAAGTCAATAATCAAGTAGACTTGCTGCTCCTTTGTCACAAACACTTATCCAATTAATCCCAATTGCACAAAAACGAATTGATGAATAATCAGAAATAGTTTGATCATCATCAACCGGCTTGATTAGAGAACTGTAATTGACGAGTGTAAGAGCCAGGTTCAGCTTCAATTCCACTGCAAGCTGGTGTAAGTCGCGCTGCACGTGCTGGTGGATCCCCCTGGCCGCGGATCTGACTGCCGCCTAACACCTGCGCTAGCCATGACCAATCAGCATGACGTCTTTGCCACTCAGCCTGAGGTTCACGATTTTAATGACTTGAACATCCGCATTGTCATCGTTCACGGTGGGAAAAGTTTTTCCTTTTGATGGCGTAACAACTTTCGAGTCCAGATGAGAAGCTAGATCGGTTAAACAGCTTTTTTTAAGAGGAGCTGCGCGGCGCAGGCCTATTGGGCAAAGTTTTGGCAAGCAAACGCCGAGGGGCGGCCGACGAAGAAATTCACGGCATCCGTTATCCAGCGCAAAACAGGACTCGAGGATATTCAACCCACGCGCATTTCCTCCAGCCTTGGATGTCTAATTAGCCTCTTATCAAGAGGCCAGAGCTCGTTGAGGAGTATTTTGGAGCGCATCGCAGCTTCGCTGGTCCTTTATTGACCTCAACCAACTTGCCGACAAAAGCCCGTGCAGGGAGATCGCCAGCCATGGACTCGGACGAGGGCCGCAAAGCTGAGGATGCCGGCGAGGGCAGAAGCGATTTAGTCGACAAGATGGTCGCAGCTGCTCAACAGGAGAATGGTGAATCTTCATCTGAGGAGCAAGTAGACGGTCAGCCGACTGTCGAAAGCATGACGGAAGATGACGCGCTTCGCAACCTCACCGGGACTGTGCGTGACCAGAATGATCTGGAGCGCGACATCACTCTGCAAGCCAATGCTGCCATTATGGAGTCAGAAGATAAAAAGGACCAGAATCGCATAGAAAAACTAGATGCGTCACGACATCGCTTGCAGCTGCAGCTCGACAAGGAGAAGAAGAAGCTGGACCGCGTTGCCGGAAACCCATACCAGTCTCGCAACGTGCAGAAAGAGATTGCCAAGCTGGAAGAAGAAATTCTCCAGGTTGACAATGACATTTCCGATTTCAAGTCGCGCATGAGCAAACGCCACGATCAAGATCCTCTAGAAGCGCAAAACCAGAGCAAGTCCAAGAGGTTACCCGGTGAGAGCCATCGCGACTTTCTCATTCGCACTGGAAAGATTACACCGTTTGCAAGAGTTGGTGGACCACGTCCTGCTGGTGTCCAGGGTCAGCTTGCCGATACCATTCTTGACGCGGAGGAGGAGGCCGCCGCTGAACAATACGAGACGACAGCAGAGGAACCGCATTCACATCAGCTCCTCCGAAGACCTGGTTTTGCGGATGAGAAAGCTACGCCAAGCGGATCCACGAGTGCCGTGGAATCGGAGTTTTCCCTACGCCCGCGCAAGAAACGCCGTGTGCAAGAAGCGGCTGATGAAGCCCCTCGAAGCCCGTCGGAAGAGTATCAGCCTGAAGAAGCCTCAGCTTCTGATTCAGGAGATTCCACTGTTTGGCGACAGGGCACTGAGGATGACTTGATCCGCGAGGAGCGACGCAAGACAAAGGCGAAAGCTACCCTTAAAGCCCAGGAACAGATTGACTTGAGTAAAATGGATGATGGTGATGAGAAGCTGTATAAGAGACGTCTTAATGATTGGACAAAACGACGCAGCCGCGCGCGAAGAGCTCGGAGACAAGCACTCGCGTCTGGCGACCAGGCCGAGGAAAGCGACCCGGATGAGGATGAGTGGCTCAAACCATCACCTGACTACCCGGATCAAGCCATTGACGACAGCTTGAAACTGCCCGGAGATATTCATCCTTCCCTGTTTGGATATCAGAAAACTGGTGTTCAGTGGCTTGCAGAACTATATAAGCAACACGTCGGCGGCATTATCGGCGATGAGATGGGCTTGGGTAAAACTGTCCAGCTGATAGCTTTCATAGCTGCACTGCACAGCAGCAAGAAGCTGAAAAGGCCAGTCATTGTCGTATGCCCGGCTACGCTGCTGCGGCAATGGGTGAGCGAGTTTCATCGATGGTGGCCACCGCTGCGAGTCTCCATTCTGCATTCCTCCGGCAGCGGCATGATGAATCCAGTCGCGGAAGACGACTATGACTTGGATCACTTTCGCCCAGTTGCCAACAAGTCAGCCAATTCGGCACGCCGGATTATTCGGGGAGTCGTTCAAAAGGGTCATGTACTTGTCACAACATATACTGGGCTTCAGACCTATGCCGACGAATTGTTGCGAGTTGAATGGGATTACGCAGTGTTGGACGAAGGCCACAAGATTCGAAACCCAAATGCGGAAATTACAGTTACCTGCAAAGAGCTGAACACGCCGAACCGAGTCATTCTATCCGGAACTCCAGTGCAGAACAACTTGACTGAGCTATGGTCTCTCTTTGATTTCATCTACCCCATGAGATTGGGAACGCTAGTCAATTTTCGAACACAGTTTGAGATTCCAATTCGCCAAGGAGGATATGCCAATGCATCGAATTTGCAGGTAATGACTGCAGAGAAGTGCGCCGAGGCTCTGAAAGAAACCATTAGCGAGTATCTGCTGCAGCGTCTCAAGGTCGATGTGGCTGCAGATCTCCCAGAGAAGACGGAACAAGTGTTATTCTGCAAGTTGACAGACGGACAGCGCAAGGCGTATGAAACGTTTTTGCGATCAGATGAAGTGGCAGCAATTCTCAACAGGAGACGGCAATCTCTTTACGGAATTGATGTATTGCGCAAAATCTGCAACCACCCTGATCTCCTCGACAAACGGCTGGGGAAGAAAGCTGGCTACGACTTTGGCAACCCCAAGCTTTCAGCAAAACTACAATTGACAAAGGACCTGCTACAACGGGTCATGATCCCAAATGGACACAAAACTCTCTTGTTTTCTCAAGGAAAGCTTATGCTCAACATTATAGAAAAATGTATGCAAGACTGTGGCATTACCTATCTGCGCATGGATGGCGAAACCCCCGTCGACCGGCGACAAGCCATGATTGACCGGTTCAACAATGATCCCGATATTCACGTCTTCCTCATGACGACACGCACCGGCGGCCTTGGAACAAATCTTACTGGCGCTGATCGTATCATCATCTTTGATCCGGACTGGAATCCGTCGACAGATTTACAGGCGCGAGAGCGAGCTTGGCGACTGGGACAAAACAAGCCAGTTAAAATTTACAGGTTGATGACGGAGGGTACTATTGAAGAGAAGATTTACCATCGACAAATCTTCAAGCAGTTCATGACAAATAAAGTGCTCAAAGATCCTAAACAACGCAGCTCGTATGACTTGTCTGACTTGTACGATCTCTTCACCTACAGTCATGGCGGAGAAGCCGCCGCACAGCGAAGCGAGGTTTTCAAGGGTGCAGAGGTCGGCATCTCGGAAAATACAGCAGACGGCAAAGAAGCAGGAAAGACAGATGAGGAGCAGGGCGAGCTGCAACGCATGAAAATGGTGGCGGCAATGGAAGAATTCCAGGAGGACAAGTCCGTGCATGATGAGAAGCGTATGCTTGATGGCATCTTTGCTCGCTCAGTCAACAGTGCTTACGACCATGAGCAAATCGTCAATGGCCCGCAAAAGGCACAAGCAGACATCGCTGTACTTCGACGAGAAGCGAATCAAGTTGCTCGACAAGCGGCAGCACACCTCAAACAGGCACACGAGGAGGCTCGCACTGTCCCTGTTGGAACCGTTACTTGGACTGGCGAAGTTGGTATGGGTGGACGTCCCGGCGGGAACCGACGGCGTGGCGGACCCAGCTCAGCAAGTGTCATGAGCAACTTGGCAGATCGCCAGGGCCTAGACGATGGCGGTGGCAGCAGCCGCTCTAGATCTGGAACCCCTGGCGGAGATAGAAATCTCAAAGCAAAAGACTTTATGCTTATGATTAAGCAATTCATCAATCGACAGGGTGGAAAAGTTCCAAGCAAGATGCTGGTTGATCATTTCAACCAGCATTGTCCAGGCAAGAAGCAGAGCGACGAGTTCAAGACTGCACTGGATACTGTTGCTGTATTAAACAAAGTGGGAGGCGCTGGGCGAGGAATGTGGTCTTTGAAACCGGGCATCAAATAGATGGACATGGCATTTTTAGATGGGCGTGCATTTTCATATGGCTGGCGTTTACGAGAACACAAATACCACTAGTAGTTGCTTCTTCATTGACAGTTAATTTCGCAAAAGATTCATTAGCAGTTCTCACAAAATGTGCATTGTAACAGAAGTAACTTTTGATAGGCCTTCTTTGGGCGAAATTTTAACTATCTACTACGATGCCATCTAGCCAGCGGATCTCTATAAGAGAGAACCAGCAAAAGCTAGGGCAAGAAGTAGTTTGGAGACCAGGCGAAATAAAGCCGTTCTCCTCGTTTTCTCAACGCCGCCAAGCGAAACCAGTATTTGAGACTCCTGTGCATAGCCAAGCCAAGCACGTTTGCCAACAACTGCGCGCAAATAATGCAAAAGCGCACAGAATTACAAACGGCGACCACGGCGACCACCCTTTCTGCGGGTAGAGTCGGAGGGGGTGGGAGTAACGTCCTCGATGCGGCCAATCTTCATGCCAGCACGGGCGAGGGCACGGAGGGCAGACTGGGCACCGGGGCCGGGGGTCTTGGTGCTGTTACCACCGGTGGCGCGGATCTTGATGTGAAGAGCGTTGATGCCGAGCTCCTTGCAGCGGGCGGCGACGTCCTGGGCAGCCAACATGGCAGCGTAGGGGGAGGACTCGTCACGGTCGGCCTTGACCTTCATACCACCGGTGACACGGGTGATGGTTTCACGACCGCTGTAAGCCATTTTGTTAGTTTACCTTTTTCGTTTTATTTTTCTCCGAATCGAATATTGGTTTTGCTGGGTCTGGACGAACCTGAGATCGGTGATGTGGACGAAAGTATCGTTGAAAGAGGCAAAGATACGGGCAACGCCAAAGACGAGCTCGCCTGTTGAAAGTCATTCAGTTAGTCTTTCGCTGTTTGTCGCAGAGCGCACGCATTGGCGCATTGGAATCAAGGAATTTCAATTCTTACCCTCACGGACAGAGGGGCCCAGGGAGATGTTCTCCTGGGGGGCACGGGGGGCACCTTTCTTGGGAGGCATTTTGGATCTGGTTGACTCGTCTAAACTGGCGGTTGAGAATGAAGAAGCACCAAAAACCAAAATCGCGGGACGGGCGAAGCCAGTTCTGGTGTGGTGGTGGGCGGACTGGCACAGAGTGGGCCTCTGAAGCGGTGGGGTGAGGCAGAAACCACACTTTTTTTCGCAGCAAAATTTGGTGGTGGGAACCACAAAGCCCTGCCCTAGGCGAAAGTGTCCGCCATTCTGTGTGGCTGCGTCCTCACTCGTCTACCCCACAATTTCAGCAGTGGATTTTTTTCCTGGTGGTAGCAAACGAAAAAATACCACACCGTTCCCCCGTCTCGTCTGTCTCCCCTTCTTCTCAACCACCTCCGTCAATACTAACCGACCATCACCACAGCCGACGTCGCCAAAATGGTTGCCTCGTATGTGTTATCCCCTTGAACAATGTGCGACGATATGAGCCGTTGAGAATACGCCTGCCGAAAAACAAACGAGTCTTGCAGATTTGTCGTGGTCCTCTCGCTGGGCAGCTGTTGTCTCTTTTTTGCGTCGGCTTGAAAAGGTTGGACGACAATAAAGGCATGCTGCACCTGCCAGCTCGATTCTTCCTGGGGCACATTGTCCTCTTTCTTTCAGGTCTGAAATTATGGCTTGCGGACTGAGAGCAATTCGCCTGGGGTGTTGGAGATGAAGGCTTTTTTTGGCCCTTCTCTCTCAAATCAATTGCTGCCAAGGCACAACCTGGGATGCCGAAATGCATCACCAGAGCTTATGCAGCACCTTGCTCCTAGACACTTCAGTGTCTGGGGTGTTGTCGGATGAACGTTAAAAGACAAATGCTGCAGTTGTCTTGCTTCACCGATCAAATTCAGCTCGAGTCAGCCATGCACAGAATGTCGCACAAGCTACAGTTCTCGCACCGGCGCTCTTCTGTTCCATACCGCGCACACGGTATGCCGGACTGCGTACTAATCTGATTGTGTTATAGAACTGTCCCTACCAACGACCAGGTCATGGTCCCTGAGACCCTGCTGAAGAAGCGCAAGAGCCAGGAGAAGGCTCGCGCTGAGCGCACCGCTACCCTCGAGAAGAAGAAGGCCGTAAGTTCACATCCTTTTTTGCACAATGGCACAATGATGCATACCATACCACATCAACTAGACATTGTCGATGCTGTTGATAGTTAACCTTCTTTCGGGTCTGACAAATTGCCTGACCGAAAACTTTGACCACTTTCATTTTCGTGTCTTGCGAACAGTGTGGCTGACTTTGCTACTTTTAACAGGCCAACAAGGAGAAGCGTGGCGTCATCTTCAAGCGTGCTGAGAAGTACGTCAAGGAGTACCGCGATGCTGAGCGTGAGAAGATCCGCCTCCACCGCGTTGCCAGGAAGGAGGACTCTGCCTACATCCCCGCTGAGGCTAAGCTGATCTTCGTCGTCCGCATCAAGGGTATCAACAAGATTGCCCCCAAGCCCCGCAAGATCCTTCAGCTCCTCCGTCTCCTCCAGATCAACAACGGTGTCTTCATCAAGGTCACCAAGGCCACCACTGAGATGCTCAAGATTGTCGAACCCTGGGTCGCCTACGGCTACCCCAACCTCAAGACCATCAAGGAGCTCGTCTACAAGCGTGGTTATGGTAAGGTCAACAAGCAGCGCATTGCTCTTACCGACAACGCCATCATTGAGGAGAACCTCGGCAAGTACGGCATCGTCTGCATGGAGGACCTCGTCCACGAGATCTACTCTGTCGGCCCCAACTTCAAGCAGGTCTCCAACTTCCTGTGGCCCTTCAAGCTCTCCAACCCCAATGGTGGTTTCCGCACCCGCAAGTTCAAGCACTTCATCGAGGGTGGTGACCTTGGCAACCGTGAGGAGGCCATCAACGGTCTCATCCGCCAGATGAACTAAGCCGTTTTTCTCTCCAAACGGTGTATATGACGGAGTGGAATGGTAGATAGCAAGGCTAGGAAACAAAAAAGGCATGAATTTGACCGGCGTTCGTCTTTATGACAAGGGTTACATTTGAGATAATTTGACTCCCTATTATGAATGACACTTCCAGCTTGCTTTACTTGATGTGACTTGCCACCTGTGATATATTATGATGCTTCTGTCGTAAAATGCTATGCATACTTGTAATAATTGAACATTGAGTGGTGCCTTTTGTGTCGTCTGTATATCTGCTCTACATCTTGATGTCGAAACTCGTTCCACAGCCACAGCTGCTGCTGGCATAAGGATTATCCGTAATCTTGAACTGTGACCCTATGAGTTCCATGGTGAAGTCCACCTTGCTCCCCTTGAGCAGGTCCAATGAGGGCCCGTCCATTATAACTCGAGCACCCTCTTCATTCGCTCCACTGCCGTCTGCTTCGGGAACAAATTGAAATATAGAATCATCTTCGGCAACAACAGACGAATAATCTTGCGCATCTTTACCGGGTATCGTGACGAGGCTCATCAGATATTGGAAGCCGTGGCAACCACCACTTTCCACTTGAATACGTAGAGCAAGGTTCGGATTGTCGTCCTTCTTCATAATGTCGGAGAGACGCTAAATACATGTTAGTCGGCGATTCGTTCTGGTTCCTCGGGAATGGTGGCAAGCAGGCCTACCTTGGCGGCACGATCCGTTATTTCCACCATCATGTCATTGCCCTCCTCATCCTGTACTAGATTCTGCACGCATGATGTAGCCCTACGCGGACTCGACGTAGAGAATAGTCGCCTTGTTGTGGGAAACACCGCCGTAAAGGAGCGGCTGGTTGATGTGGCGGGAGACCGAGTTGCGCCGCTGGATATCCGAACAGGTGCTCCAGAGGCTTTCGGTACCAGGAAGTCGAGGTGGGTGGTCGCAGCAGGCGATGGGTTCGTCGTAAATCGTCTCTTTGCAAGCTGAACAAACGAGCGCGCCGCACATGAGCTATGTGCACATCTTAGTAGCGCCATATTCGTTGTGGTGGCCGTTTTACAAGGCGTTGACGTCGTGGGAGGAGAAGTTTATTAATGCGTCCGAGACAACCCGATTTAGAGGTGTTTGTATTGGCTGGCGGCCGGTCGGCGGGCAAAAGCTGATGAGGTAAGCAGGCATGAGGTCCCAAAATCCCGAACCAGTGCGAAGTTGACAGTGCGATGCGTGCGACTCATCGCTAAGCCCCAAGGTGCGCGCCCCACCTGCCCACCAAAAATCATCAATTTTCGAACAGTCTCCTGCAAAGACCAACCCCGCGCACCGCGAACCGTGATTCATTTCCAAGAGTCCTGACGACGACGAACCGCGCCAGAACTCGCCCAAAATGTCTCGATTCTTTCGCCGCGGAGGCGACGACAGCTCTAGCGAAAGCTCCAGCGATGAGGAAGATCTCTACCAAGATGAGGAAGGCCAGCAGTTTGAGCAGGATGACTCCGACATGGAGGACTCTGACATGATGGAGTCGGACGAGGACTCTGATGAATCCAGCGATGAGGAAGGCGGAGGCAACAGGTTCTTGAAGGACGTTTCCTCCGACGAGGAAGATAGCGACGACGAGCAGCGAGCCAAGGTTAAAAGTGCCAAGGACAAGCGTATCGACGAGTTGGAATCTTCGATCAAGCAGATTGAGAACGGCCAGAAGAATGGCGACTGGACTCTGATCTCGGCTGGTAAGTCTAGTGTTTTAAGGGGAGGTCAACTTGGTTGAAGATTTCGATTTTTTTTCTAACAATATTTACAGAGTTCGACAAACTCTCCCGACAAGTCACCAAGATGCCCGAAACCCAGACGCCAAAGTCGTACATCCGCGTCGTTGCCGAGCTTGAAGAGTTTATGAATGAGTCTTTGGCCAAGCAAAAGGTCAATCCCAAGAAGATGAACGCCACCCAAGCCAGAGCTCTCAACGCCGTCAAGCAAAAAATCAAGAAGACGACCAAGGAGTACCAGACTCAGATCGACTCCTACCGCGAGGACAAGGGTGCTTTCATGGAGTCGTCCGAGGAGGAGGAGATCAAGCCCGCCCCCAAGGTCAAGAAGGACAAGGTCGAGCCCGAGGCTGCTGCGGACTTTGATGATGAAGGCTTCGCTACCGTCGGCAAGGGAGGTCGTGCGCTGCAGTACACCCCTGAGAGTATCTTCAAGCACCTCCGAGGCATTATGGAGACTCGTGGTAAGAAGAACACCGACAGAGCCGAGCAAATCAAGGTTATGGAGAAGCTCAACGAGATTGCCAACACCCCCTACCAGCGCATCCGCGTTCTGCTCACCATGGTCTCGGCCCGCTTCGACTTGGGTTCTGGCACTTCCAACGCAATGCCTCTTGACCACTGGAAGGCTGCTGAGAAGGAACTCTCTACCCTTTTGGAGGTCCTCGGAGCTAACAAGGAATACATTGTCGTCGAGAATGCAGAGGAATGGGAGGATGACGAGAAGCCCCCGACGCTGCAGCCTGGTGAGAAGTACATCAAGGTGCCCGGCAGCATCGTCTCCTACGTTGAGAGACTCGACGATGAGCTCACCCGCTCTCTCCAGAGCATCGACCCGCACACTCCTGAGTACATCGAGCGTCTGCAGGATGAAGGCTCTCTGTACAACATTATCTTCCGTGGCCAGCTGTACTATGAGTATCTTCGCAAGGACAGCGACCTACACACTCCCCAGGATAGCATTAACCGCATTGTTATGCGTAGATTGGAGCACGTCTACTTCAAGGTATGTAATATTGTTAATCTGTTATTAGATTCGTTGCTAACTGCTTTTAAGCCTGCCGCGGTTATCAAGACCTTCGAAGAGAACTGCTGGAAGGAGGCCGGCGACAAGATTACGTCTGCCATCAGCCCCCGCAACGAGGCCCAGAATGCTACCAACCTGGTCAATGTCCTGTGCAACTACCTGTTCAGCAACAGCGACGGCATCATTCGTGCCCGTGCCATGTTGTGTCAGGTTTACTTCCTTGCCCTGCATAACGAGTACTACAATGCCCGCGATATGATGTTGATGTCGCATCTTCAGGAGAATATTCCCCACTTTGATGTTCAAAGCCAGATTCTCTACAACCGCACATTGGTTCAAGTTGGCCTGTGCGCTTTCCGCAAGGGTCTCGTCTACGACGCGCAAAACACTCTTCAAGAGATCTGCGGCAGTGGTCGCCAGAAGGAGCTGCTCGCTCAGGGCGTCATGATGCAGAGATACAGCCAAGTCTCTCCTGAGCAGGAGCGCTTGGAGAAGCAGCGCCAGCTTCCTTTCCACATGCACATCAACCTGGAGCTGCTCGAGTGCGTGTACCTTACTTGCAGCATGCTTCTGGAGATCCCCCTTCTTGCTCAAACCGGCTCATCGCCCGATGTCAAGAAGCGTATCATTAGCAAGACATACCGCCGTATGCTCGAGTACCACGAGCGCCAGATCTTCACTGGCCCCCCTGAGAATACCCGTGACCACGTCATGCAGGCTTCCAAGGCCCTGGCTGCTGGCGAGTGGAAGAAGGCTATCACCTTTGTTCACAGCATCAAGATTTGGGACCTGATGCCCGACAGCGACGACATCAAGACGATGCTTTCGAAGCAAATTCAAGAGGAGGGTCTCCGCACCTACCTCTTCACCTACGCCCCCTTCTACGACACCCTTGCCATCGAGACCCTGTCACAGATGTTCGAGCTTGAGGACGCCAAGGTCACTGCTGTTGTCAGCAAGATGATCAGCCACGAGGAGCTTGCTGCTTCCCTGGACCAGGTCACATCCACTGTTATCTTCCGCAAGGGTGTCGAGCTCAGCCGTCTCCAGTCGCTCGCTCTCACACTGTCCGACAAGGCCAGCGCCCTCATCGAGACCAACGAGCGCACGCTCGAGCAACGCACACAAGGCACTTCGAATGCATTCGAGCGCCAAGGCGGCCGCGGCCGTGGTGGCCAAAGAGGTGGCCAGCGATCTGGACGCGGTGGTGCTCGCACTGGTGGCAACACCCAGCGCCAGGCTGGCGGCACTCAGTTTACTGGTGGCGCTCTGGGAGCTGCTGTTCGTGGTTAAGCATTTTCTTGAAACGGTTGGGTACATGGAGCAAAGAAAAACATTTTCACTGGCTTGGCGTCTTCTGTGCATTTGGCATCTACGATTGCATGTCGCAGGATGATGAATTTGGGCATGACGGTGAAGACTGGAATTTTGTAATGACAAAAAGCTAGATCAGTAAAGAGAACTGTGTAGTCTCTTGGTTTCCTTTAGTTTGAATCAAATATATTAGACTGAAATCTGTCTGCTTGCGATGTGAATCATTGTGTGCCGAGTGAATGCAGGCATTTCAATCCTCCGCCATCTCCGTTAGTGATGCGTAACAATGTTTCCAACCTATGTTTTACCCGCATGTCAGGTTGGCAATAATGAGTTGGCCTCTATTGTGATGTGTTGATGCTGACTGCATCGGAACTTGCAGAAAACGTCGACGATCTACGTCAGCCGCCCGGGGATTATTACCGCATCACCAATCAGACGTTATAAACCTGATGTCGGTTGCTTACTCTGTATTTGACTGCGGGTTTCGGCTGTTGCATTGACTGCGCATCCTCTTTCAGCTGTGTAACCCAAGATGCAGCATGCATGGTGACGGCAGCGAGGCAGAATTGCAGGTCGGGCTGCGGGGATTTCGCTTTACAAATCAGTGTCAATTCCAAATATTTATTTGTGCTACAGTCTTACAAGTCTGACAAAAGTATATTAAGAGGCCCTTTCCCTCGCAAAGGTCCTGTAAGAGTCGAGTCTGACCTGTTCAGTTCTTACCTACTTTATTCACTACTATTCGAACAAGAATTATTCATACAGTTCAAAATCTCCATACCATTTACGCAAAATGAAGTTTGCTCCTGCAGCCGTAATTCTGGCAATCGCCACCGCTGTTACCGCAGACAGCTGCAACCGCGGTGGTGTCTACTGCGGCTCTTCCTTGCTCCGCAAAGGTTTGTTTAACACGCGTTTACTGATGGACGTGGGCTTGAGAATCTAACTAGTATTCAGGGAATTATCGCGAGCATATTATTGAAACTTTGAAAGATGCTGGTGTTTCCACAGACGAAAGACATATTCAGAACAGCAAGTTTGATTGTCTCAGCGGTGGTGACATTGCGTATCGTCAGTTTTGCAGCCGTGGGTGTGGTGGAACGGACTCTGAGGACCCTGATTACTGCCTCTAAATGGGATGAAGAGTTTCAGTCACCTATAAATAGCAGAAATGACTATAAAAGATGGTGTAATACTTTTGCACTATTTTTGAAGACTAGCTGAAAAGTGCTAAAGTACCGACAAGATCATTGTCATGCCAGCAACAACTTCGTACCAAACCAAAATCGTCAAAGTCTGGGCCAAAAGCCTCCATGATGTGAATCCACGTCTAGTTTATACATAACCATAATAATGCGGTAATTGTATATGATGTAGCAATTTGTCAGCTACAGTTGAACCTTTGTCTTCTTCCAAGAACTAGACTTGTATAGCCTGTCTCCTTTACCCTGCGTACTTCCATGCCGACTACGCACCTCTCGCTCCTCATGTTTAACCTTCATATTCATAGTGTCGGCACTCATATCTTTGTTTGCCCCGCTCACTTCTAGCGGGTTAGCCTGGCTCGTGGTTTCATGCCCGGCGGCATCCAGCTCGTCTTCCGGCTTATTCTTGTTGCGGCGGTATGGAGCCTCATCGAGTGCAGCGACTTGGTCGTCTGTTCCTGAGCGGGTGTATTCGTTTGATCGAGGAGAGAGGGTTTGCGGGTCTTGGCTGTCCTTGTATGGTAATGAGGCTCGCGGCGTGTTGTGGAAGTGTCTGCTGAGAGCAACGGGTCGAGTGATGGCCCTGGATGATAATCTAAGAGCCATGGTAACGGGTGTTTTATTTTAAATGATAATAAACCGACTGATAGAGTAGAGAAAGCGGATGGTATGTTATTGAAAGTTGATGCATTGGGGTAAACTACTATTCGAATTGAGATGTTAGATGGCGACTTGGCTGTAAGGGTGCAGTCATTATGACGGTCCGGGGTTGGCGATCAGCTACCTCACCCAATCACAGCCAAACGATTGACAAAGGCATGTAAAGAGGGTCAGAACAACTGCCCACCAAAACCATGTTCAAGGAGACTTTTCTTGAGAAGGTGAAAATGGCGTTCTCAGGTCTTAGGGTCTCCTCGAAAGTGTTAGGTTACTCGCATACAGCATGCACTGAGATTCAGAGTTGGCTCCCTCGCTTATTAAAAAAAAAAAAAAATTCCTTTTGCCCGTGAGGATTATTTCTGTCTGTTTTTCATTAAGCCATTAAAATTACTATCCTATGATATCAGAAAAAAATAATGCTCCAATGAACCAACTCCCAAGGGATATCTTTTAGTCTTCTTTTTTCCTTCATTCAATGACTTTGGCCTGGGCTCCCCTCAACTTATTTAACTTGAGCGTTCTTTGGGTACTCTTCTTTGCCCTTATCGCCCGTTGCAGCGCTTGCAACCTTTTCAGGTTTTGACAGGAAAAAGACGTAGACGGAAATAAAGCCAATGGCTGCAACACTCGCTATTTGTACACCAGTGCTACGGGACATCAGTTAGTACAGGGGACCAGTAATGGAAGTGGTAGCGCTCTAAATACGTACTTGTACTGAAAGCTTTTGCCCTCTGCGGGCTTCGTCGGCTTCGCATTCTCGGCAAAGGAGCGGCGTGCCAGTTGAGATGGCAGCCTGTAAGTCATGGGACGACTTGCGAGGGGTGTAATTGCGCGTCTGGCAGCAAACATTATTTTCGTAGTTGTTGAATAATGGAAAGTGTAGTAGAGAGAAATAACAGTGCCAGTTGAAGAGGTGAATTATTGCATTAATGTAAGAAACCGTACGGCTACCGCCATGGCAACAAGAGTGGGCTGTGACGAACTGCCGTCGCATGCATTATCTCATGGTGATGTCATACAATCACGAAACAACCCTCTCTCGAAGCTGTTGATCAATAACGGCTTCCAGCTTTTCGAAATGCTAATCTATATGTGGTTCTGGAAAAACTGGGTGTTTCTACTTAGGTAGTGAGTCACGATCGTCGTGATCGCAAGACAAAGGTCACGATCTTGGAACGAAGGTTCGAGAGCCGATCATTGGCAGAGGTGCTGATGACGGCTGCTGGTAAATCATTTTTCGCTTTTCGGGTTCCTACTTCTTCGTTTATGCATGTATAGTTTTCAAAGATTTTCCGAGCCATTGTATTCTTGGAATTCCGTAAACAGTCCTGCGAGCCATCATATCTGCGCGGACTTGTCATCAAGACCTGACCATTTTGGCTTCCCATCATCGATATCAACGACTCGCTGCGAATAGAATATATGGCATCTAGTTCCTTATTAGCTTCTTATTTCGAAGATTTTCCATTTCACTCATCTGAACATACTGGACCTCGAAATTCTCCTTGTCTTCGTCATTCAGCGACAACAACGTGGGAAACATGAGCGCCATGTTCCTACCCTCGTCCATAATCAAAGAGCCACAACGCAAGCAGCTTACTTTGCAAGGGAGATTATGTGCAGATTCCTGGGTACTTCCATTGTAGAATTTTAAATTCTCCATTCCATTCTCAAACGCGACGTCTGACTTTTGGAAGATGGCTGCCCATTGAAACGGTGCTCCTATTTATCAAGCGTATTAGGCGTGCTGCGGACTTTACTTTCTGGGTTGGTCACTTGCCATGTATAACTTGACAGCTTTTACAATGACAGTATTTCGAAGCTAGCGGCTCGTTGCTGGATAGCCAGTAGACGACTCTTTCGCAATCGCATGAGCCGCGGATTTTGAGTTCAAAGTCGGACTCGGGCGGCGGACGATACGGAGGGTGCAAATCGGGGTAGTCTGGCGACATTATTCTTCAGCAAAATCACAAGAAAATATTACAGAAGCTTCATAAGCATACGAAGTACTGAAAAGTCTTTTCACAAGGCCAGCCATCCTTGAACATGTAATTTTTATGGAATGTGGTTGTTTGTCTTGCGGAAGCGTCAGTGTTATGTCAGTATTACGCTTTTTGCCGTGCCCCGAAAACCAGGGTCCAGCACCAGGATAACGTATCAGTTTTCAGTTACAGAATAATCATGTTTAAGTTGCGACCGCATTGCGTCGGTTTCTTCCAACGTTATGAGCCAGACTCTTGCCAACACGAGAGCTTTTAGAGCTGCCAGCCATCTTGCCTGGATATCGGCATTGAGACTGAGGGCAGGGTCGGCCGCGCGATCAACTTCCGGATCAGACCATCCGATTAGCGTACGATTTGGTGTGCTGTGTGATGGCGTACAAGCTGATTGGTGACCTAAAATTAGCGTAGCTGCACAGTCAGTGTCAACTGGTGCCATTCCATAAACGGCAAGTTTAAGTTGTCTGGGATTGCTTGCCTGATTCGAATGCCCAACACATTACAGATGTAAAATAGATTATAAGTATTTTATTTTAGGGGAGCGCTTCACTCTCGGATAAAACACTGCCTATAAAATAGTGACAATTTAAAATATGGCATCTTTCGAAGGCAAAGTGGTGAGAATTGGGCGATGCACAATCCCCGCGCGTTCTATACTAACGTGAACAAAACAGGTCGCCATAACCGGCGCAGCGTCAGGGATGGGCTTTGCAACAGCCGAGCTTCTAGCCTCCCGAGGCGCAATCATTTCATTAGCCGATATCAACGAAGAAGCCCTCAAAAAAGCGTGCAAGTCGCTCCCGGGCAGCACTAGCCACATCTACACAGCCGTCGACGTGAGAACTACCGAATCTGTCAATGCGTGGATCGAAAAGACAGTTGCAGAGCTTGGTAAAGTCGACTGCGCAGTCAACATGGCAGGCATCATTGTCTCTGCAACTCCCATCACCGAATATTCCGACAAGGACTGGGACAATGTCTTTGCTGTCAATACCAAGGGCGTTTTCAATTGCTTGAGGGCTCAGCTTCGAGTCATGACGAGCGGAAGCATTGTACGTTTTACTTCTCACAATATAACAAGGCTTGGTGCTGATTAGATGAAAACAGGTTTCGGCTGCGAGCACGTTTGGGCAGTTTGGCGCCCCGGGCAATGCGGCGTACTGCGCGAGCAAGGCTGCTGTCATCGGTCTGTCACGAACCGCCGCGAAAGAGAATCCGCATGTTAGAGTTAATTGCGTTTCACCAGGTTTGTCTCTAGAATGATTCAAGCATCGTCATCCCAGTGATACTAACTAAGCGCTTTAGGTTCGGTGAATACGCCGCTGTCGCGTGGCGAAGATCCCGAGCATGTACAGCGTGGACTACAAGTGACGGTCCAGAAGAGAAGGGCAGAGCCAGGTGAGATTGCGCGTGTAATTGCATTTCTGCTCAGCGAAGAGGCCTCGTTTGTAACGGGAGCGGTTTATAATGTGGATGGCGGATGGGTGTGCTGAGGATCCAGGGCTATGTTTACGTTTTGTCACACAATTGTGAATAGTTTCTTTAAGAGCTTAAAGTAAGTTCCTTTGCTTATAGTCAAATAACCCCAGCCACGCCGGCATCGCTAGTCACGCCGGCGTATCTCGTTCACTTAACGCATTTAACTAGTTTGGCGCATCGCAGACTCTTCCACGTATGTCTATCTGCATTTGCCACCATTGGCATCATCACTTATAAAAGAAGTCGACGTACTATTATATGGCGTCAAGGTTCGTTATTAACAGCATGTGCCATGGAAAGATTCATGTTGCCGGTGGACGAATAGCTATTCTCCGCCCCCTGTAATCAAACCCCGGAGCCCGCCAACTGTCCATTTCTGGAAGCCCGAACAGGCCTGGCTCCGGCCTGCCTATCCCCGAAAGTCTCCGCTCGACGGCTCCGCCCTGGGCCGTGCGGATGCCGTCATGCCCGAAGCAATACAAACCACGCCTACCTTAGCGCCGGCTCTTCAGTCGCAAGTGGTTAGATTTGGAAACTTAGACCTCGGCCTTGAGAGCTCCGATCCGACACAAGGCTAGAGCCAGCTATTTTGCCCTTAGACTTTGTCAAACCATCCATTCTTTTCCATTTCTTGCATCTTCACCACCAACTTTCTTCCAGATACCCCCTTTTTTTCAGCACGCGTGCTTGTAATTCTGCGATAGATACTCTGTCATAATGGCTTCCGAACTCCCCAAGGTCAAGCTCTACTGGTACGTCATAGCCCAGTAAACGTTCTCAAAACGCCTGAGCACTCGCGGCGCACAACAGCTAACACTATTCGCCCCAAAAATGCAGGCTCGAAAAGTCGCGCTCTCAGCGCATCGTCTGGCTTCTCGAAGAGCTCGGCTTCCCCTACGAAATCGAAGTCTTTCACCGCGACAAGCAAACCATGCTCGCGCCGCCCGAGCTGCAGAAAATCCACCCGCTCGGCAAGTCGCCCGTCATCTCCGTCACGCCCGCGGCCGGCGGCGAGCCCGTTGTCATTGCCGAGAGCGGCTTCATGACGGAATACCTCTGCCAGCATGCGCCCGAGGAGAAGCAGCATCTTGTGCCCAAGCGCTGGCAGGAAGGCCAGGAGAACAAGGTCGGCGGCGAGACTGAGGCGTGGATGCGCCATCAGTACTTTATGCACTATGCCGAGGGCACGCTGATGCCGATTCTTGTCATGGGTCTTGTTATTGGCCGTAAGTTCTTTTATTGTCCCGTTGCTCTGTTCGACTTTGGCTTGTCTAGTAGGAGTTCCGATTGCTCACCATTTTTTCTCAATATAGGCCTCAAGGGTTCCGATATTCCCTTCTTTGTCCGCCCCATCACCAGCATGGTCGCGAACCGCATCTTCAACATGTTCCTGCTGCCCAATGTCAAGCGCAACTTCAAGTTCCTTGAGCAGCAGCTCGAGACCTCGGGCGGTGACTACCTGTGCGGCGACCAGCTGACTGCGGCCGACATCCTCATGAGCTTCCCCCTCATTGCGTCCAAGTCTCGTCTCAACTCGTTTGGCGAGTGGGAGGGCGGCTCTTGGGAAAAGGCGAGCCCAAAGGTCGCCAAGTACATTGAGCGGCTTGAAAACAGCCCTGGCTACAAAAAGAGCATTGAAAAGATTGAGGCGGTTGATGGCAAGTTTGTCTCGACGTTGTAAAGAGGAGATATACCACGTGAAGATGAGTACAGGATTGAATAGCATGATTGATATGATATGGGTTAATAGTTGAGATTTTCTATCAAATTGAAATAATGTCTTGTATGGCCCTGTTTCGCGTCACATGTGACAAGCGGTTACATATGCAGCCGTCTAAATCATCCGCCAAATATCCCCGGCCACCTCTTGACAAGCACCTCCACAACCTTTCTCAAGTCAGGCTTTGGACCTGGGCATGCTCCAGCATCGTATCCCTCGTATTGCCAAGAAAGCTCGAAATCTCGATTCTTCTTCTTGTGCGCTTCTTCGTCCAGCTTCTCACCTCTTCTCACGGCCTCAACGAGCATGTCAATGAATATGGACCACCGCTTAGCGTAATAAGAACGAGTAAGGCCTGACCAGGCTTTAGCCGCGTAGTCATTCAGGTTGGAGATTACGCCCCAGACGGTGATTTGGCTCCGGGCATTGAAAGCCATTGCATCAAGTGCACCTGTGCTTTCGCCCCATGACTTTGCAGCTGTCAGCCACCTCTCCAATGCAAAGTGGTCGTTTGTCGACAGCATGGTATCAATGTCGCGCAGGAATCGAAGTAGAGTACTTCCTCTATCTGACACGTCAGACGCCTGTGTGCCGTCGTTATATGAGGTGATTAGGTCTCCGTAAATGTCAATAAAGGCATTACCCATGACTTGTCTAGTCACGTCAACAAAGTCAAAGTGAAACGCCGCAACATTGAACAGATCAGGCTGCTCTATCGTAGCATTTCGAAAATAGCGCCAAACTTCCTGCAGGATCGCTGGGTCGTAAGCCAGCGCAGTGGGCGCAGGATAATGTCCAGTGCGATTTACTAGGCCACTGAGAGCTGGCGCAAGCTGAAAGACGGACGTTCCCACATTTGGAACAATATTGTCCTTGACGTCAAAGACATGTTCACGAAGAATGTCCCATGCTGTATATAGTCCGTCTGGAATACTCGGGGATCCTGCGTAACGCAGCCGCGCCCACTCCCGGAAGTAACTATGCGTGTCAATGGGCGTGTTAGCCCACGCCTGGTCCAGCAGAATGTCGTGAACAATCTCTGTGCTTTCGAATCCTTCATTTGTCAACCCGAATCCGACAAGGTTGGGGTTCGCCTCTAGCGCTTGCATCGAATTGACTGTCAGGTTCGTTACCCTGCCGTGTAGAGCATGCTTGGCACCAAAATCATGCACTTGGCACCACATCCACGGCCGACCTTCATAGCTGTTGATTCTCTGCCATTGTGGTATGATCTCACTAAATAGTTCCAGAATGAGCATGTCTTGGCGATTCGTTGGACCACTCAGGTATGCTTTAATGCGGTCCTGACTCCAGAAATGCTGCTCGGCAAAAAAGAGCCAGCCCTGCATAAGCCAGATGGAAGCTGGATTTGCATTGGTAAGGCCCTTATATGTCGTGGCTGAAACCTCGGCAAGATATTCAGCGTCTCCAGAGTTGGGCTGCATTTCGTTAAATTGGTCGAGGGTATAGATATTTGTAACATTGCCATACGCCTCTAGCTGCTTTGTTGCAAATATCTGTTGCAGTTCCGCGTATGTTTCTTCAAGTGGGCTAAGAAACAATGCATGGCTGTTCTTGTCCGGAAACTCTCCCCAGCCGGGCGCCTCCTCGACGTGTGCATCGGGTCTGATTCTCTTGAAAGCTTCAGGTACAAAACCCGGGAAAGCAGGTAGCGCAGGGGTGATTCCTAGCTCTACCATGCGGGCCACAATCTTGCGTTGGAGGTCGAATTGCTGGTCAATCCAAGCGGTGGAGAGTAGACCCTCGCCGCCCCAGGTGCCATGAATATTGCCAAATCTGTTCCATGCTTGAAATGCTGCACCTGTGAAAAAGGGCAAAATCTCGTCGTCTGTGAGCCCAAGCTCGCGGAACGAGTCGAGGTAAATCTTTTCATAGCCAACCCACGCGAGCTGGATATTGACACCGCGAAGAGTAGCCCAATCCAGAAACTTTTCCCAGTCGGGCCAAGTGTACCATACAAAGCTGTATGAAAACGTTACTGGATACTGGTCAGCCGGTATTATATTGATGCAGGTGTAAGAGGGATATGTATGTACCCGTGTTGAGATTATATCGCCACGGCACGACGCTTGCACCAGAGAAGGGCGTCTCAGGCAGTGGTAAAGCGTCTGGAATCTCAGCAGCGCTTTCAAAGAATAGAAATTCGTCCAGATTCAGTTCATTGTTTGCATAGTGACGAAGCCTAGTGAAAGTTTGGCCCAGTGTTAGATGTTTGAGCGCGGCTACAGCGTCTTGAAAGGCAGCGAGACACTTACCCTCTTGCCAGGGCACTTAGAGTAGTTCCTTGGATATGTATCTTGCCATTTTGCGATGAGACGGTATAGTTGTCGTTTGGAGGTATGTTCCACCTCGACCATCTGTCGTGCTTCTCAGTCAACTCAAACACAAACTCGTCTCCATGGCCATGTAGCCAGCGGTCGGCCAACGCTTTGATTCCATTTGTCGAGACTGAAGAAGCAGAGGCAATAGCATAAGGCACAGCGGCACAAAGACCAACCATTATGGAAATATTGAGCTTCATATTTGATTATACAGAATAAAAAACTATGACTTTAACTGTAAATACGACCGTGGCATGTCCGAGCTTTTATAGAGAGTTGGATCGAATAGGCTACCCCAGGGGATGTCATCAATAAGGCTTCGCCTTATGCATGTGCTTACTGTATACATGCATGCTACGTTACTACTTAAGTAGCGACATGCAGAGTAAAGAGCGGCTTTCCTCCAAAGACGACCCAATACTATATCTGCACAAACTGATAACCCTGGCATCTAAGATAAGTTGCCGACAGGCTATACCGATATAAGCAGTTCCGGAGTTAAGAGAGCCTTGTGGCGTTGAATTATTGTCCCGAACTCACTACAGTTGGAGCCCAATTGGAGGGGTAATTGGGATAAATACATAGTACCAGTACAAATCAAACGGTCAATTCTCCAAGATTGAAAGGATGAGCGCATTATCTGTTCCCTATAGTCGTGCGAGTAAAACATCAACCCAGGTACAGTGTTGACGCTGATAGGCACTTGTAGCGCCTTTCCACAGCGGCCGTCCAAAGCTACAGCGGGTGAAGGTGGTGCCAAAATGCGCCGTAGCAGTCCCCGTAACAGCGCATCGGCCCCTAAGTTGAAGCCTGCGGTTCCCCACATGCGACCGCCTGCTGCGATTGGCTGATTCGACCACCAGCCAGCACCTCGAGATATCCACTTCTTAACCAAACATTTCAACCTCATTCGCACCCAAACACACTGAGTCCAGGAGAGCTGTTGAGGCCACTCGCGAACTCCCCTAGCTACTTTGGCCTCCTTATTCCACACTTCAATGCCATTTCTGATCTTGAAATAGCGCATTGGCGCCATGATATCCTCAAGGGCCGCCTGCTCGAGGTGCGTGGCTCTTTTGCGCCATGCTCGCATCGAGCCATCCTTCTTCTCCGCGGCATACTCAACCGTGCCCGACGCTGCTATATCGCGGCCGGGTGCAAATGAGCACACATCAAACCGACCGCGCAGCAGAAAGGGCCAGAAACGTGGCACGAACCGGCCGAAACGGCCTCACGTGCCAAAGGAATCGGCGTTTGATGTCTTCAATGACGTTGTCGACGCCTCTCGCGACCAGCAATCTTCCGAGGCCAGCCAGCTCTCTACTCTCCTCAATGAGCTCGAACTCGAATCAAAGGTGCGCCAGCTCATGGCAGAGGACGTTGCGCTTCCATTGAAGCTTGAGAAATTCAACACCACGGTCTGGCATCACCTACAAGGCCTCTCACGAATACCGCCCCAACTCCGCAAGACGACTGCCGACTTTGTTGTCTCGTCTTGTGAAGAGATGGTACAGAGTGGCCAGGTTGAAAACAGCGTTGCCATTGCACGCATTGCCAACCATATCGGCAGAGCTACCCCGGATATGCTCAGCGGCCTTGTCCTAAACCTCTGCCACGTGCTGACGAATGGTTCCAGCGATGCCGCCTTTCAAGAGGTAGCGGAAAAGGAGCTCAACGACCTCTGGAAGCTCATTACTCAGTCGGGTCGCAGAATTCATGGCGAGGATTTGCGCTATTATCTGCCATTTACTGACCCAGACAGCGAAGCGGCGTCTCTTGAAGACAGCCTTGCCAGCCTCTTTCCTCATTTCTACCCAACACAAGCGCGCCAGCTGGTTCCGGGGCTCTTGGCCACAATGTGTGTCTTTTCAGATGCGCGCTTCTCTGGAAAGGCTATACAGGAAGCTGCGGCGCCACTGATCAATGCAGTATCCAGACACGTTAAACGTGGAAGCATAGTATCGCCTCTCCAGTTTGGCGATTCACAAATATTGCCCAAACAAAAACAAGACGAGCTTGCCGCTTACGTTGCAGACCAATGGTCTGCAGCCACGAAAATGCTAAATAATGAGAGGGCCCAATGGCGCAAAGGGGTCGGCCATGGACACCGGTCTCCCATCCGCGCGTTTCACCAGAGTATGCGCACCGCATACCGTTCTCGTAATATTCCAGCTATCGAGGCGGCCTGGAAGAAATTTGCGCACAAGCTACGCCAGAGCCCCTCCCTACGCCAACAGATCCAGCAAGATGATGAAAACCTGCTTGACTACTGCGTGTTTGTTTTCTCTGCCATCCGCCGCCCTAGCCATCTGCAAGAGACCATGGACGTCATGACGGACCTGGAAATACAGCCGACTCTCAGAACCTACACTGGCATGTTGCACGGCTGGAAGATATGCAAGGATGTGCATAGGGTTGAGGCTCTCTGGAATCAGCTTGTTGCGTCAGGGACAAAACTAGACGCCTTTATTTGGACTACCCGCATCTCCGCGCGCATCACAATGGGCCAACCAGAGGCTGGTATTCAAGCACTGGCCGAGATGCAGCAAATCTGGGCCGATGCCAAAGCCAAGGGCACAGTCGAATCTACCCCGGCTGCTGTTCAGCCTACGATTGAAGTCATTAATGCCGCGTTACAGGGCATAATGCGCCTAGACCCCCAAGCTGCCCAGAGCATCCTGGCCTGGGCCCAGCATCAGGAAATTAAGCCCAACACGGCAACCTACAACATTATGCTTCGGGAGACATTCCGAAGCGACGCCAGGCGCGTGCATGCTGTGATGAAGGCCATGTCGGAGGACGGAGTCGAGCCTGATAATGCCACATTTACCATTATCCTAGAGGAAGTTTTGAGCTCGACGGCCAATGCTGAGCCAGCCGAACAGGTCGAAAGTGTCAACCAGGCATTGGCAGATATGGAAGGGGCCGGGCTACGGCCGAACCTCGAAACTTACGCCAAGATGCTCTACGCGGTGTCCTCGCTCGCCGGCGGTTCTGATGAGGCTATTGATGCCATTCTACAGCACATGAAGGGCAACAGGCTCACCATGACGCCACACATGATTACCATCCTGATAGAGCGTGCGCTCGCACAAGAACAGCCCAACATTGCATCCGTGACTTCTCTCCTTGCCAAGCACGGCATGACGGACGTCAGGAAAGGTGACCAGACGCTCTGGGAGCGCGTCATGAGCGCACATGCCGTCACCGGCGACCCCACCAGCGCCATGGGCATTTTCAATAGTCTTGCGGCCAAGGGAAGACCAGTCACGTCGCTGTCTTGTCTCAACGACCTGCTTCATTCGCTCCGCGATGCAAACATGATGGACACGGCACAGGGCGTCGTAAATACGGTAATCGACCACAAGATGGAGACGATCAAGTCGAGCGGCTTGGCCGATGCGCGGTTCTGGAGGCACCATTTCTGGCACCTTGCCAGGGACTGGGGTCTGCTGAAAGACAAGGGGCCGCCTGAATTGATGGAACAGCTGCGTCGCAACTAAAGCGTGATTTGGTGTACAATTATCTTCTTTCTTCTCGCCATTCTGTATAATAGTATATAGGTACCAAATAAAACCTGTTAATATGAGCATCTATTCGCCATAAAACTCCAAGCCTGACGTAAAAACATCAACCAGAACCCAAAACTCCAACATGTCAATACATTTCCAGCTTAATTATCATGATTCATCCATTTCATTTTCTCCCTCTCCCTTTCCCTCCCCCTCTTCCACTTCCGCTGCCGTCTCCTTGGCCTCTCCAGAGCCAGACGCTCCAAGCACAGCAACAACTCTCTCCATCCCCTCAACCTCATCTTTCGCCATTCCACGCCCTGAACCCTGCCATTCGCCATCACGCACCTCTCCTCCCGGCCCAAGCTCCAGCCCGGCCTCTGTCTCAAGATACCGTCTCGACGCGCCCTCGACATACTCTGCACGTTCCCGCCTCCACGTCTTCTTACGTCCATTTTCTTCCTCGTCTTCATCCTCCTCCCCTTGACCACCACCGCCCTCCTCCATCTGGGGCAAAAGCTCCCGCAGCGAAGCAGACAAGCTTCTAAGCGACTGCATCTGCGAAAGCGTAAACTCGGCCGTAGTAGTAATCGGCTTCACCGAGCCCCCCTGCTCCAACGTGCCTCTGTCGCGCAAAAATCCCAACGAGTTGGCCGGCACGGCATCAGCGCCCTCCTCGCCCTCGTCCTCTTCGCCCTCTTCCTTCTTCACCGCCGCCGGTCCACGGCCGGGATGCTTGACGCCCAGCGCAGCCCGCAGCTTCTTCAGCAGCGCATCATTCCGCACGCGCTCCGTCTCAAGCGCAGCACGCAGCTTCTGGCTCGCCTGCACCCGTCTCCGCAGCTGCGTCACCGACTCTGTGGTCGGCGCGTTCGGGCCGTTTGCAGCCTCCATGTCTAGCCCGTCGTAGTGCGCAAGTCGCACGTACGGCTGGTCGCCCTGCTTGACGGTGAGGATGTTCTTCATGGTGTAGAGCTCGAAAATGTCAAAGTTTTTGTCAATGGCGGTGTTGAGGAGGGTTTCGAGCTGGTGTGTGCCGTTTTCGATTTCGCGCTTGGCTGCCTCTTCGGGAGGGGGGTTTGCTTGGCCGGTGCCATTGTTGTCGTCGCGGGCGCGCTTTTTCGAGTTGAAGCCTAGGTTTTGGGCTGGGAGGGAGAGGAGGAGGCGCTCGACTGAGTCGATGGCGCGGTCGGCGAGGACGTTGACTGCGTTGATGATGTCGTCGAGGAGGGTCTGGCGTGTGGGCGAGATTGTGTTAGGACAAGGTGGGTTAAGGATTCTTTGCTTGAATTTTGATACATACCACGGGAGGGTATGTGAAATGTTCTGTGAGGAGCTCATATTCGGCATTGTTGGGCGCAGACATGGTTGCTGCGATGCGCGATGGTCGACGCGTCTTTTGTCGTTGTATTGATGGCGCGTAGTCACCGTATGTGACGGGGCAGTGAGGTTTCTACATGCGCAGTAAAATATGTATGGGGTATATGAAAGCCAGTATGAAAAGATTGAAGAGGGGCTGAGGTTCAGGGCTTGTAAACAAGGACAAAGAAAAATGTTGGTAGGATTAAATTGGCCGGTAGGTAAGGGTGTAACTGTCGCACGACGGCATGTACATACTTGCGCAACGGTCCCATGTTCAGCGGGGCTGTCTTCACCGGGGTATACGTCAGACGGTCCCCCGCCCGCTGCCAGTCGCATCCCAGTACGACATCCCAACAACATCACCACCCCCTTCCGCAAAACCTCCAATATTCCTTTTGCGCCGTCTCGCCTCTCTCTCTACTTATTACGCACACATCTTCGTTTCAATCGCATACCTTACAACTACTCCCCAGCGACAGAAAAAGTCAAAATGCCCTCCTCATTCGGAGGCGTCCTCAAAGGCGGATGGCACCCCGAGAAAGGCGGAAGCTCAGGAGGTTCAGGCCGCTCAGGGGGAACAAGGAGCAAAATCAGCGGCCAAGTGGTACGAAAGGATCCAAAGCCCTCCTTTTCTTACCCTGCCATACTAATCCACACTTGCAGAAAGGCATGGTCGGCCGCGGCGACGACAACGCCCAAGCAAGAGAACGCGCCGAGAACCACGTCTCCCGCCCGCTCAACGACCTAACCAACCCAGACTCGTTTGCGCCGCCTCCCAAACGAACCGGAACCGGCCTCGCCCCAGCCCCCGCGGCCTCAACATCACGGCGCCAAGTCATTACCGCGCCGTCAAAGTACCAAGATCCTCACGGCCCTCGCATGGAAGCGCCGCAAAAGATATCCCACGAGCACGAGCTCGAAGCTGCCGAGGCGGCGCCGCCAACCAAGAGCGGTCCGTATCGCACGAATACTACGGGCTACACGACTGATAACTTGCCGCTGCCGCCGACGAGGAGGGATGGGGCGAATACCGGCCAGCCGCCGGCTATTACGAATGGCCCTGCGGGAGGAGGAAACGGAGGAGCTCAAAAGGCGCTGCCATCTACTCAGGCGCCGAGCTTGCCGCCGCGGTTACCGCCTCGAGGTGCAGCAGGAGGGAGTCCGGCGGCGAGTAGTAGCAGTCCGCAGTCAACAGGAAATAGCGGTACGTTGAACAAGGGCGCCGTGGATAGGTTGGGCGCTTCAGGGGTTTCGGTGCCGGGATTTGGAATCGGACAACAACAAAACGGCAGTCCAGGAAACAATACGCAAAATCAGCCGTCGGCACCGCCACCAGCGCAGCAACCTGGTCATCTCGGGGAGTTGCAGAATAGGTTCTCCAAAATGAGGACTTCAGAACAGGGCCAAGGCCAGGGCCAGACACAGCAAAATGGCCAAAGTCAGGGTACTACGTGGGCGCAGAAGCAGGCTGCTGCTAAGACGGCATCACAATTCCACAAGGACCCTTCATCTGTATCGTTTTCAGATGCAAAGTCGGCCGCGAGCACGGCCAACAACTTCCGTGAGCGGCATGGCGAGCAAGTAGCGTCGGGCATGAGGGCAGCGAACAATGTGAACCAAAAGTACGGCGTGGCGGACAAGGCTAGCGCATTCTCGCAGCGGGCTCAGGGACAGCAAACACAAGCACAGCAACCACAGCAAGCACAACAAGCCTCTCAGGCGCCTCAGCAGTCGGGGGTTGCGGGCAAGAAGAAGCCGCCGCCGCCGCCGCCAAAGAAGAAGCCAGAGCTGTCAGCAATGCAGCCGGCTCAGAACGAGGACGCACCACCTCCGATTCCCATGTCTACGCGGCCAACGTTTTAATTTTGATTGAGGGGAAGGGAAAAAAGGAAAAGAAATGTGAATTTTAGTCGACAGGCGTTCACGAGTTCACGGGTAGACACAAAGACATGTAGCATTGTAGCATTTGGGGTCATAAATTCATCCCTTGTTTTATCAATCCAGTAGCCTCTTTTTTGGTTTGCTATGCACGAAAAGGGAATGGGAATTTTTATATATCAGAATATGCGCAACGTTCTGCACATCCATGCTTAGACCTTCATCGCCTCGAGACCGTGCTTCCAGACAATGATGTAGGGAGTGACACCGTCATCGCGGTAGTTGAGGAGGACAACACTGGGCAAAGACGCGTTAGTAGGAATTTTCTTTTTTTTTTCTCTTGGTAGCAATCTTGTGTAAAAACATACAGGCCATCGGGGTCCATGGACTCGCCAGTGTAGAACTCGAGGTCCTTGAAGTTGGGCAGGAGCTTGTCCTTGACGTAGGCCTGGGCACCCTTCTCGAAAGCGGCGATGGTGTCGGCATCAGCACCCTTCTCCTGGAGCTTGGCCTTGACAGCCTTGAGGTAGCCTGTGTTTTTGACATGAGGAGTTAGTTGACTGTGCCCATTAAGAGGTGTGTTAAATGTATGGTATAGGATAGGATGTGACAAACCCTTGAGGTAGCCCAGGTAGCCCTTCTTGTCGAAATTGGTGCTCTGGAGACGGAAAGAGTGGACAATGTTATTGACCTTGGTCTCGGCGTCCTCGACAGCCTCCTCAGCCTCCTCAGCAGAAGCGTTGGCACCAGTGTCGACAGTGACACCAGCCTCCGTAATCATGGCACAGTCGGCCTCATAGACGATATCATCGACGAGCTTGGGCTCGTACGAGTCAGAGATGATCTCGTCGCCGGTAAGGATGTCCTATAAAAGGCCGGTAAATGTCAGCAAAACAAATTTCATTCTTGGTCTTCTCGTCGCGACAGGTTTTGTCGAGAGGGAGAGTGGGATTCCTCAGGAGCGGGGCATGCCAGAAAGGGCCAGCAAGAGACTGATGGCGCAAAGGGAAAGCGCGAATCGCCAGACTCCAGCTGCAGCTTCTGAGGAAATAAAAAGTCTCATCGTACCTTGTAGATAAGCATGATTGCGGTATTGGATTCGTCGAAACGAGGATGAGGTCTGGGTAGAATGCGAAGAACGAAGCGTCTGGGATGGAAGGTGGGAAAGGGACAAAAAGTGGAGGGGTTCTCTGCAGTTAACAGTTTTTGACCCTTGAGTGGAGGAGAGGGGGGGTTCAGGTTTGTGGTGGGGTTTTGTTATTTTTTTTTTTCTTTCGGTCGGAGGTCGAGTCCTTGCCTAGCCGCCTGTTATTGGCTACCTTGCTCTAGCAAGCGGACCTACGCTTACTACGAGTACTCACTAACGAGGGGTGGCTTTGGCCGGGAGCTTTGCCCCGCCAAAGGCCTCGTGGAAATATTCAGTTACACCAAAGTTATGTTTAGATGCATTACTATATCGGGGTTACCGGTGCTCCTCATTGGTTGCTGGATGTCATGACTTTATTTGCGAGCACAGATCTGTAACATGGTTAAATACCATGATGGCGCTTATTGCATTGTCGCCAGTACTCTTGACAAGCTCGTCTGGACCCTGATGTCGGCCAACGATTCAGTCCTGTGAATGTCGTCCTGCAAGAGGACGATTCGCACTCACAAGGGCACTCATAGGACGTGATCAAAGTAAGTATGGTACGATTGTACTCTTCTCTCCTCCAGGCCTTTGCCAGAACGGAGCATGCCTCGACTCAGCGTTCAATGGAACCCTTTTCCCCGTATACTCGCCATTAGATTCCTGTCCTATCTTCTTGGACGCCGACCGATACAGAGATTTCTAGAAATACTGGGTTATTATTGTAATAACGAAAATAATAAGAATGCTTAGGATAATAGAGAAGAAGAAGTTTTTAAGTTGTTTTTTTTTTTTTTAGATTTATCCTGGGCGGTTCACTAAGGTTGAACAAGAGAGGCCTCTCGACTCTCAATGTCTCTGTAATTCCCCATTGAATACTACCGTGTCCGATGAATAGACTGCTAGATGTGCCATATTAAACAAGAATATCTGGTAGCTTGACGGTAGGCATCTTGCTGACCGAACTTTCCGGACGTGACAACCTGGCTGGTGACAATCAAGAGTCTGGGGAATGCCGGCATAGTACACAACGGAACCGAATAAACTGACCTTGTACAGTCTTTGCCCGTAAAGGGAGTCGCCTGTGCGAATGGATTTCTTAAAAGAATAGCGGTACTTTGAAGGCTTGCTTGAGCCAAGGTCTTTAGAATTGGCGATTGCTAGACTTTTTTCCGTGGGCATCTCGCTATAGGGACAGAATTATACACGCTCATGCCGTCAGATTAGTGCACGATTAAAGCCCTCTTTACCAATGGAACATTGATTCTGCGTTCATTGAGGGATTATATACAATATATATATAATTTTTTTTTTCTTCGTCTTAACCAGAGCCGTTTTGGATCATGCGCGCAGTGCTTTGTACCTTGCAAAGCGCCACAAGCGTTATAAGCTGAGCACAACAGATGAGTCTGTCTTTAAAACATGGTCGTCGAATTTAGAAAAATGCAGTAAAATCCAAGTAGACTCTGGACCTTTAATTTTTTAAAAAGGGCAAAGGACAAAAACAAGAAAAATTCCGCCAACCCCCTAGGGCGAGTTTGACTTGCCAGTGTTCCCGAGTATCTCTGTATTCGGCGTAGGGTAGGTGGGCAGTCTTGCATCTTGGCTGCCCAAAATAGGGTAAAGGAGCTTACACAGCTCATGATATACAACGCACCTATGATGTTCAATCTGACAATCGAGCTGACCAGACGTACTCAAAGTGCCAGAGCGGGGGTAATGTTTTTATGCCCAATACGAATACAATGTTCCCGTTTAGCATAATCATGCAACCGTATTCGTCACGGTACACTCCTCCCCCCTATGGTACCTGAGGGAGCTCTGCTCGGATCACCATCTGTCTTGGACGCACGCGCATCCTTACGGACTTACGAACCGGGCTCGGATCGGACTCTTACCCCAATTGGTGAGCCAACTCCAGGACAGACAGGGGAACTTAAGTTGGCGTTCAAAAGGAAAAAAGATACATGGCAGAGGTACCGAATTATCAGATGCGGGTAGCTGTGGGGCAGGATGGTCTGCGAGTGACCTCGAGTGCTGCGTTCATGATTTTCGCCACACTGTTTGGGTGACAGACTACTCATGCAGGTACCTGGGTCTAGCGCGTGGTTGTAGCGACGGTTCAGGTACTCTTGCCCTGTTCGTGAGTACCTAGGTACTGCAACTCGTTAATGGGCTGTTCCTGGGCTCCCGTAGCAGGGAGAAGGCTAGGCTGGTGCCGGGGTGCGTGCAAGGCTACAGAGATGCCGAGTGGTGTGATTCTGATGTTGTTGTTGTGTATGGCTGGGCATGATGGTCTGCTTGGCTAATACCTCTTGGTCCACAGAGCACTCGTAGGTGTAGGCGTCATTTGTGGCGGCGCAGGGCGTTGTGTTGCGTGGTGTGTTGGAAACCGGCTTACCCGAGATGTAGCAAGGCTCGGGTATCGAAAGCACCAATTACTTGGATCGGTCAAGATGGAATTCCAATCCATGACATTTACAGTACGAGTAGAAATTGTCCTGCAGCAAGTCCTGGAGCCAAACTTCCAGCAGACAGTCGCTCCCCGGTAAACCAAAAGCAGACGACTGTTCAGTGGAATTTTGTATTTTTTACTTTACTGGGCCACCATCTCCGAGCCTCCGACCAGACAGGCCATCGAGGCGTGCCTGTCAACCCACTTTCGGGTGCGCAAACAGCCACCCACAGCGCCCGAGTGCTCTGGAAGCCAAGGGGGCGCCCGATTTTCCAATTTCCATCCATTTTGCCGCTCCACCTGCTCGTCATCTCAGCTTTTTGCTGCGTCCTTCTTCCTCTTCCATCTTCATCCCACGCCAGACACCCACGCTCCTTTTTTTTTTACTGAATCAATTGCTATTATACAGAGACACGGGAAAACTTCAATCCTCAAACCGCCAGAGGAGAACTTTCGTCCTTTCCGTGCCCCCTGTGCCCTCTTCTTCTTTCTCGCTCAACGACTTCTTTCCCCTTTGCGTTCGGCTCGGCCGACACATGGTAATTGCATCGCGGTAAAACGCCGCGTCGCAGTTCCCGCCTTGCCTTGATCCTCGATTCTCGACCCTCGAACGCGCCGCTCGCATCAAAAAAAGACCTCTTTTGCTCTCTTTTTTCTCTCTCCCTTTCTCGCGGTAAAGGCCACAAGTCATGGTCAACGAAACGTCCGACCCATCGTCCGCCATGGCCAATAGCACCCTCTTCGACACGGCCCTTCCGCCGCTGCCGGAATATAGTCTCGTCCCCAAGCCCGACCTCATCTCGTGGTGCCCCGACTTTTGGCTGTCCCTCGTCCTGCCCGTCGCCGTCTACTGGGCCATGTCTACCGTTTTCCATCTCATTGATACGCTCGATCTCTTTCCGCAATACCGCCTGCACACGCCCGAGGAAATCCTGCGCCGCAACCACGCCTCGCGCTACCAGGTCGCCCGCGACGTCATCATCCAGCAAATAATCCAAATCGCCACGGGTGCCGTCCTGCAGCTGACCGACCCGCCCGAGTACGTAGGCAAGAGTGAATATGACATTGCTGTCTGGGCGACGAGGGTCCGTCTCGCCCAGCGCGTGCTGCCGGGCCTCTTTGGCATTTTTGGTTTCAACGCCACGGCCATTTCCAAGAGCATGTCTGCCTCGCATCCCATGCTTGCCGGCGCCGTTGCTGGAGGCTACTATCCGTTCCTCAGCACCGAGTCCTCGGCGCCCGTCTTTGCCAGCTGGGAAATGATGGCGGCCAAGGTCATCTACCACGTGCTTGTTCCTGCGGTGCAGTTCTTTGTGGCCATTTTCATTCTCGACACTTGGCAGTACTTTTTGCACCGACTCATGCACATGAACCGATGGCTGTACAGTAAGTTTGATTTTCACCTCGAGTTCTTTTCCGCCTGCTAACAAGACCAAAAGCCACTTTCCACTCTCGACACCACCGCCTGTACGTTCCCTACGCCTACGGCGCGCTGTACAACCACCCATTCGAAGGCTTCCTCCTCGACACCCTCGGAGCAGGCATTGGCTTCAAGGTCACAGGCATGACGACCCTGCAGGGCACATGCTTCTTTACCTTTTCGACCATGAAGACGATTGACGACCATTGCGGCTACGCCTTTCCCTGGGACCCGCTCCAGCTCATCACCAACAATAACGCCGCATACCACGACATTCACCACCAGACGTGGGGCATCAAGGCCAACTTCTCACAGCCCTTTTTCACATTCTGGGACCAGATCCTCGGAACAAAGTATACGGGCAAGCGGACAAACAAGCAAGATAGCCAAAACGGCTCAGTCAAGACTCGATAATTGGCTGTCTGTCTCAGGCTTGTTCATATAGTGAATTGCGCTTTTCAACTTGTTAAATCACAACAAGACCATTTTTATGAAATTGTTTTTTGGATGATGGGTACGGTCGGCTGGCGAACAAAACGACGAATTATAATATTATAATAACATTTTTGCTGTTTCTTGTCTGTTCTGAATCCAGCCTTTTTTCGGGGGCAGGATTGGATGGCAGACGGAAAACGCAAAGGAATCCGGGCTTGAAACTTTCTGGAGTGTATATAACGGGATCATATTGGGCCGTCCCTTTTTTTCGAATTTCCTTGCCCGAGACTTGATTACCTGGGCACAAAGTGTTTCTTGCCTGGAATAAAACAAGGTCTCTTTTCATATCATCTTCATGTATATTACCACTTTTGATATTTTTTTTTTTGTTTTCTGGGTGTTTTTTTTGGTACACCTGTCACGTCTCTCGTTTAGCATGGCGATGTCTTAATAACAAAACATGTCTATCATAACTTGCTCAGAGAAACTCAGACTATTTCACCGTGTGACACTGGGCTTAATCGCCCCCCTGACTCAATGAGCTGCTGGTTCACCACTTTTCACGGAACCCTCGTTCATCTGCGCCTGTCGAGTCTGCACACCCTCGTTGATGCGCTTGCGATCCGTGGTGCCTTTTCGCTTCTGGCAGCATCTCGGCACGGCGAGAACGTGTTTGCGCGCCGTGTATGCTGCTGCGTCTATGTGGAACTGGAGGCCCGAGTTTGCGTAGGCGCCGTCGTCGTGTTCTGTTTCTAGAATGTTGATTTGTAGGGTTTCGGGGTTGGAGTCGTGGGGTGGGATGTTGTGGTCGAATGTGATGCCGTAGTAGTCGAACTGGCTATGCAGTATTGTAGGGTGTATATGTAAGCAAACCCAACTTGACAAGGTTTTTTTTTTTTGGAGGAAGTTTTGTCTTTTTTTAAATCGAGTGTATTAGTGTTTTTCTTACCTTATTGGTTTTGGATCTATAATCCAGCCTAGGTACTCATCTTGCACAACCAAATCACCTTCATCTGTAGATGGCTCACAGCCATAGATGGTGCGATACGCCAACGCGGCGAGCTTTGGTCCTGCAGGTTGCGGAAACTCGGTGCGGAAGACGTCTGTGACGAGCCAGCGTATATCTGGAAAGAGTTTCTGGATTGAGACTGTTGGGCCTTCGATTTGGATTCGCAGCGGCTTTGAGTGTGGTGGGAAGTGGTGCGGATGGTGAGGGGTGTGGATGCAGGTTGGGATGTGTAGTTGATATGCCATTGGATAGCTATACTGGACAAGGGGTTCCAAGCTTGAATAAGGTTGGTTGTTTTTTGTTTCTTGAAGGTGAAGTTTTTGGTGGGACTGGCTCGTTAGGTTTTGTGATTGGGGTTGTAATGTCGTGCTACCAATGTCATGCAAGCTGCGCTGCGATATGCAATGATGTGTTGGCAGTCGGGCAGGCACAAGTCTAATACATACATGCATGGAACTGCACACTTTGGACAGCGACGTGGACAAAAATGCCGGAAGAAGCTTCCTTTTCTTTCTGGCTTTTTGATTTGTCTAGAGTTAGATGTTCTCCTTTATCACAAAATAGGATGTATTCACATCCACATGCCGGCAATGTATGAAGGAGGAGCAGACTATGCGCTGCGTCGTCTTCAATCTGAGATTGTCGAGGCAATGCGTGCTTAAGAGCAGCCGCTTGTGATTGAGTTACATAGCTGAAGTACTGGAGAAGTTGCTTATGATGGCCAAAATGATCTAGTCCCACGCGGTAATACTAAACAAACTTTTACAAGTGAGTGTTGCAAAGTGGTGATGTTATTTATGTAGGGGTTCCTTTGTTAGTAAGCAGTAGCGCCAGCGTAGTCTTAGTGTCCTCTACACGCAACCCGTATAAAAGGGCAGGATACCTTCAATTAGATACGATCAAACCAAGGTTCTTTGAACACTTCTTTTTTTTACAGCTCAATTCTGTGACTGCGCGCACTTGTCGTAATAGTATTGCACAGCATCCTTTTAATGTCTGGTCATGTGATGCGCATGTTAACTCCCCGCTCGTACTCGGCTTGGACATCTGTTTGTCTGCCTTGTACTAGATACAGCTCTTTGCCTACTGACTACCCAAAGAGCAAATCCAAAGACACATCTATTCTTCTACGAGCATGTCTTCTCAGCAAAAATGTCAGATCATATACGCACCTTCAAAAGAGTCATCTCGCGGTGTAAAATCCGTCTTTCTCGCAGGCACAACGAGCAAAGTCGACACGACGCCCGACTGGCGAGAGACTCTGTCTAGCATGCTCTCCGAGGCTCCCGTCACAATCTACAACCCGTACCGAGCAGATTGGGACAGCTCATGGCGCGAAGACGTCAGCTTTGCTCCGTTTCGTGAGCAGGTAGAGTGGGAGCTGGAGAAGCAAGCACAGGCAGATGTTGTGGTCTTTTACTTTCATCCGGCTACGCACGCGCCGATTAGCATGCTGGAGCTGGGCTTGTGTGCTGCTACGCCGGGAAAGGGCATTGTGTTTTGCCCCGAGGGGTTTTGGAAGAGGGGGAATGTGCAGGTTGTGTGTCTGAAATCCGGCATAGAAATGGTAGGGAGCTTGGAGGAGCTTGGACAGGCTATTTTGAAGAGACTGCCTGCTAATGATGGTGATGATGAAGGTAATGATGCAACGACTCGTGCATGATGAGACAATGTTTGTGGACCTGTAGGGATAGTAGCTGAGCGATTAGTATCCGTGATTATGAGTGATTCGTGCGTGTCTGAAGACTGCAGTTTTCACGAGTAGAGAAGCATATTTCCTGGGAGGAGGTGGTTGTTTCTTCGGTGATGCGTTTGCTAGGCTAAGCACCAGAATATGGATGTGATGTTACTCGTAGGGGAGCGGGTTCGGCTCCAGGTGGTAGCCCCACTGTAATTTAATCTCGTTGCAGCCAAGAAGAAGCGGTAGCGAGCCAATCCGGCAGCTGGTTCAGGGCGGCCCCGCACGTCCTTCGGGTTGGGTGTCTGCTCTTCCCGCCAGTTTGTGCCTTGTGGGCGTTGAGTCGTTTCCGGTTGGATGGGACTGGTGGCTGGAGGAACAGCCGCTTGACAAGCGACGGTTATTCTTCAGTACCGACAGAGATGACGATTTTTTTTTTTTCGTTGGAACTACAATGGCTCATCCATTGTGAAAGCGGACATTTAATATATATAGATTTGTGTCTCCAGCCGGGGAATAAAAGAACAACTACTACCTATTCGTAGTACAAGTGACACGACAAGTTATCGGTAGATGTGACCAAGATGATGGATGTTGGCAGATTGGCCCCATAACAAAATGGACCAGGAACACTTTGTATGCATCCGTACTAAAGCATGTACTCGAAAACGGAAAAGAATGTCCTGACTTGGTTTCCAAGTTGCTGCCAAGTTTGAAGTCCAAGGCCTCTTCTGCATCTGGATTTCTTCTTTTGCTGCAGCTAGCACTACTTTGGTTGCGTGTCGGCCACTAACATTGCCTAGCGCCATGGAACGCCGCCGCATGTTAGCGTCATGGTACAGCTGTACATGCATCTGCCAGTACTTAGTACCTGGAAGGTGCTAAATCCTCCCCCGTCTCCCCTTGCCCACGTTTCCTCTCAACCCAAACCCACACCACCCCTTCCACCACCACCTTCATCACACCAGCCACCAATCGACGCAGCGCCCTCCATTATGGCTCCGTCACTGGCGGCCTTGTTTCTCCATCTTCACGGCACTAACTGGGCCATTCCGTCATGGGCAATTTTAATTTCAGCTCCCAATCAACCACCACCATGGCCCTGGGATACCGCAAAGCCACCAAACGGCCACCAGTTGTCACCAGTACTCGACAAACCCCCGATGCGAGCTAATAACCCGCCACCTCTTTGGCCCTGCTCGGACACATAAGTCGTTCAGCTGGCGTTGTCGTGTAGGTTGATTTATCTACATGCTGCTTCCCGTCCCTCCTCCCCCTCACCTTCTTCTTCTCAAGCTCTGGAAGCTCAATTGGTGTTGCTGCACGTCTGGGATCGACAATAGCAACCGTCACCAAGACTAGAACTCATACGCCATTGTCGTCCATATCTCCCCGACGACATAATACTCGACGGGCCATTGAATAGAGCTATCCTCGTCTTGGATCGTCAGATTTCTTCCCAATTGCGAAACAGACGAGCTCAAGCCATGCGTCGTGGGACCCAAACCGACAAACTCGGCTTGTAAATGCAATTGCATCGAATCACCACCTTGAAACAACAAACCACGCCACGCCATACAACAGCAACTCAGTTTCATATACCAATCGTCTGTCGACTGATTCTAAGCGCTCTTCTTACAATTCGAGACTTTGTCGCTTAAGGCTCTCGCGCGCCTCTCTCCCTCGCACACACACCCACCCGCCACGGTACTTGCCCCCTTGCAAACCCGCATCCGGATCCGCAACCAGACAGGCCCCGACTCCATTACGGCGCTTGCGGCCTTGTCAGTCTACCCAGCTTCATTGGCTCACGGGTTGCGCCGCCGCGTTTCAGCATCTATCTATTTTTTTTTCTGCTCTGCCTGTCGCATAAGAATTGAGAGCTGATGGCACGACTTGACATGAACATTCTATTCCTGTAACCGCCATTTTTTCTGTTACGCGACATCCGAAACCGTTCCTGGATCCACTGCGCCGTGTCAATCTCTCTTTGCTGCGGTCGCGAACCACTCATCCTCGTCGGCTAGCCGCTCAACCAGGCCATTGACGCCATTGGCAAAAATTCAACTACAAGACTTCAATTCCTGTATGAAGTCTCTCTATTGAGATTGAGTGAGTTTTTGAAATACAAAAGTGAGGCTGTTGCCTCCCTTCTCTCTCAATAGGATGGATCCTTCAAGGACCCTCGTCACCTTTTTGCTGTAAGTCAACTCGTTGTCTCAACTCATCTTCACCAACCCGTCTCTTTCATTCACTTGATTCTTCATCCATTGTTCCAAAGCAATTCTGCATTTATTGTACTTTTCCGTCACATACGTTGTATTTCTCGCCCAGCACAACACAGACCCGTCTTTGATCCTACCCACTCGTCTTGCCCGCCCTTCTATATTCATTCTACACATTCCATCCGCCCTTGACCCTTTTCTACGCGAACCGCCCCCAATCCCTTGGCCGCTGCCTGAGCCGCGCATTCATCGATTGTATTCCAATACGCCCGCAATGGCAAGCACATCCCATTGGTTCGAGCAAATTGCGCCTCTGCCTGCTGGTATGCGCTACACCACTCTACGCCAATAGTAGCCCACACCGGTTCGGCAGGCTACGCCAAGCGGACCCTCATCTGCAAGCCAACATGCACTCAGCAAACAACTTTGTACATGATTCTCGTCTTTCTTGTCTCATACCCTTGAACAAAAAACATCCATTGCAAGCCAGTCCTGTCTCTGCCTATTGGCCCAGATCATCAGACATCACAATGGCACCCGATACCGCTTCACCGGACCCATCCAACCTGATTTGCAACATTCGCTAACATGGCCTTTTTGCCAATCACAACAGTGAAACAGACCCGTCTATTGCCTCTGTAGACCTTGTTGGCTCCTGGGATAATTTCTCCGCGTGCTACACGATGCACCGAGACACGAGACGCGGCCGCGGTCACTGGCGAGGGTGCCATGCTTTCAACACCAACACGGATACCGACGCCAATGGCCATCGCTATAAGACGGACACGGGTCTCGCCATGGGCCGCACCTACTACTACTACGTACGTCCTTCGCTATCTTTGCTTCTAGTCTTTCTTTCAGCTTCTTCACCGCTCAATCCCGCTTAAGCGGTCGTCACTCTTTTTGTTTTTGTCTTATTTTTTTTCCCTGCATCATGGCCCTTGTCCCTGCTCGTCGACTAACGCCCGCTCCCGCCGCACAGTACCAAGTGAATGGCTCAACCGAAGCCCACGACCCTATCCGGCCAACAACCACTGCCTGCCCTTTTCTGCCCGGTCAGGTCGTCAACGAGCTATACATCCCCGTTGAGCGCTCCCTCCGCCAGCGCAGTGCCAGTCTCACCTCTCTCGACCAAGACGCCCTTCGCACCATGGATCCCAAGTCCAAGTTTCTCACGCCCCAGCCTGATCAGGATGTCATAGCCGCAGACCAACATGGCGCCAAGACGTCCAACGCCCGCTCTATCGGCACTGCTGTTCCGTCGTTTGCACCATTCATCACCAGTTCTACACCAGCGCCCAAGTCGTCATGGCGCCGATTTTTGGCCCGCAAGCTCTCACGACAAGACGTCTCAACCGTCCGGGGCACTAATGAAGAGCGCGGCCGACCGCCAACCCAAGATGAAAGGATCATGCAATCCGCATCTTCCTCAAACTATGACGGCACGTCAACGGGCACATCAGAAGTCGACACCCACACACGCCGCTCAATCTCCCCCAGCTCCCTCTGCCGCGTCACCTCGCAAGACCTCTCTCCACGCTACTCCGTCGACCAAGTCTCCCTCATTCCCGATACTACCGAAGAAGACGACGACCTAGACGACTTTGAAGACGACGCCAACTTTGCCATGTCCGCCACGGCAGAGCAGTCCATGTACACAACCCGTCTCTCTCCACCGCCCTTTAAGCGCGCTACCTCGTCTGACTCGGAGCCGGCCACAGCCCTCAACTCGAGCGCATTGACGCTCATCCCGGTGAAGCCCCAAACAGCACGCCGAGATGCCGACTCTGACTGGGCTGCATCACCAACATCCAACACTGTGCCAACGCTGGAAACAAACACGACCACCTTGAACTCACGCTGGTCCCTCTCCTACACCTCCAGCGCAGCCAACTCGCCCGTCTCACCGCAGTCACTGTCTGCTGAGTTTCCGTCGTTTTACCACACAGACGACGACGACAATGAAGAGGACGATGAGTGTGACGCCCTCGACAATTCTGGCAGCGTCTTGTACAAGGGGTACAGCCTCCCACCATCAGGCTACGATGAGAAGCCCAAGGTCGGTGGCAAGTACCTTTCCTCGTCCTCGCCACGCTTTGCAAATGTCCACGGGTCGCCGCAGCTGGGAGCTACAACTGGTCCAACAGCAGTGCAGAACAACGCTGCAGTTGGAGGGGTGAATTTCCTCGGAGGCGATAATTTGGATGTTGGCTTGGGTGATTTTGCGTCGGAGATGGGGTGGCTTGCTGATTCGATCGCGCGGCACTCCTAAATCTCTTTTTCCTATTTCTATTTTTTTCTTGCTTTTTTACTTTTTTGGAATGATTTTTATACCCCCTGTTTTATTTATGGTTGGGTATATTCATGAAATATTAAAAAACGGCGTCATGTTGGAACTGGATGGGATTGGATATCTTGCCTAGAATGGCGGGATATGGGATGGCATTTGCATTTCGATTTACGGGATACCCATACACTTTAGGATTTACAAAACCTTAGACAGTTGTATTCATATTTATAACAAAGAATTCACTTTATACATTCTTTACTATCTTTTCATCATGTGAATGGATTACAGCCACAGACTGCATCTTGTATTTTGACCCTAATGTACAATGACCCCATAACGCCAGCCATGTATATTCTACATTTCCTTTTTTCCAGTCCCAAACCCAATCCGAATCCCAAGAAAACAACAAATACAAAAACTCGTATTCATACAAAGAAAATCAAGCCGCAGCAACCGTACTTTCAACTGCCGGCGCACCATCTTCCATCTTGACATCCCCCTCCGCAGACGCCTCTTCTACACTCTTTCCAGCATCTGCATCTGCATCTGCACCTTTTTCCTTTGTACTTCCACCACTCTCCTCCTTGTCCTTCTTCTTCTTCGCCTCCTCCTCCTCCTCTTTAGCCTTTTTCTCCGCCTCGATCCTCGCCTCCTTCTTCTGCTCAATCCGCTGCACCTCCTCCAAAGTCGGACACCTATCCGGATTCAAAAACCGCTCCGGCACCCCGCGCGCCGCATAGCTCCCGCTCCCCACCCACGCGCCGAGGAGCTTGCTCCAGCGGTATTCACCGCCTGCCACGCGCTTCAGCTCCTTGCATGCTGCTGCAGAGTAAAAGGCCATGTTGGTTACTGGGTCGCGGTAGCGGGCAAAGGAGCCTGTGATGGGGCAGATGGGTTGTGGTGCGGGTTCTGAGGGTCAAAACAAGTTAGTTTCGGCGAAAACAAAGAAAGCGTTAAAGTATTGGGGGAGGACGTACTTGGGAGACGGTTCATTTTGCGACCAAAGAGGATTTGGGTCTGTGTGGGTTTATCCCGGATGGCGTTTTGGTTAAAGTTTTGGTATGATATTGCGTTGCGGGTTGTTGGTTGGCCGTCCTTTTCATTCTTTGGTTCGGTGGGTTGCTGCGGGCTGGTTTCTGTAGGGTTTTGAGGTGCGGTGTTTGTGCTGTTGGTGGTTGCTGTTGGTGCGGGTTGAGGTGCTGTGTCGTTGGCTTGAGTTGTGTTGGTGCCATTTGTAGTGGGAGCTGTAGGAGTTGCTTCGGGAGCTGCTTCGGGGGCTGCCTCTCGAGGTGCTTGAGCTGGAGCTCGTGGCTTGTCGTCGTTTTGGGCGCCGTCGTCTGCTTTTGGCTGCTTCTGTTGCTCGGTTGGCTGCTCGGTGGCCTTTTCGACTGGCTGCTCGGTGGCCTTTTCGACTGGCTGCTCGGTGGCCTTCTCGACTGGCTTCTCGGCTGGTGTAGAAGCAGGTTCGGCATCCTCAGTCTTGATCTGCTCTGCTTCTTTGGCTGTTGGCTGAGACACTTTCGGCTTTTCAGCTTCAGTCTGCTTGCTCGTTTCCTCTGATGGCGCTGCTGTACGCGCTTCTGTAGGCAATTCTGTAGTCGCATTTGCAGTCTCAGCCGCCTTCTCGTCCGGCTTTGGGGCCTGTGCAGTCTCTGCTGTGTCTTCTTGCGGCGCATCAGTTTCCTGAGGCTTGTCCTGAGCTTTTGCCTCCCCCTCCGTTGGACCAGTCTCCTTTGCCTCTGGCTCTTTCGTATCAGGCTCCTTTGCATCAGGTTCCTTCGGGGCTGGCGCGTCCGTCATAGTCACATCCGCCACCTCAGGCTCTCCATTCGCGTTGGCATTACTCTCCTTCTTTTCGTCCGTCTTTGCATCGCCATTTGTCGCCGGTGCTTGCACATCTCTCGCCTTGGTCGCATCAGCCTGCGACTCCGTCTTGGCGGCAGTTTCCGGCGCCGAGCCATTCACATCCGTCTTGCCCGCCTCTCCCTCGGCCTGAATCTTCTTCTTATCCTTGCCCTTTGGTTCCTTTGGCACCTTTTCCTTCTTCTGCTTCTTGGGCTTCTCCTCCACCACCACATTAATCCCCTCGCTCTTGACAAACCCATCCCCAAAGCGGCCCTTGCCACTCCAAAACGTAATCACAGGCCCCTTGAGCGTGCGCTCATGCAGCGCCGCCAGCTTCGCCCGCCTCTCGTCCTCGCGCTGCTTCTCCGCCTCCTCCCACCGGTTCAGGCTCTTGCTGTTCCGCTCCTCCACCTCGGCCGCCTCGCGCAGCCTATCCTCCTGCGTCATCGGCGGCTTCTTGAGCGCCTCGAGCCGCGCAGCCTTCTTCTCCATCTGCGCCAGCTGCTTCAGCCGCTTGCGCTCGCGCTCCTCCATCTGCGCGTGCAGCTGCTCCTTGGACAGCCGCGTCGTCTGCCGCGACGACGCACGCGTCGGCATATCCGCCGCAGAGGGCAGCCACGACGTGCGCTCAGACTTCTTCTTCTTCTTCCTGTCGCTCAGTTGCGGCGCGGGCGTCGTCGCAGCAGTCGAAGACGGCGTCGTGGCGCTTGTGTCGATGCGCACCTTTTTGCGAAACTTGGCTGGGATAGCTGCCTGTGCTTTCCGCTTGCGCTGCGCCGCGCGCCGCGCCTTGTCTTGCTTCTCCAGCTCGCGCTCGCCTTCTAGCTCGTCGTTGGCATTGTTCTCGTCGTCGTCATCGTCGTCCGAGGACGAGTCCATCTGCACGTCCGACGCATTCTCGGCGTCGTCGGAAAAGCCCTGGTCGTCGTCGTCCTCGGCGAAGAGCAGCTCCATGTCCGAGTCGGGCTCCTCGTTGGCCAGCATCGTCTTCATGCGGTTTCCCGCCGTGGTGCGCCGTTGGCGGGCGGTGGCGAGCCATTCTACCTTTGCTTGTGCCGCTTCCGAGTCGCTTTCGACATCGCTGAGGTCGTCGACGCTCGAGAGCTCTGACGAGCGCGACTCGTCTTGCTCTGAGGGCTTTGGCTCCGCCTCCATAGTGGGTGGTTGCAATGGAGAGCAGTTTTATTTTAATTTTTTGGGTTTTAACAGAATGCGCGCCTCATGTCCGGGGTTTCTCGTGGTTGGCGAGGCCACTAGGTAGCTGGTCGTGGGTTTGCGGGAGGAAAGGAGACGCGTTTGGAGGGGTGGCGTTAAATTTTAACCTTGACATCACTGCCCGATCGCGTGGAGCTTGTGCACACCGTCCCAATCCGGCGCTACAGATTCTACAGTGTAATTATACATCACAATACCATGCATAACCCCACTGAGCGTTTATTTTATTTTTTTAATTTATTTTTGTATTAAACATCACACAAATCACCATCTCTATAAACAATCTAATTCAAAGTTCAAAGCATATGTCGCTAATACTCATGTCCATGAGATGTTTCTATGACCGCCAATGTGGTTATGTGATGTAAGAACAAACGCCATCCATGATTCCTCCTCTACTCAAATAAATTTGGCTTCTTGTATGCACGCCATGCTGTCCATATCCAATCCCAAAATTCCAAACCAACGCCTCTTGTCATCGTTATCTGCAATTGGGCGCAGCGTCAAGCACCCTGATATGTCGTCTTATCTAAATATATGCATGACGAACTGGCAGTTATAAAGGCAGATTAAATCTCGTCGGGGGCGAATTCCTCGTCTGCGCCGTCTTCTCGTTTCGAACCGTCGCTCCATTCTTTACACCACCCGAACCAGCTTCGGCGGAGACATTTCTTGTCCGGTACAGTCGTTGTTGTTGTTGTCGTCGTTACCGTCTGCGTGGCTGTCGGGGCCGGAGTGACTGGTGGGCTTGTGATGCTAGGCGATGGGGTAGTAGTAGTGCTTGTCGTTTCGTCATAGCAGCCCCAGAATCTACCCGGTGTCTCGCAAGTAGTGGTTGGAGCAGGCTCAGTTGTAATCGTCACCTCGGTGGTTGTCTTATCGTTACAGCCAAACCACCCCGGGGTCTTACACGTCGAGGTTGTAGTTGTGGTTGTCGTGGTGGTCGTGGGTGTACCAGTCGTCTCATCCAAACACCCCCACCAGCCAGGCGTCTTACAGATGCTAGTTCGTGTGCGAGTACGAGTAGTCGTTGATGAGCTGGGAACGGTAGTTTCGGTTCCGTTGCTCTCATACATCTTCCACTGACCACAGTCTCTGCACTCCGGCGTCGTGGCACATTCCGGTACATTGTCGTACTGCAAAAGGACATCGGAAATGACGGCTCGAATCTTGTGCGTACCAATACCAACTCGCCATCCCTTGTCAGCCACCACATCATACACACATTCATATCCTGTGTGGCAGGCTGTCTCCAGTGCGTATCCAGCAAAAGAACAAGAGGCAGTGGCGCCGTTGCAGGTGCCAATAAAAATCGGATCAGCCGTGTGACCAAAGTGATACGTTCCAGTGTGAGTTCGCTCCTGGTGTACCGCAGACATATACCCTGGTGGAACTGGCAGTCCTAGGCGCGAAGCCGCAAGGGCCTCTGGGACAGCTTCAAAGGTGACAGCCGGAACGCCATACGTAAGAGCGAGCAGCGACGAAATACCGCCTCCAAGCGAATGCCCCGTAAGCCAGATGTTCGACTTGGGGTAGATTTCCGTCACGTTGGCAAAAAGCTCTCGGGCTGCGCCGTAATATCGATGCTCCTCGTGAAGAGACTGCTTGACGCAAGTATTGTTGCACGAGTATGTACCCGTGGCGCAGTCGCATACCTTGTGCCAAGTCCACTGGCCTTGCTGGGCGCAGCAACAGCTGAAGAATAAATTGTCATTGACCTTGTCGTTTGTCGTTGTGCCATCCCCGTCAAACACAGCTGGAGTGGTGCCTTTGAGGCCGATAATAACAGTTGAGTTGTCCTCGTCGGCCCAAATATGACCGCGTAAGCCGTCACTTTCCCACCCAAAGTCTAGACTCTTGTTGAAGGGCGCGCCAATATCTTCCCAGTCAGGCTTGTCCTCGTCTTCCACATACGCGTCGGCGCATATGTATGCCATGGCCAATACTGTATCTTTATCCGTTACGTCTGGTGCCGGTACGTCGTCCATTGTCCATGCCGAGGCATCCATCGCCGCCGCCGTGCCGTGCCTTCTAGCATCCGCAACCATGGGATCCACGATAGACGGCTTTCTATCTTTCAATCGTTGTATAGTAAGCGCCCGGCTCTTTGCGCTGAGCGTCGGAATATCAAACTCATCATAGCCATCCTCGGCGGCGAGATACACCCTCGCTTCGTCATGGGTGACATCGCGTCGGCGGTGCAGTTGCGGGTGCAGGTCGGTGCCGTGGTGATAGATGTGTCGCAAGCTAAAGTTGTGTTGTGCAGGTTTGGGGGCCTCTGGGCCGTTTGGCAAGACAGGCCCCGGGGGGAGAAACACGTCGGAGTTGACCGCGCCTTCTGATGATGCGGCAGCTTGAAGCGGCATCGGCCCAACAGCCAGAATCGACAACAACAGGGCTGCCGTCGTCTTGCCCGCCGAGGGGCATCGCCGCGTCTCTGACGGCATCATATTGGTGAGTTGGCAGAGTAAATCTCTCATTCTTTGGAGAAGTGCTCTGCCATGAGTTTGTTTGTGTCGAGAGGCAATGTTTGAGGAGGGGGATGGAAGGATGGGCAAGGTTGCGTTTGATGTTGTCATTGCCTGGCACGCGGCCGCCTAACGTCACCCTCCGCTCCGCTTGAATGCAGTGGAGTGGCCACCCGGACCAGGTACCCCGCCACTGCCGAACATGATAGGGCGTAACAGGGAGTCGCAAGGCTAGGTATCTTTTGGCGCTAGGGGCCACAATAAAGTACCTGGCATCCATCGCCTTCAGTTATGCGCGTCGGTCTCAGCCATTCTCGAGGTACTTGTACCTGGCAGTGCACATGACCCGTCGAGAGGCCTTGTCTCGGGTGGAAGCTTTAGCAGCGTCTGCCGCAGATGACTGCTACAAGCCCCACCCGACATGGCCAGCGATTCGTAGTGTAACAGCGGAATTGGCAATACTAATCTTATACATCCCGTATAGTGTTTGTTTCGCGTATTTCAACGTGTGCTTGCTTGATTGGTTGGTCGGTGTTGAGTTGTTGGCCGTGCATACTTGCAGTAATACTAATGGCCTTCCGACCAACAGGGTGGGATCTACCAAATTAACAGCAACGAGGGACAATAATTCAAACGATGTTAATCTCATACTATGAAGAGACATGCGGAACACTACGGTCTTAGTTTTCTTTAGATTCCAAGTTTATTATGGCACTCTTCCAAGTTGCAAAGACGCGTACAAGTACCTACCCGAGCCCGCGCCACAAGCCTGGGATACCAGCTGGGTACGACGAGTGAGGCTTACACCAGTCGGCCATAACGGCAAAAGAGTACGGGAACAATAAAACCTTCAGCTTTGGCCACTTTGAGGGCCTTTAACTCCGGGGGGGATATGTGTGCCCCTCACTTGACAACGGTTTTCTCTGGGTCAAGCACGACCTTGCACATTCCACTCCTATACAAGATCACGGTGCCTGACTGGGACTGGTTAAAATGGGGGCAAAAGGGCGTTGGGGTCAGGTAGAGGGAACTAAACCTGGCTCTACGTCTTGTTCAGATTCGCTTTCATATGAGACGCCGGTTTCGCACTTTGCTTTCGCCATTCGCTTCATGTGCAAGTGGGTGCTCTATCCATAGTATAGTGAAGATGAGACGAAGTCGCGCCATGGAAAGCTATACAGAGCCAAGCACTGGGGGCAGGGTTAATGAGCTGCCCTTGCTCTATCCCGTCCTGTCCAAGAGGGTTGCAAAGCGGTAATAGTGATGCCGGTGCTGTGCATTTGCGCTTCCTAGTTCGTACTAGGTCGCGACGCCCAGTACGCCCCCACATCCGTTCAGCCAATGACGGCCTTTGACACGTGAAGACCTCCAACTGCGTCAACTTAGTCGCAAGGCTCAACCAAAAAAAAGGTCCCCCATTACACCCGCCGGCTGCTGACGTCGACCAACCAAGCTGCGGAGCCTCATCGCTGGCCTCTTCCCACACAAGGCTCAATACCGACGTCGTCCTTGACAACTCGACTACCTTGCTGAATTATCCATCCGTCTTGCTCGGCCGCTTCGTCAAATGCCTCGCTAGCTCGCGTGTCCTCTCTGCCGTCCGAGTCCCCCGCCGCCGAACCACCTCGAGTGTCCGCAACAGACGAATTCTGGAACAATGGAAAAGTACAGCCAATATCGCGACAGAGGTTCGTCACAAGTCTCCCGCCCCCTTCAACCCAAGTGCCAGTACAGCTTCTAACCCCCATCTCTCCGCCTCTAGCGACGGGCATCTCGCCCTTCCTCCCCGTCTCGACACCCCTCTCAGCCTTTACGGCCATGTACCACGGCCTCATCTTCGTCTTCCGCCTCCCCTTCTTCATCTTCTTCGCCCTCGGCTACTTCCTCATCTTCCACCACCTGCCACTGCCCGTCATTGCGCGCAAAATGGCCCTCTGGTGCCTCATGGGCATCCCCGGCATATGGTGGGTAGACCTCCAGCTCGACGGCGTCAAGCGCGGCACGCTGGCCGACCAGCCCCTCGGCCGCTTCCCGCACGGCGGCACCGTCATCGCAGCCAACTTTACCAGTCCCATAGACGCCATCTACCTCGCCGCCATCTTCGACCCCATCTTCACCGTCTCGTACCCCGGCACGCGCAAGGTGCAGCGCATCGGCCTCTTTACCGCCGTTCTCATGGCCCTGGCTCCCGTGCGCACGATACCCTCCGATAGCACCACCCTCGTCGACCTGGACGAGCTGCTTGCCGAGTATCCAGACCGTCCTATTGCCGTCTTTCCCGAGTGCAGCACCACCAATGGCAAGGCTATTCTGCCGTTTAGCCCCAGCATCCTGCAGTCTCCGCCAGATGTGCAAATCTTCCCCGTCAGCCTCCGTTATACGCCGCCGGATGTCACTACGCCTGTTCCTGGCCAGTGGCTGACGTTTTTGTGGAATCTCCTCTCGCGCCCTACGACGTGTATCCGTGTGCGCATCGCTGAGGCGCAGACGAATACCGCCGCGGCCAAGACGAATGGCGCGTCGCCTGCCAGCAACGGCTCCAATGAACTACGGTCTAGAAGCGATGTTGGCGCTGCGGCTGTGTCAGCCGAGGAACAGCGTGTGCTGGATCGTATAGGCGAGACGCTGGCGAGGTTGGGCAGGGTAAAGAGAGTTGGCTTGACGATTAAGGAAAAGGCGGCGTTTGTGGAGGCCTTGAAGCGCAAGAGGTCGTAATTTTTGCCTACAGTAGTGGGTACAGGGGATATTTTACAATGACACAACGACAAAGAATACAAAATGTAAAGAGATGGGGACAGATGTTGGGAAGACAATTGCATTGCTTGGAGCTAGGAGATACCATGTTTTAACTGTTATATTTTTTTCTTTCTTCTCTTCACTTCTTGTTCTGAACCCTGTTTTATCTAGTTTAGAGCCTTCTTTTTTACTATTTTCACCATTCAAAGGCGTCACAGTCTGAGCCTTGGACAATTTGTTTAAAGAGTAATTACTAGTTCAAATACAAATCAACACCCCCTAAAGCACCGCACCCATATTGCAACCTTCTCAGTACATTTTAACCCATTCCAAAAAGTTCCTCGGATATTCTCCAACAGCCTAGCCTCCTACGCAAAAAAACATTCCAACTTTCAGCGCGCACAATGCTCAAGATACAACACGCCCGGCATCAGTGACACAGCCGCGGCTAGCATCGCTGACCAGGCGGGCATACTTTGTCAAAGTGCCCTTGCTATACCTCGCCGGAGGTGCCTTCCATGCCTTGCGGCGCTTCTCCATCTCCTGCTCGGGAACCTGAAGATCGATGACGAGCTTCTCGGCGTCAATGGCAATGTTGTCGCCGTCTTCCACGAGGGCAATGGGGCCGCCCTCCATCGCCTCGGGGACAATGTGGCCAATCAGGAAACCGTGCGAGCCACCGGAGAAGCGACCGTCTGTGAGAAGCGCGACGTCGTTGCCCAGTCCGGCGCCCATGATGGCGGATGAGGGCTTGAGCATCTCGGGCATGCCCGGGCCGCCCTTGGGGCCCTCGTAGCGGATGATGACGACTGTCTTTTCGCCCTTTTTGAGTTCGTTGTTTTCGAGGCTGGCGATGAAGTCGGCCTCGCGGTCGTAGACGCGCGCCTTGCCCTCGAAGCGGAGACCTTCCTTGCCGGTGATCTTGCCGACGGAGCCGCCGGGGGCAAGGGAGCCGCGCAGGATCTGGATGTGGCCGGTCGACTTGATGGGGTTGCTGAGAGGGCGGATAATGTCCTGGTCGGCGGGGAAGTCGGCGGCGTTTTCGACGTTCTCCTTCATCGTCTTGCCGGTGACGGTGACGCCGGAGCCGTCGATGAGTCCCTCCTTGATGAGGTACTTGAGCAAGCTGGGGGTGCCACCCATGGCGTGCAAGTCAGCCATGACGTACTTGCCCGAGGGCTTGAGGTCAGCAAGGAAGGGAATGCGGTCAGAGACCTTTTGGAAGTCTTCAATGGTGAGCTTGACACCAGCGGCGTCGGCGATGGCGAGGAGATGGAGGACGGCGTTGGTGCTGCCGCCGAGAATGGTGGTGACAATCATGGCATTCTCAAAAGCCTGACGGTTGAGGATGTCACGGGGGCGGATATCCTCTTTCAGGAGGTTCTTGATGGCCTCACCGATGCTCTCGCACTCGGCGCGCTTGCTGGGGCTGTCGGCAAGGTTGCTGCTGCTTCCGGGGAGGGTCAGACCCATCGTCTCAATGGCAGTGGCCATGGTGTTGGCTGTGTACATGCCACCGCAGGCACCTTGGCCAGGGCAGGCATTGCGGATAATGTCGAAGCGCTGGTCCTCGGTGATGTCGCCGGAAATGTACTGGCCGTAAGCCTGGAAGGCAGAGACGATGTCAATGGGGTCGCCGCCCTTGGAGCAGCCGGGCTTGATGCTGCCACCGTAGACCATGATGCTTGGTCGGTTGACACGGCTCATGGCAATGGCAACACCGGGCATGTTCTTGTCGCAGCCAGGCAAGCTGATGTTGGCATCATACCACTGGCCGTTCATGACGGTCTCGATGCTGTCGGCAATGATCTCTCGGCTCTGTAGCGAGTAGCGCATACCGGTGGTACCCATGGAGATGCCGTCACTGACACCAATGGTATTGAATCGGTAGGGAACAAAGCCAGCCTTGGCGACAGAGTCACGGACGAGCTGGGACAGATCGAGCAAGTGCATGTTGCAAGGGTTGCCCTCGAACCAGACAGATGAGATGCCGACCTGGGCCTTGTTCATGTCGGCCTCGCTGAGGCCGGTCGCGTACAGCATGGCTTGCGAGGCACCCTGTGACTTGGGCTGAGTAATGGAAGATGAGACCCTGTTGAGCTTTTCGTCTTTGCATCGGGGAGCCGACGTGGACAGGAAGCGTCTAGGAGCGATGGAGTCAGCTGCTGTCTGTACATGGCGCGCATTGTATCACTCTGATTCTCTCCCAATTGAAGACTGAGATGGCTTACCCATTGTGGCGAGATGATGACAGGCTGGCAGATGCTCTGGACCAGGCACTCAGGCCGGCACCAGGCTGCTGACGCAGACAGCGAGACAGCATAGTGAAGCTTTTCGCGACCTTTGGTTGACGGACAAACAGTCACAAGCCACTCGAACGACAGACAATTGCACCTTTCCTGATGTCAATTGACAAAATTCGTGATGCCTCAACCGGACAAGCGGATGGGAGGAGATGAGTCAGACGGACAAACGAGCAGAAAAACCCCGCGTCGCGCTGCGTATTTGAAGCTCAACTTTTTGTGGTGTGTCCCTGTGATCTTCCCTGTGACCTGGGCGGTTTACGGAGCAGAAGGACGACGGGTCCACTGCGATGCGCCCCGCAAACGAAGCTCACTATCGTAATTGCCCGCGGGCCATTGGCTGGCTGGGTTGGCCCACTGATACAGCTAGTACAGCACCGGTTGCGTGCCGAGTCAAGCGGGAGGTTGCCGCTGGTTGGATTTGCTAGCTTGCGTTAAAAACGTTGGCCCAGTTACAGCTATGTTGGAGCATGAACGATTTTCTTTAATTCTCTTATCCTTGTGCTGTGAATGTCCTTTGAGGTTTTGCAGCAGTTATAACACTCTACCGAACCCCGGCAACTCTCCACGCTCTACCCTGCCATGTGAGATTGGATCCCGCCGACATCGGCTCACCAATGCTGTGAGAGCGTTTGACACGCGCAATTCTGGGCTGTAATAAAAACGTTCAATCCATTCTACATATAAAAGCTTCTTCAAAGACGAGTAGCTCTAAAGGATCATCTTCTGTTCTAGGATGTGATGAACTCTTTTATTTTTTGCTAACATCTTGAAGGGAAACGCTTGGTATCAAGGACTTAGACTTTGATATGGTAATATATGACCATTGGCTGTACACCGATATGCTTGGGAATTGGGATGGACGTTCACAGAAATTGCCGGCTGCTCAAGCTTAGACGTGAGCGAATTTTACCCTCGTTCACCGATATTTGTGAGTTACGCTTGGGCATAGAATCGGAACTGGATACCGCAATGGCAGATCAGTGTTGAATGCAATTCGATGCATCGCTGTATTATACACAAACTGACTAGCCATATCAGCTTTTCTATCAGCACCTAGCATGGACTGCTACCAAGTACCCTGCTATGCCAAGCAACTAGGATTCACAGACCAAAGCTACTTCTTCTCCTTGTCAAATTCGCGTTCCTTCCTCTCCTTCTCCTCCTTGACATCCTTGTCAGATCTCTTGGACAAAATCTCATCTATAACTCCAAGCTCCAGCGCCTCGTCTGCACTCAAGTACTTGTCGCGCTCCATCATTTCATTGACCTCCTCGAGGTTGTAGCGCTCATAGCCCTTGGCCTTGTTGAGATGATACTGCATAATCTTGTTCGACTGTTCTCGTATTCTTTGGATCTGGTTCGCGTAAATCATGATATCTGACGCCTGGCCCCTCGTGCCGCCCAGCGGCTGGTGGATCATAATGGAGCTGTGCGGCAGCGAAAATCGCTTGCCGGCGTCGCCTCCCGCCAGCAGGATCGCGGCCATCGAGGCTGCGCCACCGACACAAACTGTCGAAACGGGCGACTTGATATATGTCATTGTATCGTAGATTGCCATGCCTGCGACGCGGTCAGCATACTATTAAGCCTGAGTCGGAGTTTAGTAGCATCTGTATATGTACCTGACGTCACGGAACCGCCCGGCGAGTTTATGTACATTGTAATCGGCTTATCAGGCGTATCGGATTCGAGCCACAGCAGCTGTGCAACTATCGATGCGGACATGTAGTCGTTGATTTCGCCATTGAGGCAGATGATTCGTTCCTGGGCCCGTAAGTAAGAGACAGACTTCCGCGACAGAGGGTGGTCGCACCTGAAGTAGCTTTGAGAAAATATCCCCTGTATCAGCATAATTAGCTTTAATCCTCGGTAGATTCGATTGATTGAGTCTTATTACAAGTCTTTCTTCCCGCGGCCTGGTCTGGGTTAGCATTGATCAGCTAATGCAGCCGTTGTCAGAGCTTACCGATGTCTCCTCAATGTACGGCATCGGAATATAGTCCATGGTAGGGGCCGTCCCCGACCGTCTCGAGCTAGAGGCAGCAAAGCATCGTCTTTGATAAATTGGCAATTGCCGTAGCGATGACAGCAGCCGTGGTTGTCTGAACATGGTGGCGATTGGAGTTGGAGAAGTCAAGTTGGAGTGTTGTTGGAGATGGCAGCGGGGGAGGCGGCCTTAACTTGCAGGCGTGCGGTCAGTCGCGCGACTGCAAATTGAACGGTCTCCACCAAAACCCGACAGCTTCTGCCACCGTCGTGTTCCCTACTTTTGTATTTTAAATGCACTGCAGCGAAACTGCTTCGGCCACGGCACTCTGCGCCCCTCAATGCCCAGATCGAGCGGCCTAAATTGAGAGCCAATGAAGCGGTGTACAGCCTGCGTTGCAAAGAACCTGCGTTCTTTCGGCGCGACACAACGGGGGCAACGATGGGTGTCTTCGGACAAGTCTGCCCTCACGCACGAGGCGATTCGCGAGAGAATTTCCGGACGCTTTCGCGAAGACAAATACGGCAATGATGTAAAGGTCAATTCTCAAGATAAAACGATATCCACACCATCGGGCGAGCTGCCCATGTCTCCTCTGTTTAACGCGGACTGGATCAAGGCGAGGAGACGAACCAAAAAGGCAGAACCAGCGCCACCCTCGGGACGGTTTAGGAAGAAATTGGCAAGGAATCCATTTGGTATGTTTACACAGGCGCGTTCCTTGTTGAAATTAAACGTTTGAATAAAGACAAAACTTGGAATGCTAACATTTTGCGCAGCCAAAGCTCTGGCGACGCCGTTCCGCATATGCCCGATAACACGCATCTACGCACCGCGATATTTTATGCAGGACTACGAGGTGGTGAAGAACCCGGAAACGGGAGATGCATGGTGGGCACCTGGCCCGCTGTCATTTACCCATGTTCAGCGTCGACCGAAGCAACAGTCGGAAGACTCGGACGCGGCTGAGGCAGAAGAGACGGCTGCGACAGAAGAAAAGGAGGCAACAGGGACGGAAGTTCTAAGAGACGGAGACCGGTTCCGACGACACGCCATCACGGCATATTCATTGTCACGAAAGTCCCTTGTGGACTCAATGGGCGAGAACAAGAAGAAGGGGACCGCCGCGGGCCTCTTGGGCCCAAGAACGGGCATGGCAATGTCAAACAGCGTGCGGAACCCCGTGTGGAGGCAGGACATGGGCGACTTTTTACTCCAGATGATGCGCAGCCAGGCAGCCAAGTCGCTGGCCGACCGAGCCCAAGATAGAAACTACAATTCGATAGAGCCGTGCCAGCGGTGGGACGATATAAAGGACGTCAAGCGCAGAGGCTGTGTGCTTTGGCTGCCGAAAGACAAGGAAACCGCGGCTACGCAGTACGCGACGTACGACATTGAGGGCGCCAAATACGGGGCCAAGATGCCGGTTCATAATCTCTTTTGGCTGCTGGGCGAGAACTGCGTAGCTGGGCTGAGGGAAGCGTCGGGGATGTTTCGGGATAATGAGCTGCTGGTTCTCAAGACGCAGCACGGGAAGAGCATGGGGCGCCTGCATATGCTGCTGTGGCGGCTGCAAGGCTACCTGTACAAATCCAATGTATAAAAACTCACTTTATTTGTAAAATACTATAGAATAGCAGGATAAAGACGAATATATACCACACTCGCCTGTCAATTACTTCATGTCCCCTCGATTGTTTAGGTGTCGATATGGCGTGCAAGGCTGACAGGTTGGCCCCACCGCGCTGTAAGCCGGAAGGGTAGCTACGGGCAAAGCGCCGAAGTGTTGGCATCCATCTCCGAAGAATCATCTACCAACGACAGTCGTAGCAGGGGACGCAGTTAATTTTCAAACATTTTCAATGTTTTTCCTTTAATAAAACCCTTCTCTACATAATACGGTGCCACCGGCAAAGGCGTATCAATTGGTCATTACAAAACCTATATCAGCTCCGTTTCTCGCTCTCTCCACCAGCCTCAACCGAAAATACTCACCGAACGCCCAACTGCGAGACGGAGAAGGGGAGCTGCGTCAGTCACAAAAACACCAGCAGCAAAACTCTCATCCTTCAAATATGCCCAGCATGATTGAAGAGAATCCCGAGCTTGTACAGGCCGAGAGCTGGGTCCGGCCAGACTCATGGTCCGGCAAGACGCCCGTCTTCTTGATCCACGACGGCGGCGGCACCACCTTTGCCTACCACTGTCTCGAATCGCTGCACCGCTTCACCTACGCGGTGCGCAATCCGCATTTCTCCAATGAGAATAAATTCGAGGGCGGTTTGCCGGAAATGGGCCGCCTGTACGCTACCTGGATCCGGGAGGCGATTCGGGACGTGGATTTCCCCGCCAAACGCCAAGGGCTGAATCAGCAGCAACCGGTAGATATTCTCTTGGGCGGATGGAGTCTAGGCGGGCTACTGAGTCTTGAAGTGGCAAAGCGGCTATTAGACGACACGGATATCCGTGTCAAGGGCATCGTCATGATTGATAGTGTGTACCCGGGAGACATCTCAAGCAGGAAGCGATGGGAGTCGAAACCGCTCATCGAGGAGGGCAAGTCACGCAACCAGATTTTGTCTGGCCGTGCGATGCGAGAAGCCCGACGAATGGTAGGCGAGTGGACAGTTCCGACCTGGGATTCGAAGGACTTGGACAGGCGCCCGCCGATGGTGATGATGCGCGCCAAGGAGTGTGTTCCGACGGATAATGACAGCCAACATAGCGGGCTGGATGTGAACCGTGCTGATAGGATGCTGGGCTGGGACGAATATGACGCAGAGCTATTTACAGATGTGATTGATATCGACGGGCATCACTTTGATATATTTGAGATGAATCGCATACGGGGCACCACGGCGTCACTGATAAAGGCGCTGGCCAAGCTGGATTCGGTGGCGGGTGCAAATAGGCGTTAATTTACCAGGAGGGGAATTGGATAGAAAATAGAGATATATAAAGGTGGAAGAGGTAGACAGGCTTCTGCTATATTATATTGGACAGATAGACAGGCCAAGCGTTGTCAAGGGAAACATGTAAGCTCGATAGATTGACTGTCGACTTGTTAGCTTTTGCCGCGTTCATGATTTCTGCCGCATGATAAAAGCCGTTTGTATCTTACATTTATGGGAATTTTATATCATGTACCGCGAGTTTAAGCCATTGCCCTGACGTTGAAGCCAGTTCAACTTATCAGGTGTGGTTTACAAAGCAGCAAAGCTAATTGTTGCTTTCTAAGTCAATAATACACCGAAATGTTAAAAAATGAAATATATTGATGCTTCTAATTGGTCTCCTTTTTCTACAATAACTGCTTTTATCATGAGAATCAGAGCTTCCCAAAAGCTCGCCAATACGCCCATACCCAACTACTCGCGCACGTTCCATATCGGATCATGCCGGCCAAGGCGGGCCACAACCCAGCGGCATCGGCCCCTCTAAAAAGTTGGCAGCACCGCCAACGGACTCAGCAACCTGTTACCGCGACCCGACCTCGCAGCGCTCATTCCACAATCAACATCAGCAACACTCGCAAAGCAGTGTAAGAGACAACAGCACCGGAAAAACACCGCCACAACCGTATATACATACTATCACCACTGATCGCCGACACTCTCCTGCCGCCGCTGCCGCTGCAGCGAGCCACCATGTCTACCGTGGCCGATGCCCAGCGGCCCGAGACGCAGGCTGCGGCTCCAAAGAAGACGGCCGGCCATGATTACAAGGGCTTTGTTGCCGGCGTTGGCAGTGGGATAGCCAAGCTATCAGGTACTTATGCTTTGCTCAATTGTAAGAGGAAAACATGCTAACCGTCCATTCCACCAGTCGGCCATCCATTCGACACCGTCAAGGTCCGACTACAGAGCTCCTCGCGCTTCTCCGGTCCGCTACAATGCGTCATGCAAACGGTTCGCAAAGAGGGCATTCGCGGATTATACAAGGGGGCTACGCCGCCGCTGGTCGGCTGGATGTTTATGGACTCGGTCATGCTCGGCTCGCTGACCGTGTACCGCCGGCTCCTGTCCGAGAACGTCTTCCACGTCAAGTCCTGGACGCCGGGAGCTATCCCAGGCCAGACAAACAGCTCGCTACAAACAACAGACACGACCATAAGCGCTTCGCAATCGCAATCACAAAGCCAATCCTCCCCTCCGTCCGCCGTCCTAACAACCCTGCCCCCTCTCGGCCACGGCATAGCCGGCATCCTCGCCGGCTGCACAGTCAGCTTCATCGCCGCTCCGGTCGAACACATCAAGGCCCGACTCCAGATCCAATACGCAGCGCGCAAGTCCGAGCGTCTATACTCTGGCCCGCTGGACTGCCTGTTCAAAATCTACAAGCACCACGGCGTGCGAGGCGTCTACCACGGCCTCGGGTCGACGCTGTTCTTCCGCAGCTTCTTCTTCTTTTGGTGGAGCAGCTACGATGTCATCTCGCGCTGGATGCACACGCACACCTCGCTGAGTAACCCGGCCGTCAACTTCTGGGCCGGCGGGCTGAGCGCGCAGATTTTCTGGCTGACTTGTTACCCGAGCGACTTTGTCAAGCAGCGCATCATGACGGATCCGCTGGGCGGTGGACTGGGGGATGGTGTGCGCAAGTATCACCGCTGGACTCAGGCGGCGGTCGATGTGTATAGAGAGGCTGGATGGAAGGGGTACTGGAGGGGGTTTCTGCCGTGCTTTTTGAGGGCGTTTCCGGCTAATGCCATGGCGTTGTTGGTCTTTGAGGGCATTATGAGGACGTTGCCTTAGATATCAAAACTCTTTGCATACATGTAATATGGCATTGTTTATTATAGAGATGAATCACAAGTCACAAATCACAAATCACATACAAATTACATTCACAGTTCCAGTAAAAAGCTCATTGAATCAAGATGTGGACGGGTCTATTAGTGGCGTCCTCATAAGCTCGGAGACGTTTCTCCCCGCAGCAGCCCTCAGCTCACGTCCTTTTCGAGACGATAAAAGGCCAGAACATGCTGCGAGCGTCTCCGTTTTGGGGTATCGTCCCTATCTATTCCCTCAGAGAATACTCTTTTTTTTAATTCTTCTCTCTTCCCCATTTCACAATTCAAAAAGGCCGAGCCAAGGTAAGTCGCGTTTCGAAGCCGAAAACCGCTTTACTCGTCATCCTCCTCAGCGTCGTCGTTGACAACGTTGAAGAACTTGAGCTCGTAGACACCCTTGGAGGTGGAAACGACGCGGAGCCAGTCACGGAGCTGCTGCTTCTTGAGGAACTTCTTGGTCCTGTATAGCGCAATTAGTACACGAGCTGAAAAAGATGTCGAATATTGGTTTTGATTTCGCCCAAAACGTACAGGTACTTGAGGTAGCGGCCAGACAGGTCGTTGTGGGCAATGACCTCAATCTTGCCCTCGCCCTGCTGCTGGACAACAATCTCGTCGCCAAGGTTGTTGGTGATGCCGTCAACCTTGATGCGGTCCTGGAGGAACTTCTCGAAGGCGGAGACGTCGAAAATCTTGTCGCTGGCGGGCTGCGAGGCGTTGATGATGAACTTCTTGGCCTGCTTGGTGGGCTTGCCGCGGCCGGATCTCTTCTGTTTTGGGAGACATGACTGTTTAGCCTACTGCATCATAGAAAATATTTTTCTCTTCTTTCTGGCAGAGAGAGGCGGTTTCCTCTTCTTTCGCGCAAATACTTTCGAGATGGGCTGGGCGGAAACAAATTTCTTTGTTCCCTTCCCACCATATCTACTACTCATGCGAAACGAAAAAGGTAACCGTCTTCTCGCCTACAGCAAAGCGATTGGAGGTCATGTACATACTGCAGTGATGGGAGCCATTGTGAGTGACTGTTAGAGAAGATAAAAAAAAAGGAATTGAGGGAGCTTGAAGAACGCAAAGAAGTCGAATCCTGCGCCTTTTCGGGAAAGTGTCTGCTTTTTGCGTATGGATAGTGGATGTGGAACAAAATCTCAGAAGCCCCGATGCCGAGCGTTTCGCTAGGTAGTGGGTGGGCTCGCATAATTTTTTGGTGGGTTTGCCCAAAATGGGTCGAAAATTAGGGCTCTTCGGACAAACTCTTTGCCGGGTTGCCGATGGTGCTGCTGGTTGCCAGAATTTGGATTACCTAATCGCATCTTGGGTCGATTGCCATTTTAGGAAATCGTAGTCAAGCGTGTAAGTGCCACAGAGTTGACAAGAACACGGAATCAACGAATTATTGGGGGTTTTACAACCGGCCATTCGATTAATGTTACAAATATACATCTATCAGGACCGAAATTCTAGCATGGGTGCAGTAGTGGGCTAACTGTGCACTTTCTCTTGTCGTCCCGTATTACTTCGCATACGGTACACATGAAGTGACTACGACAGGCAGGGATCAAAAAAGTACAACAAAGTGAATAGCTATGACAAAGAAAATAAGTGTGGAAGAGTAAATATAAGCAACAGAGTTTAAAAATTCCAGGACCCACGATGTTCGCAACAATGGCATTCTTTTTCTATCACCCATAAGATGTTGAAATCAATCTACCCAATTTGCCTTACCCAATGTTAAACCACAAAGTAATTACAAAGATGAATCATAAAGTCGTTATACATGTCTGTCGTCCCATCATAATTCGTACACCTTATTTGTCGCCCTTGGAAAATAGCTTCTTAAATACTCCCTTGATTCCACTTGGTTTCTTGGCCTCTTCATGTGTCTTGCGTCGTTCCTGGTGCCTCGCCTTGCGAGCGGCTTCTTCATCTGGCTGATGTTTGGACTCGCGCCTGGATTCTCGCTTGGTCGGCTCAGTCTTGTCTGGATTTTCTGCCTCGCGATGCCGACGTCGTCGTCTTCGTGCACCGTCCTCGCTCCTGTTCTGTGAGCTGCCCGCAGCGCTGGCAATGTCAGAGCCATGTCGCGGTGTTCGAACTGCTTCTTCTGTTCCAGAGCCCATTGAAGATGAAGGAGGCGTTGGTCGAATCTTGGCAGTCGTCCTGTTTTCATGTCGAGATCCTGGCCTTTCGGATCCATGACGAGTAGAGTGGCTGTGCCGTCTAGAACGGCGGTGAGTGTGTTCTCCGTCTCGGTTGTCATCCTTTCGCACTCGATCTTCTTTCCCGGCTGACTCCTTGTGTCGTGCTTCACGTCGCTCGCGCCGATGTCGCTCTTCGCGGTCCCTGTTTGTCTCTTGTGTACTGCGCTCTTTCCTTCGTTTGTCAGACTTTCCCCTACTATGTTCAACTTGCTCGTCAAATCCTCTGGCGTTCTTGGTAGGCGAGCCGGAGCTTCCAGCTGAAAATCCGCTATCATGTCGTTTCGGTTCTCGCGGTGGTGAAACAGCCCTCGAATGGTCTTCGCGGTGCCCATGATGATGATGATGACGACTGCTGCTGTGCGAGACATGCGAGGAACGGCGACGAGAATGACTGTATCCATCTTCTTCGTGGTGCCTCGTCGAGTGGTGAGAGTGAGAGTGTCGGCGCCTACGATGGTGTTCTCCTTTAACGCTCGAGCTACGTTCCTTGGCTTTTTCATCTGCTGAGATGAGAATGTTAGCGATAGTTTCTACAATGGGGGGCCCCAAATCGCAATTAAAGAAAACATTCAAGCAAAACACATCGCATAAACAAAACATTCAACTTTTTAACATTGTACAGCCGCAGCAAGCCACAAAAAGCATAGACAGGGCCGCTTCAAACAACTTGACAACAAAGGATGAAGGCGTGTTGTTTGTAGATCTTCGGCGCTTTCGGTTCAGGCGACGTCAATCAAACGGTCCTGGTAATGAGAGCATGCCGTCGTACCGCGCAGCGGCGCATTTGACTTTTGTCGATTGCTAAACCTCACGTGCTTTCTTTATCACTCGAGATGTCTGAACAAGAAATATATAAACAGATTCGATTGCATCATAATAATGCTTTAAACGGAATTCGTAGCGACATATCGATCCTAATTGCTGGCTGCGGTCGTCTTGGACGTTTTGGACGTCTTGCCCGAGCCGGAGAACGGCTTCATGATCCGAAGGCGCAGCCAAACCAGAGGTGCCATGATCCATTTAGCAATAGTAACGTAGAACTTTTCTTGAGGCTTCACGCTGTGAGCAACAGATTCTTCCCGTGGACTAGGATCGGCAGTCTCTGGACTTGACTTTGTTGCCTGTACCAAACTTCCTTGCGTGTCCTCTCTTTCCTGAGTGTTGGGCTGAGACGTTTGCGCAGCATCCTTTGTAGGAGTGTCTTCGGTCTTTACAGCTTCAACTTCCTTACCAATGGCTGGCGTGTCATCTACCGCTTTGGCCGCAGCTGTTTCACCTCCCTCAGCCTCGACACCATGACCCTCGGCAACGTATGCTGCAATAGCTGCATCCCTTGCAAGGTTATCATGGCTCTTAGCAGGATTCAGCTCTGCTGGGGATGACTGGTCTCTTGGAACTGCCAGTGATCCCTGACCTTTAGCGGCCACTTCTGGAGTCTTATTCTCTGTGGCAGTACGCTCAGCGGCTTTCTCAGGCACAAGAGGAGCTGTATCCTCTTCTTGGCTGATTCCGGCCTCCGTCGCAGCAGGCAACCCGGCAGCGGCAGTAGCCACAACGCCTGCGGCTGCTGCTGTTCCAGCGACAGCCGCCGCCGCATTTGCCGTGTCGTATTTCTCAGCTGTCGTGGTCTGTTCCTCGAGTGGATTGCCTTCGGCAGTAGACTGGTCTTCAACCATTTTCTTGTCTTCCGGCAGAGAATCCCCAACAACCTTGTCCTCGGTTTCCTCCGATGCATTCAAAGGGGTATCTTCAACAGATTGCGAAACTTGAGCTGGGGTATCATGCAAGAAATGCTCTTCCTCACCTTTGTCGTTGGTAGCTTCCACCTTCACCTCGTCGTTCTTCTCCACAGCTTCTTCACCTTGCTTTTGAGCAGATTCGACAGAAACTTCTTGCTCAGGAGCCTCAGGTACCACAGCAGGCTCCAGGCTCACATCGTCCTTCTTCTCTGCCTCTACAGGAGCATCTTTAGATGATTCCACTGCATTGATTTCCTCTGTCTGGTCGGCAAGTGAGTTTTCCTCCTTCTCCCCATGTTGCTCCTTGGCAGGAACCGTTGGTTCTTCGGTACCTTGATCATCCTCTGGAGCATTTTTTGTTGCACCCTGGCTCTCAACCTTCTCTTCGGTTGTTTCAGCGGCAGGAGGTTCAGCGGGAACCGGCCCAGCTAGGTCAGCATCGGCCGGTTCAGGTTCAGCCACCTTCTTCTCCTCGGGAGCTGGCTCAGCAGTTGAGGCTGACGTCTCAGGAGAAGCATCTTCGTCAGCTGCAGTAGAAACCCCTACTGCCGATTGAACTTCTTGGGGCTTGGACTCTGCCACGGCCTCATCCTTTGCCTCATTAGCCTTGGCAGGGTCATCTTCTTGTTCGACGACATGTTCCTCAGGTTTAGAGGCAGCTGTCTCGGCTTCTTTTTCGTCATCGTTCTCAACATGAGGTTCCTCCGAGGGCTTAACATCTTTGCTTTCCTGGCTGTCGGCCGTCAAAGCAGCGGCAACGCTCCCACCGGCAACCGCCGTAATTGCTGCAGCCGCTGCAGCTTCAGCAGTGTTGGACTTCTCTGGGTCATCAATCGATGACTTTTTGGCGGCGGCTTCCTCGTCGTTAGATGGACCAGTCGCTTGGGCGACATCCTCTTCCTTTGTCGCGGCTTCCGGAGAGGCAGTCTCTTCTGCAGTTGCTGCGTTCTCCGGTTCGTGAGCAGACTCGGGTACATCTTCAGGCGAATCCTTGACTGCATGTGACGTCTCTTCCTCAGGACTGACTGTAGAAGGCTCTTCAGGCTCCGCGGATTTAATATCCCTCTCTTGTGATTCTTTGACATTTGCATCAAGCGCTGACTCCACTGACGCCTGTTCATTCTCTTTGGCATTGTCTACCTCAGATACTGGTGCAGCAGTAGCGACATCAGCCAAAGCATCCGAGGTTTCAACTTTGTCGTCAGCGGGTTTATCGGCAGTTGAAGATTCAACCTCATGAGCCTTTGAGTCTACCCCAGTGGTCTCCACGGCAGCGGCGACATTAGAGCTTTCTGGCGCCTCTGGAGGGGCATCGTTGACCACTGGAGCTTGACTTTCAGTGGCCACTGCGTGCGTGTCCTCCTCAGTTTGAGCAGAAATTTCCGCTTTCTCTTCTTTGTCGGCCTCAGCTGTAGACTTGTTGGCTTCAGAGTTGAAAGTATCTTCTTCAGGCTCTTTCACTTCCTGAGCAACAGGCTCAGCTTCTACGGCTGCAGCTGGCTCGTCAGGCTTCACCTCAGCCTCGACAGTTTCAGTAGGCTCTTCTTGCTTTGCTTCTTCAACAGAAGAAGAAACTGGAGCAACTGCTTCTGAGGGCTCTGTCTTATCTTGTGAGTCTGTGGCTTCATTATCTGCTTTAGAAGACGTTGCCTGATTTTCGTCGAGAGGCACAAGATTTTCAACAGCAGTCGTATCTTGCTCTGCCGTTTCCTTGGTGTCAGAAACCGTCTCTTCTTGGACCTCCGCCTCCGTGGCCACTGAAGCGCCTGCAGCTGTGGTTGCGGCAGCAGGTGATGTAGCAGCCACAGGAGCAGCACTAGAGTTCTCTTCAGTTGCCACAATTGCCTTAGGGTCGTCTGCTTTTGGTTCCGAAGATGTGACGTCGTGAGCCTCATCGGAGGGGGCCGGGACACATTCACTCTCTTCAGCAGCAGCCTCTTTTACTACTGGCTTGGTCTCGTCGATGTCTCCTTTCGAGTCTTCAGCAACAGGCGCCGGCTCCTCACTTGGTGACGCAACAGTACCAGAGGCAGGCGAAACGACTTCAGCTTCAGCAGCCGCAGCAGCAGGAACACTAGAGTCCTCCTCAGTCGCGGCCTCGGCCTTGTGGTCCTCTATCTTTGACTCAGAGGATACATTCTCTTTAGCTTCATCAGAGTGAACTGGAGCAGATTCGATCTCCTCATTTTTGGCAGAGTCATCTTGTGCGGCTGGTCTCGCCTCCGGGGTGTCAACTGACGCGGTTTCGGTGTTGTCTTTAGCGATGGCCGCCGGTTCCTCACTTGTCGGTGCAACAATTTCGGAAGCAGGCGCAGCGTCGTCAGCATCACCAGCCGGTTTCGTTGATTCAGTTGCTTCGGTCTTCTCTGCTATCACACTTTCGACTGGGGCTACCTCGACTTCAGTTTCCTTGGGAGCTTCCTCAGCAGTCACGGGAACGGCTTCGGTCAATTCAGCAGTCTGTACCTCTGCCGGTGCATGGACATCCTCTGTGGTAGCGACTTCCTGAAGAGTATTGTCAGACCCAGCTGTCTCTGCAGTGGCCTTGCCCTCTTCAGGGAGAGCTTTGTCTTCAACTGATGGAATGGAGTTCTCTTCAACTTCGGCGGATGGCAGCGTGGCTGCAGGCTCGTCTGCCTTTGTTTCCTCATTCAATGGCACCTCGACAGCTCTGTCAGTGGGCTGGGTTCCCACATTGTTCACAGCTTCGTCCGTTGGTACTTGTTCTTCAGCAACTGAAGATGGTCCCGCTGGTTCTGGTGCCTTTGATTCCGGCTGTGCAGGTGCTTGTTCGGAAGCTGCATGAGCAACAGCTTCACTTTCTTGCTTTCCAGTATCCTCAGTATCAGGCAATTCCGTTGCCTCGGTTGAAACTACCGCCTTGTCCACAGTTGACTCCTCAGGCTGTACATCGGTTGGAGTTGTTTCTGATGGTGCAGGAGCAGCAGCAACTTCTACTGGTTCATCTTTCGTCTCTGCAGCAGAGTCATTTGCAGCCTCAGGGATAGGAACTGCCTCTTTGTCTGCTGCAGGAGGGTCTCCTGTAGCAACTGCTTCAGAGGCATTGGCAACAGTGTTCTCTTCTGGTTCGGCAGCTTTTGTCTCGATGGAGCTTTCGGCGGTCTCAGTCTCAGCGGCTGTGTCAAGGACAACTTCGTCCGCCTTTGCGTCTTCCATTGTGGCCTCCTTGTGGGCTTTTTCCTGAGGAGCTTCCACAGTCTTGGACTCATTTTCGATATTTGCAGATACCAAAGGCTCATCCTTTGCAGCAGACTCAGTGATTTCTTCGGTAGCAGCAGGTTGGACTTCTTGTATTTCAACCGGTGCAGCAGCGTCGAGCTTCTCCTCAGCCTCTACAGGCTTCGACTCAGCACTTTTCACCGCGACTGAAGCAGACTCTACCTCAGGAACATCAGTAGTCGTCATTTCCGTGCTTTGTTCATCTTTCTGAAGCGTAGTGGCCTCATCTTTCTCTGCCGGTGTAGATTCAGGCTTTGGCTCAGTTGCAGCAGCCTCTGCTTCCTTTGGTGCCTCGACAACAGGTGCGTCTGCCACGCTCTCGCCGGGAGACTCCTTTATATCTTCGGCCGTAGGAGCGGTATGCACGTCGTCCGCCACGGTTGAGTCGGGCTTGAGCTCGTCTTCAACTGCTTTGGAGGTGTCGGCAGCATCGTCCTTGGCGACGGCTTCAGTGACTTCCTCAGCGGCAGTGGGAGCAGCTACGTTCGCTTCTTCCAAGGCCGTCTGTGGTTTTGCCTCCTCAGTAGCATCTACCATTGGCGAGGAGTCAGCCGGAGGAAGGTTTGTAACAGTCTCAGCCTCGACTTTCTTGTCTTTAGAAGACGAAACTGGGGCTTCTTCGTGCTTCTCAGTCTCTTCGGCCTCTGGCTTTGGTTCGGATTCAGCAGCTTCAGCAACTTGCTCGGCGGTTGCAGGGGCAGGAGTAGCCTCAGTACTCTCCACAACCACCCGGGCTTCTGGCTCTTCAGAGGTTTCTACCACTGGTGAAGATTCAACGTGAAGAGAATCTGCAGTGGCCTCCTTCTCCTCCTTCTTGTCTTCGGGAGAAGGCGTGGGCTCTTCTTCCGGCTCCTTGGCTTGGACGGCTTCAGACTTCACCTCTGTTGCAGTAGGCTCGGCTGTCTCTTTTGTTTCGACGACATCGGCATTGTCAGCAACAGTCTCTCCTCGCACTTCCTTAGCTTCCTCAACCACAGAAGACGCTTTCACGTCCTCAGGGTCGTTCAACTTCTCCTCGACCGGAGCTGCCACATCAGCAGCCCCCGTCTTCTCCTCCACTTCAACGGCCACTTCATCAGCACCATCACCAACTGCAGCCTTGGCATCATCCGCATGCTCTTCAGCTACAGATGGCTTCTCCTCCACATTGACAGGGACATCCTTGGCATCTGCCTCATTAAGCTTGGCGTCGTTCTCATTCGCATGCTCATTCTCGTCTTGTTTTTCGTTGGATTTTTCTTGAGTTTCATTCTCGGCATTAATCGTATCATGTTCAATAGCATCATTCTCAGTCGTAGTCGTAATAGGGTCATTAGGGGTATCTTGCACTTCAGGCTTCGTCGTAGCAGTCTCCTCGGGAACGGGAGCAGAAACAGGTTCAGGTACAGTCTTGGGGACAGCATCGTCTGCCTTGGGCTCAGTTGCGTGTCCGTTCTTGCTGTGCTTGTCCTTTTTCTTCTCCTTGTCCTTCTTGCTCTTCTTCTTCTTGGACTTGGGAGAGCCTTCGTCTTTGGGGTTTACTTCCTTGACGGTGGTGGAGGCAGACCTGCTTGACTTGCTCTTCTTGCTCTTCTTTTTTGATGGAGAGGTACCGTCTTCGGCCTTGACAGCGACAGCGGGCGCTTCAGTGTCAAGTTTCGTCGCTTCGACGTCGCCTTCGGGCGGTACCGTGGTGTATTCACGTTCATCATCTGATTTGATTAGCACGGATATTCTTTCGAGCATATCAAGGCCAAACATACCATGCTCTTCTTCTGACTCGTCTTCTTCTGTGTCAGAAACGGGGACCTCGTAGTAATTGACCTTGTGGTCCGCTACTTGGACATTGTCCCAAACATTGCTGCGGTATTGGCAAACTTCAACGCCTTGTTCCGTAGACATGCTTGAGCAGTTCCGTACGGAGGTGAAGTCGTAGGAGTGGCTAGAGTCGGTGAAGAAGAGATGAAGAGGGGAAAGAGTCGGCAAAGCTGACAGACGCAAGTATACAGTGCGGGTATATGCAGCGTATAGCTTACAACAAATGAAATAAGGTAATTGAGGATGATGCGTCTGGAGAGGGGGTATTGGGACGCAATGCGTTGGCTACTGCGGTAGATTAGGCAGTAATGCTCACGCGAGAGGCGAGGATGCAGTGATGGGGAGGATATCAGCGGTGTGATGAGTGAATCAGAAGTCAAAAGTTCAAGAGAACAAACATGCGGCAGGTTCTTGAAGGTCATCCAAATGGAAAAGCATGGGCCAGCTCGGTCCTACGAGTACAAAAGCTCGGCCAGCAACGCCGGTCGACATCAAAACATGTTTTGACAGGGTACATGTTGTCATGGTACAAGGGGATGGGTGAGATTCTACGGTGATACTCCATGTCGTTCCAGCCCAAGACTGCCATTATCGTCAACAAACCGCCACCACGACAGGTCAAGGTGGGAGAGGTCACACAAATCTAGCCAGGGTACCCCCCGGTCCATGGCCCGAAGAGGTGACAGAACTGTTCAAGTGATGGATAGCTTGGCCCCAGCGCCATTGGGCATCTGCAACATCAGAAAAGAAAGTAAACAAGCCCATTGGGTCTTGGATGTGACATGATGCATTGATGCAGAAACAGTCCCTTTGCACCAATGTGAGGTGAGGTGGCTGCCCGACTCCGGAGGGAGGGTTGAGGCCGACATGCAGCACGGGAGCGGCAAGCTAATGCAAGCCTGCAGCTTGAAGAAGCGCGGAGAAAGGCCGTCATCCGTCGTTCCGCGTGAACATGTGCTGCGAGCATATTATTATCAGACTACTCGTACACAGTGATGCAGAGGGCATGCATGCATGGATGAATTCGGAATGGCTGGTCGAGTTCCATGTCTAACAAGAGTACGGAGTATGTATTGTGCAGGATGCAACGTGGCTCGCCTCGAGCGCCATCCGCACTGCTCCCTGCATAACTTGCAAGCTGCATTGTTTCGTTTCAGTCCTCGTTTCTCGGGTCGCTTTTTCTTGTTGCCCCCCTCGGGCCGCAGCCCAAGTATCTCGACAGAGGAAAATTGCTCGTAGCATTGCATCATGGCATCATGCAATTTCGGCTCGGTGGATGGATGTAATTTCTTGTTGGTAAACAATGAGCATGGGTTCTGTTCGTCGTCACGGTGACAATAGGAAGCTTGGACTTTTTTTCTTGTAAGCCCATGTCATGTTAGCAGGGTCCAAATGGCGGTGATTTCGTGAGACCCACGATACTTTGTCGGGCTGGACAGGGATTCAGTTGGACTGCGACGCCAGCACCTTGCTGTCTTTATACGTGGGGCTCAGGTCTGTGCCAATTCATCATGCGACCACTTTAACGAGTACATGCGTACGCGGTACTCTGCGATGCATGATACATGGAAAAAAAATTGGGTGCGAGTCGCAATCGCGGTGAAAGGGTGGTTCATGTGTATAGTGGAAGGTGAGGACTCGGAGTTGGAGACAAACGCCCTCTCCCCAAAGGATGAATTACTACCTTAGGTACCTTCTGCGGCATCTGGACGTTGAAGGTGTTTCTGCCAGCTGCGAGCAGCTGCAATATGACTCGAGAAACAGAACCTCTCCACAAGAGCCGTGCAAACGACCATCTGCCGAGATACCTACCTTTCCCGCCATACGATTATGTGTGGTCTGCAGACTCATGCCTCAAACTGCATCCTAGTATCCTCACTAAAAGCAACTTCAAGCATATCCTCTGTCATCAATTGTATCTGTAACTTTTCTAGCAATTGTATTGGTATCTCGTCATGCGCCATTCCAAAGACGCAGCTATATACGCTACCATAGTTGAAAGCATCTCGTCATCTTTTCTTGATTCACCACATTTGTCGCCAAGTATTATCATTCCTGTACCATGACTCGTTTTAAAGATCTTGCCTCCCTATTCATTTTTCTTCCATCTACCATTTCGTCTTCTTCCAAAAACCACCCAGCGGAACTCCCTAAGCCGTTGGTTGCTTCTGCTGGTCCGTGGCGCTTGGCGCATAGCTGGCCTGCGCTCTGTTCTTCTTGATAACTTCCTTGACACGCTCCTCGGCTTCGTCCCAGTCCTCGGTGTCGAGGTGGACGAGGTCGATGCCGTATGTGTCTGCAATCTTGCTGAGGGCGTCGAAGCTCTTCTTGTCGTAAACGAAGCTGATACTGACACCAACACGGCCGAAACGACCTGTGCGGCCAATACGGTGCAGGTACGTCTCGGTATCGGGCTCCTCGTCGTTGCGGCCCTTCATCGGAATATCGTAGTTGATGACCATGGACACACTGGAAACGTCAATTCCTCGTGCCAAGACGTTGGTCGTAATCAGAACCTTGTTCTCGCCGGATCTGAACTTGGAAAGCAGGTCGTCTCGCTCGTTGCCGTCAAAAGCGGCGTGGAGGGCTGAAACCTTGTGGCCGTCGGCAACCATGCGGCGTTGGATTTCATTGGCGCTTTCACGAGTCTAAATCCAAGTTAGGGCTTGCTGCGCATTTAGCTTTTTGTATTACAACACAAAACATACCTTGACGAAAATGACAGACTGTCCGATTGTCATGAGTCCATATAGCTTGCACAAGACATCGTATTTGGTGTTGTTGTCGGGGCAGTCAATAAACATCTGCGAGATGCCCTTGACCGTCAGCTCGCTGCGCTGCAGCTTGAGCGAGTGTGCGTTGGGCGCAAATTTCGTGGCGTAGCTGTTAACTTTGTCCGGGAAAGTGGCCGAGAACAATAGAGTCTGAATGTCTTTGGGAAGCATGCTGCATTGACAGGATTAGTTTTCATCAATTGTATATGAATCAAGTGTCTTTCAACATACCCCTTGACGCGCATGCACTGGTCACCGAGACCCTGCTGGTCCAACATGTTGTCGGCCTCGTCCAGCACCAGGACCTTGAGATTTGACACATCGAGCTGCTTGCGACGAATAGTGTCCATAACTGTGCCTGGTGTTCCAACAATGACGGCGGAACGAACGGGCTCTCCGCGGGGAAGAGCACCGGGGATAGCTGCGGCAACCTTGAGGTTTTCGATGAATCGGCCAATGGCGGTGATGACGCCTTCAATCTGACGGGCAAGCTCTCTGCTTGGTGCGAGTGCCAGCGCCTGGGGCACATCGGGCTTGCTAAAGTCGACGCGGGACAAGATGGCGGTAACAAACGCAGCAGTCTTGCCAGTACCTGACTGAGACTGCGCGAGCATGTTTCTCGGGGGATCGGCGAGCATTAGCGGCAATGACTTGCCCTGTACCTTTGAGGGCTTCAAGAAGTTCAATGCCAGCAAACCCTTGAGGATCTCTTCGGACCTGTAGTAAAGAAACCAATCTGTTAGCAGCTTGCGCATTGAGCGTCTTTATTTCACGCGCTGGGTGAGAGCTGACAATCCGAGATCCTGCCATGTAGTAGCCGAGTGGAAAGGAGTAGCTTGGTTGTTCTGCAGGTCGCTCAAAGAGACCTCAACATCCCATTCTGGTTCCTGGAGACCTGATTCAGTAGCTCCCTCGACAGCACCGTCAGCCGTTGCAGCGGCAGCAGGCTCAGCAGCAGCGGGAGCTGCATCGGCGGCAGGCTTGTCGTCGGGTTTCGTGATGCGGCTCGCGAGATCAGACATGTTGGGCAAATTCGTGTCAAAATCGTTATGTGAAGCTCAAAAAAACAAAGAAGAGTTCGGTAAGCGGCAGCCTTGCGTCGTCTTGTGCTACCTCTTCCTGCAAGGCAAAAGAATCGAACAAAGAGATGCAGCTTGCAGCTTGCGGTCAAACCGACTGGTCACTGATGGATCTAAAATTTGGTGGGGTCGGTGTGCCTGCTGGAGGGGCAAACGCCGCCACCACAGAGGCTAAGTTTCGTGCAGCTCCCGCTGTTTATCCGATGCAGCTTGACGACAACACCAGCGCAAAGACATGCTATGCCGATAGCTATTTTTATACCAAAGTCTCTTAAACAGTCAATGAATCAAGGCATGGCCGTTTGAACAAGACTATTCTAAACACATAAAAGCTGCAGGAGCTATTACGCGCCTCAAAATGGCGGCTCCTCCTCCTCCTCCTCCGCCTCCAAAAGGCGGCTTGTCACTATACGAGAACCTCCACGACCCAAACGATCCTGCGCCAGCCGCGACAATATCCTCAGCACCTGTCCACTATAACCAAGACGATCCCAATGCCTCCGGTACAGCTTCCGCAAAGAAGCCAATAGACCCAGCGTTCCGTTTCCAGCCTGTTCGCCGCCCACAGCCAAAGCAACAGAAATCAAAAGCTACCTTTCCCAAAGCCATACCAAAACCCTCGGGACCGGCGTCAGCTCCCGCCGCAGCAGCACCAGAAGCCCCGGTCCCAGCTCCGCCGTCCTCGTCATCCGTACCAAAGAGCACGCTCGCCGATTGGGCCGCTACAGAAGAGGACGAGTGGCGGTATGGAGTAGGCGAGAAGCGGCAGCGCGGCGGCCGCAAAAAGAAGAAGAAGCAGCAGCAACAGTATTTTGAAACAGACTGGGACGACATTTATGACCCAGCGCGGCCTACCAATGTTGAAGAGTATTTGAAAAGCGACGAAAAGATTGACGAAGTCAGAGAGTGGAAGGCTCTGTTATATGCACACCGCAGGAGCAGGCAACATAGCGATAGCTCTGATGACGAGAGAGACCAAGATACCCGACCAGCCAGTAAGCATCACCATTTCGTTTTTCAATCTACACATGAGCTAACACATAATTTCAAGATCAATTCGCGCCTCCTCCATCATACGCCTTTGTACCTCCACCTCCACAATCACCACCACCTCCAGCAGCCGCTCCAGCACCACCACCAGACGATGCCACCGGAGACGACGCCTACGCCCGTCGTCTCGCCCTCTCTGACCAACAACAACCACCACCTCCCCCTCCCCCTTCCGACCCCGAACCTTCATCGTCATCAGCAACAATATCCGCTGCGCCAGTCCGCTACACCCAGCCCGACCCAGACGACCAAGAAGAGCCCTACTCCCCACCACCAACCTTCTCCAACGACACCAACCCGGACGAAGCCACGCCACAACCACGCACCAACCGCCCAGGCCAAGCGGGCTTCGCCCACCGCTTAATGAGTAAATACGGCTGGCAAAAAGGCAGCGGCCTAGGTGCGACCTCAAGCGGCATAGTCAATCCTCTAAGGGTCCAAGTCGAAAAGCGCAGGCGCAAAGCAGACGCCGACGGCGGCGGATGGGCCGAGCCAGGCGGCCGCGGAAAGATTATCGGTGGCCACACAAAGCGCAAAGACGACGCCAACGACGACGACGAGCAAGATTCTCCCGGTCAAATGAGCGAGGTGATTGTGCTGCATCATATGCTGGATAATATGCCCGACTTGGCAACGGAGATTGAAGATGGACTAGGACAGGAAATCGGACAGGAATGCGGTGAAAAGGTGCGTTTCCAAACCCCTCCTCCCTTTCGAACGAAAGAAAATTACACAGAATGAATCAGCCCAAATGGAAAGAAGAGAGGCTAACTTGTGCTCAAACAACTAGTATGGTCGCGTCGAACGCTTATTCATTGATCCATCTACACGGCGCGTTTTTATCAAGTTTACAGAGCAAGTATCGGCACTAAGAGTACGTTTATATCCTTGACTAAAAAAATGACTTGATACATCCGTTGACTAAGAAATCTGTCTAGGCTGTCAATGAGTTAAAGGGACGCGTATTCAACGGCAACATGATTGCACCCAAGTTTTACAATGCAGAAAAGTTTGAAAATGGAGTATATACAGCATGACAGATGCCAGCAAATAGCTCCAAATGGACAACTTCATTCATAGCAACAGGCCACAACTTCATCAAAATCGGGATTGAAACCGGTGTAATTATTAAGTTCTAACGTATCTGCAAAAGACAAAAAGCTACGTAGTGCCACCCTTCTTGTCTGGTTCTCATCACACGACAGTCAAACAAAACCACCGAATGCAGGCCAGAAAAAGCAGGTAACAGAAAATCCGTGTACAGAGAATCGACGCCATTTTCCGCAATACATCCTATCCTCCTGAAACAAAATTACAGAAGCTGCGCGAGACTAGCAACAACGGCGAGGCCAATGGCGGCAGAGCTCAGCTTGTATGTGGCAGCACTACCTTCGTCATCGTCATCAGAGCTACCGTTGCCGCCCTTGCCATCCTTAGAGTTGGCCTCGTCTTCCGTTGCGTTGTTTTCGCAGCTCTTCTTGCCAGCAACTGAGGCATTCTCGAGGAAACCGCACACCTTGTCGGAGCCAGTGGAGGCTGTAACCGTGACGGCACCACCAAAATCTTCGATCTTGGGCATTTTGATCCTTGTGCACGTTAGCGTTATTGGCCAGGTAAATTCAGGGTCGGCAAAGTATCACTCACTCTTCAAAGTTACCACCAAGCAGAAGGGCACCGTAGACAGAGGTCAGCTCGGGGAAGCCTGAAACCTCCGTCAGGTTGGTGTTGTTGAGAATGGTCAGATCACCGTTGATCTTCTCCAAAACAGGGAATGACATGTTCTTGAGAACCTTGTTGTTGTTGAAAGACAGACTGCCGCCTTCCTTCTCGTTCTCTCCAACTTTAGTGAGGTTCTTAGCCTCGAAAGACTCCATGTTGGTGTTGTTCTCGAACCGCATGGCAGAGCCGATTGTCTCCAACGCAGGAACAGCAAAGCCAGAGACGTCAGAAATCTGCAGATCATAGGCAGACTCAAGCTGAGACAGGGTAACGTTCATGTTCTTGCCGTTACCGGTAATAATCATGGTCTTGTTGATAGTCTCGAGCGCAGAGTCAAACTTGACGAGGGAGGGGTTGTTGATGATCTTGATGTTCTCGACAGTGGTAAGTTGGAGGTTAGAGAGGTCAGACATGCTCATGCAGTCAGTGATATCCACATCCGTGGCCTTGGAGACACCGGAACTACCGAAAGCCAGGTCCTTGAGAAGCTTCAGTCTGCGGATGGAAAGCTTGTTGACACTCTCGAGCGAGGTGAGCTTCAGGTTGTTCAGGAGGTTAAGGTCCTCGAGGAGGAATTCACCACCAATGGAGTTCAAGCTGTCACTGGTGATGCTGAGCAGGTTGGTGACATTGGAGACAATGAAGTCACCCTTGAACTGCTTGGGTCCCTTGATAACAAGCTCGCCATTAACGTCCTCCTTGACGGTGACCTTGCCCTCGACGACTTCGCAGTCGAACTCGGGGTTCGTGGAGGTAATTTCGAAGTCGTCCTCGCAGGTGTCGGCGGCTAAAACAGTGTTAGGAGTTACTCGCATCATCAATTTTCCGCATAAAACGTACCAAAAGCCAGGCCAGCGGCCATGGCCAGAGAAAGGTATTCGAAGCGCATGGTGATCTAGAGGAAGGGTAACAGTTAGCAGGCAAGCTCTCCTTGGCATCTGCAGTTGGCAAAGATGGACGACGGGAATAGTACACAGCAAACAGGCGCAATTCGACTTGGTAGAATAAATGCAGCGGAGAAAAGATGCTGGGGACGCTGGAGCTAAGAGCTGTTGATGACTTGCTTTGCGAGGTTGTGCAATGTACGGGATGGAAGGGTGAAGAGTGCTTTGGACAAACACACGAGTACTTGTGGGAGAGCGGTTGTTGAGCAGGTGGCAGTTTCCTTTTCAAAGCCGTGAAGCCCAAGGCCTATATCTCGGATAGCAGGAGAGATGGAATCACGGAAGTAGACCCAGCTGCAAAGCAAGGGGGCTAGAATTCGTGTCCGAGGCGAGCGTGAGGCAAGGTGTAATGGTAGAAAACAGAGCGCACGAGCGAAGGACCGCACGTATACAAGTAATTGAGTGGTTGTGTTGGCAAGCAGGGAAGGTATGCAGAGGAAACGAGGCGAGCAAGGCTGACAGGCACCACTGGAATGCTGCGGCCGGGAGACGATATTGTGACAGGAGCGGTACAAGCAGAGGCAAGAGACCGTAACAAACGGGCATGATTTGCAGGTCAAAAAAAGAAAGCGAAATAGTCGTGAAGCAAGTGCAATGTTGATCGATTTGGGAGCTGTGTGGAGAGAAGCTCGACGCAGCAACGGAGCGGCAAAGTGGCCAGCGTCGAGTGAGGCACGAAAAGTTACTCACCAAAAAGCGACGATCGTGTGGTTCAGATGGTGTTTCTCGGACAACGACGCGTCACGGCGGAGGCAGAGTCGAAAGAAAGGCACGGAAGAAAGACAGAGAAAGAAAAAAGCCTGGAGAGGATTTGCGATTGAAGAAGTTGATAAAAGAGCTGCGATTGGAGAACGACTGACGTCCCTTTTCTCAGTTCAGACCAGGCAAAACGAGCGGCTGGAATCGAATTGACAATACAGCAAGGTGGAGGGAAAGGAGGAGGAGAAGGTCTTGTCTGGGAAGGGGAGGTCGAAGAAAGAAAACTTGGCGACTGGAGCTTTGCCCAGACCCTTGACGGGGGGTGGTGGCAATGTGGTGCCGGTACTAAGGTAGCCTTGGTGTGGTAGGTGTGTGTGGTGGCCCCTGGTGCCTCTTCCAGGTACCGTCAGCACCGATAGTGGCGCGGCCCGGTACAAACAATGCGCCTCTGGCAGCGGAGCGTCCGGGCCATCAGATGCCGTCCGTACGCGCTGGCAGTGAGCAGCGGCCGGGTGGGTAGGTAGGTAGTAGCGGGCTAGCCTCTGTACGGTGCAGATTTGCCTAATCCATAGATGTCTCTGTACCAGGCTGGTTCATCGGGCCAGGACCTGCGACGAGGCCGAGACTCGCTACGAGCTGCAGAAATGGTGTCGGCCAGTGGGCAATGCTAGGAGCTTACTGGGCCGCTGTGGACGCTAGAGAGCGGCAAGCCCCACCGTTTGACCCCCCCAGCAGGTACCGGTACCGGGAGAAAATAGGTAAGATTCCACGCCTAGCTTTAGCGGGTAGCTGTAGGAGACCTGAAGCTGCTAGTATCTCGTACAGGTGCTAGTCGTAGCGAGGCAGGCCGCCTGCGAAGCGACACGCGACTCAAGAGTCTACTAGCGAGTTTAAGGAAGCGCTACATACAGTACGAATGCACAAAGACAAAGAGGGAAAAGTAGTCGTGTTAGACGAAGGGTCTAGGATGACCTGTACCACTGGCGCTTCCAAGAAGATGCACAAGACTCAATTGGCGAACAAGAATACTACTAGACAGATATTAAATCTGCCCATGAATGATTTATTGCGAGGTGCAAATGTTGTACTGCCAGGTACCGCTCACTGCAGGCCTCCAGATTTGCGCAGGCTCCCTCCCGCGACTGCGGCCGGCTGCCACACCTGAACAGGGCCACTTTCAGGGGGGAGGACCAAACAATACCTGCACCTACATTGGGTTTTACTGGGGTTCGCTGCGTCGCAATAAGGCAATGGTGCGTTCATCAAGGAGGCTATTACTCGTATTGTTACGCTGACCATCAAGACACGAGGGATGCCATTCCATTGTCCTTTATTATGCAATTTACTGCTAATTCTCCATTTCACAACAAATCAACACGGCAATAAGGAGTCTCACTTTTTTACCGCACGAGCTGTGTACCCGAACGGAGCAACGTCTCCAGTGTGGCAAATCGCCCGTCATCGCATTTTTTTTCCACTCCCAGACTTGCTTTTACTTTTTTTGCCCACCTGCGACGACTGACAAACTGTGAGAAACTACCAACTAACCTAGTATGTACTCTACTACTGCGTGCTCCGTACGAGTAGTGGCTCGACTGTTCGGATGGAGGCGGAGCCACCACAAAGCTCCACCCCATCTTTTTGGTGGTGCGGCAGGAGGGTGGTTTGTCTCCATTGTTGATTGCGCGTCGTTCCCTTCCAAATTTAGCCTCACGCTTGCACCAGCATGCACGCACGCGCCACATTTGATTTGCGCAAAAACACTGCAACCGTCCGCCTCACATGTCTGCGAGACGAGTAATAATTCCTTCGGTGCGTCAACATTAGGCTCGAGATAAGCTGTACACGTCCAACGGGCTTTTAGAGTCAGATTCCAGCTTGGAATTACCATTCGACTGGCGCATTCAGGGTGTCGACAAACGGCACCAAAACGCCATACATGGCACCAACAGCCCACCAAGTTGGCAGCATCATCGGTCCATTGTAATACCATGTACGGATACAACGGCAGCACTGGGTCGCGAGTAAATCGAATTCTACCTTAAGCCCGGAACCAAAGACAGTTGTAGCCACCTGGTTCTCCAGCTTGTTCCACAGGCGCACGATGGCAAAAAGGCCAAGAAACCACAAAAAGTCCATGGCGCCCATCCCCATCCTACCTCTTGTCTCTCTGCCAAGCCGCCTTGCAAACCTTGTGTGCCCGGTTTTGGTCTAGTTATACGAGGAAACCAAGACTGATTCCTGTCAATGTGACGCCTTCTTCTATCTATTGCGTGTCTACTCTGCCTCGAATCGGCATCATTGTGCCGGCCATTTGCATTGGCCTCTGGTTTTGATAACAAAGGGGCTCTACCTTTGGCTCTGAACAGCTCAAGCAAGCAAGAAGTGTCTTGCATACACGAGTACCCTGCGTTGATGGCAGCTTGACGGAATCTTGGCCGCCCATACGAGTAAAAGACAGCTTTCACTAGCACAAGCACACAACGGTGCGCGGAATACCAGCGAAGAAACGGCGTGACGCCACATTTTACACTTGCTGCACAGCAAAACACTAACACGAAACGTGCCCGCCCACGTCAGTCACCGGCAAGTACTCAACGTCGATGTTGGTGCCATTGTGTTGCGAGATCATCCCCCTTGAGCCAATTGTCTGTACAGCACTATTTGCATGCAGGAGTCGCCTTTACCTTTGACACTAATGCAGAGCCAAACTCCTACGACGCAGGATACAGGCCAGCATATGGCGCCATGTGTGTTTGATCGGCGCGCTAGACGATGAGGAACGTGCCTTGTTCCAACCGCACTGTTTGGCACAGTAAGCGTCCTACCCCTATTTTTCCTTCTGCCATTAATGGGCTGCTACCGTACTCTGTACGTGACACGGAACAAATCAATCACATATATTAGCGCATCGCGTGGATCTCTCCAAACATCCATCCAGCACTGCCACAGCTTGTTGACGGGAGCCAGGCCCACATCTCGTGCAAGAGAAATGCTCCAATGTCGCATCCTCATACAGCCTACGGGCCTACCCCAGGATGAGGATCAGCCTTCCATTCCAGACCGGGAAACAAAACATGGCTCTCATGACGTACCGTCGTTACAAAGACCGCTCGCCAAATTAACTCTTTGATTAATGTTGATTCTCCTTGCTCAATACATGTTGCCTCAGTGGTACTTAGACGGGGAGCTTGTGTACTGCACAGAATCATCACCGAGGCAGGCATTCAACAAATCTGTGCGACGTGGACGCTGTTAATTGCATTACCCAATTGGGACTTTTCGACTGTGAGCCGACAGCCTAAACACACCAGAGTCATCTGGTTAGCACCTAGACCGCATGGTTTGGCCCCCAAACAACTTTGGCGTCACTAGCTTCGGCCGCCAGTGCCTCCATTTATCGGCTTTTCATTTTAAAATACAACCTTCCATGCGGAGTGCGGTCCAGAGCGGGCTACCCCGAGGGGGCTCATTTGGCCTGCACGAGATGCATTAGACGATGCTCCGATTCCTTACTCGTACTCTCAGCTGTAACATAAAGGTGTCTCGCCAGTACTCAATCTGACGCGATAGAACGCGACACATCTCAGCTTTAGCTTTTGTATTTTTTGCTTTGCTTCTCCTCCTCTCGATAGCTCTAACAAAACTGCGACTAGCTTCCGGATGCTCCCTTGTCACCATCATCAGGCTAGAGCCACGGCGCTGGTGGGCCCGCCCTGAAATTGTCTAATATCGAGCTGCAGGCTCCATACGAAAGCCTCGTCGTGAGATTCGGAAGACGTGGAGTCTAAAGAGCAAGGATGATTTCCCTGCGAAGCTGATACACAATAAGCCAGCCGACTGTCACGTCTGCTGCACGTGTCAATTCGGCATCGGTCCATGTGTCATGTATGCCTCGATCATATTATTCACTTGCTATCGGTGCCGTTTGAATATGACATGCATACTTGCTTGGTTTACTCGTGATGGTGACGTTTAACCATACACACGATGCTGACGTTGCCAAACGCCGTAACCCAGTGCACGAGTCTATTCTGATGCTGGAAATTCATCACAAGCTAATAAAATGTATGGCCGATTGTATACATTTCAATCGACTTTGAATATATGCGACGCAGAGTTGTACCTTTAGAAACATTTCCACGCTATCCCTCATCTTACAGTCCTTCCAGCATACAGAGTAGTTATATGACCCATCAATTACCCATCAACGCCATAAACTCACACTTCCTCCTTTCCAACCCCAGGCATCCCAACCTCATTCCATGGTACTCACATCCGTCTCCTCAACCCGCCACATATACCACATAAACAAGCTCCTATACGGCGCAAACCGATCCGACAGCTCCGTCATATCCTGCTCCGACATGTACTTCCACTTGCCGCCTTTATTCCTCAACTTGGCCACGTCCCGACCAACAAACGCCGCCATCCCGCGCTGCACGCCCAGATCCCCAAGCGAGAACACATCCATCCGCTTGAGCCCAAAGCAAGCAAACATCTCCACCGACCACCTCCCCAGTCCGCGCACCGCCGTCAGCCTCTCCAGCACCTCTTCGTACGGCGCGTCGTGCAGCATCTGCGCGCTCAGCTCGCCACTCTTGAACTTTTCTGCCAGGCCCTGGATGTACTCTGCCTTGCGCTGCGACAGGCCTGCTGTGCGGAGCGTCTCGAGCTTCATGACTGCTACTTCCGACGGGTGCGGGAAGCGCGGCTTGGTAGTGCCGTTGGTGGTAAGTGTGGTGCCCTTGTCGCCAAAGAGGGCAATGAATTTATTCTTGATTGACTTGGCGGCCGCGCCAGATACCTGCTGTGATATAATGCCGCTCGTAATGCTTTCAAACGGGTCAATCTTCTCTGCTAGCCCGTCGGGAGAAAACGCATGGCAGTGATGCTTCTCTACAAGCGGCCGCATCCGCTCATCAACCTTGACAAGATACTCGCATGCCTCCTTGAGGAGCGTCTCCCTCGTAGTCGACGTAGCACTCTTCCCGCGGCCCTTGGATGGCGAGACGGGTTCCTCGTCTTTGGGCGTAATCAGCCGCGAAGTCTCTGGCGATAGCAGCGTAGCGTTGGTTCCCAGCGGGTCAGCGAGGCGCCGGATGGCTGCTGATTTGGGCTTGTTCTCGCCATTGTAGGGCTCTGAAATGATGCCTACAGCGCTGGGTGTCGGTGTAAGCGGCGGAGGCGTAGACGTTTTCTTTGTCCTCTTCTTTGGCGTCGTGGGTGCAGGTGCGTCGCTTGTATTCGCTTTGCGCTTGGATGTCTTGGTCTGCGGCTTTGGCGGCGGCGGCGGCATCGCTGCTGCTGCTGCTGCTGCTTCTTTCGAGGCGGTGCTGGCGGCGGCACTTAGGCGCGCTGATCGTCTTGATGTAGTCATTTCTCTGCAATCTTGTGTTATGAGTCGCTTTGCGGCGTGACTGATGCGAAATGGAGAAGCAATTGTGCTGTGTCGTTGGACCAGGCGCAAAGGAAGGGAGGCTGTCGCGGGTGTGAATGCGCTGGGATGTAGCATATGACGTAGACGACAGCTCGCTTCTTGTTTCGGCAGTTTTAATGCTCCTGGAGCTGTATGGAGGAGTCTCCTAGCGGCTCGTATTATTGAAATGGCACTTTTGGGTCTGGTATGATGTTTGTATGATGAGGACTGTCTAGCTTCTTTTCACGGTGTTGCGATCTATGTGGCTGGCTATGCCGTTCATTTTGGAGCTAGCGTCGTGAATTCGCCGACGCCCTTTGCATATAGCCGATGGCATGCGTCTTACATGGTGAGCTACCCGGGAGCACTTAGATCGTAAAGGGACTTTTTTTTCTCGTCGTTGAACAAAAATTCAGTATTCTTGGTTATATTAAGATTTGAACCATTTACTTTATAATATATTTGCACGCTTCGGCACATGTATTTGGCCCCTTTACGGGCTAGGCGTCTAATATGGGGGAATACTTGTTATGCCTCACCATGGTTGATGTGGTACTTAATGTACAGTACACTCAACAGTCCAATCTTTGACTCACCAGAATAAACTTTCAAAAGTCCAATTTAGAGCTAAGCCAACGTAAAGCAACACGAGAGCTTTTCTGATAATTTTTTTTTCCAAGTGCGCGTTGATTCACCTCTTATGTCCTACAATTAATGTGGTGACATGGCAAGCCGGCAACAACATGGGCGGTTCTTGTGGCGGTCCAAAATTCTCATGACGTGCTAATTGCAAAAAGGACTTTTAGTCAATAAATTTTGGATAGTGTATCTGAGCCCTCCAACCTTGTAGAGAAGATTTGCTTATGTTTTCATCTTCTTTGTCTATCAATTGACCAAGGCTTGTCTTCAGGATGGGAACGAGGAGTGGGCATGCGACTTTGTCTTTTTAAACACGTCTCCCTCTCTCCTTCGCAGTGTATCCCGTCTCTAATAATCTTATGGCTAGTTGAAGTCGGCCAGAAAACCCCACGTTGGTTGATGCAAGCCCAACAAGTTCTGTGGCAACGTCGGCACGGAAAGCTTTCGCCGGAGAGGACGAGATTGACTCGCCTCTTGAACGGGACACATCACTACATTTTGTGGCGCTTTAAGTTATAGGAAGACTCGATTCTCTACTGCAAGTGTGTACAGTTTAGCAGAAACAACTGAGCCAGAGTCACTACTTTAACAGCTAGAGAAGCACAGTATCTACAGGCCGTATAAGGGGGCGGGTGAAGTAGATGGTGCCCTGTAGATCTCTATACACACGTAAATATGTGCTTCATTCAATGTGCAATGAGTACAGAGCGAATAAATCAATGCATATCTAATGAGGAGAAGCCAAAGCAATCGGGTTGACGAGCATCGACGCTTCCTGCCGTATTGTCCGTCGCCCCAAAAATCGTTAGGTTTGCAGGCTTTTGTCCTGATGCTTATAACCGTGGATGGCATAAAAACGGCCGATTAGTTTTCATGGCGGGCTCAAGTATGGTAATACGAATAGAAAACATTCCGTGCGAGGCTTTTCTGGGGCCGGCTGATACACTTGGTTTGAGTTATCTCACACATATATAAGCTTACTCCTCGGGGCGGAGACTGAAGATGATCAACAGTGTTAGGGCTGGTATTCCGCACCAACGGCACGGCGGCATAAAAAGAGGCATCGGACACGCAAACAAACGTCCGTTGAACAGCGTGGCGCCAGCCATGATTCAGACGATCGTCTATCCAATAGCAGCCAAGATAGCAACCCGTGGATGTCGTACGCATCCGGCTCTCTACAGTAGCAGAGGACACAGTGCCGAAAGGATCAAAAACTTCCATAAATAGCTTGATTTATACGTCTGTTTTGATCTACACCATATCATAAACAGCGTGTATATACAACATCAATTATGCCGCACTGCTGCTGCGTAATCAGAAGCGCAGAGCTGTCGTGAACGAAACGACCGACAGGGGGAACCACTCAGAGAGCTGCTAAAATTGGACAAGTGGATGGCGGGCCGGATTAGCTCAGAAAGAATACAGGACTGGTACTTTGTCCACTAGGCGAATACACGTGGGAAACGGACAGCATCCCAGGTATCCACCGCGTACCCTGCAACCTTTAGCCTTTTTTTTTTCCCTCTCGCGCGGCCCAGATTCCATGAAAGCGAAGCCACGTTCTGGCTACCTGACCTAGAGCCTCCCTCTTGCTCCGTCAGTCGCGGGCACTCTCATCCGATCTCTCTCTAACCTCCGCCAACGCGTTCAATTCGAGCCTCCCATACTCGAACCCGGCATTGCCGACTCACCGACCTCAGCAACACCCCTCAGCGCGCCGATCTACCAAGGCGGATAAACAACTGAGACCTCGTCGCTCGTTTCCTGCCCCGTGGGGACCCCTTATCGCCGCGCGCGGGCTGCCCTCTGCAATCGGACAAGAGCCGGTGGCCAGTCTCGACAACAACCCTCGCTTTGATATACCCTCGCATAACGTCGCTCTTTGCTCTATATATTAGTCTGGGGCGGTGACGTTGACCTCCTGGAAAGCTCGAGATGCTACTTCCCAAGGGTGGCCTCAACTGGAAGGCCGCCAAGGCCCAGCTCCCCCCTAGTAGAGCGATATGGAATATTGTCAGCAGAAAACGCTTTCTGGGCCTCGTTGTCTTTGTTGGCTCGATTATGCTATTGTGGAGAGGCATCACCAGCTCAGCTTCAGAAATGCGAAAGTATGTCCATCCAAGCCCGCTTACCTCCCGGGCCGGTTCGTGCCGGATGTAGGAGAACTCATCGACTAACGAGACGTCTTAGTTTCTATTGCTGGGGCCCGGCCAAACCTCCGATGGACATGTCACTAAACGAATACGCGCGATGGAACGGCCATGTGCAGACGCCAGTCCTTTACAACCACCATGCCCCGATTGAAGTCAACTCGTCGACAATCAACCATGTCGACCTGAACCCGATTGTGTCGACAAGAAAGGCCATCGCCAACGAGGAGCGCGTTCTTGTCCTCACGCCGCTAAAGGATGCTTCGCAATATCTACCCAAGTACTTCGACCTTCTCGCCAAGCTTACCTACCCGCATAACCTCATCGACCTCGCGTTCCTCATCTCCGACTCCCAGGACGACACCCACGCCACGCTAGCAGCCGAGCTTGATCGCATTCAAGGCCGGCCTGACAATGTCCCGTTCCGAAGCGTTACCGTGGTGGAAAAAGACTTTCACTATCAACTCAGCCAGGACGTTGAGGAGAGACACGGCTTTGCGGCACAGGCTCCTCGGCGCAAAGCCATGGCTCGTGCCCGAAACTATCTCCTGACCACTGCGCTTAGGCCCGAGCATTCTTGGGTTTACTGGCGTGACGTTGACATTGAGGATAGCCCTGACAGTTTAGTCGAGGATTTTATCGCCCACGACAAGGATGTCGTTGTTCCCAGTACGTGTTGCTCACGCTGACCAATTTTGACGATAAAAGCTTATCATGTGGTAGATATTTGGTTCCATCGTTACGAGAACGGCAAGGACATTGAGGGTCGATGTAAGGATTTCTGACGAGCATTATTCACAACCCACAAAAAGGCTAACCCCCTTTAGTTGACTACAACTCTTGGGTCGACTCCGACCAAGCTCGTAACCTGGCCAAGAAATTGGACAAGGATACAGTCATTGTTGAAGGTAATTTATTGAACCTACGCACTGGTATCGAAGCAGGTAAATGCTAATTGCTCATACAGGATACAAGGAGTTCAAGACAGGCCGCAAGTACATGGCACTGATGGGCGACTGGCGCGAGAACAAGGACGAGGAGCTCGAGCTTGATGGTGTTGGTGGTGTCAGCATTGTTGTCAAGGCTGACGTACATCGATCCGGTAAGGTGACCCGGAGAAGCAAGCCGCTCACGAGATGAAAAGAGGGTGCTAACTTCGCTGTCCAGGTATCAACTTCCCCTGCTATGCCTTTGAAAACCAGGCAGAAACAGAAGGCTTTGCCAAGATGGCCAGACGAGCCGGCTACAGCGTGGTTGGCCTGCCCAACTACGTAGTCTGGCACAAGGACACGGACGAAAAGGAGGCGAAAAATTAAAGCATTGGAACGGCGGCGTCATCCATTATTTCTTTTAACCGCGACACAATCATCGTCACGCCTTTGATACGAGCCGACGGGCATCCTTGGAAAAGGACGTGAGCGCTACTTTGCGCCTTTCCTCAACATTACGACACTTTGAACTCCTGGATCCGCTCATATTCTGGCCAGAGCCTTGGTACCTGTGAGGAAACTTGTTGCGCGGCGTCACTACGACACTTCTTTAATTAATGGTCATGCAATCCTGGGCGATTGGGGTTTCGTGTGTTTTTTCAAATCTGCTTTTTTTGGGGTCTAGGACGCCCGGCTCTCTCACTTCTTTATTGAACAGTTTCGTGTAATATAAAACGCCGGACAGTTGGTTTGGACATTGTCGAATGGAGGAGCTTTTTGTTGGGAAGCAAAAGCGAGGAAAGCGCACAGAGAGAGAGAGAGTTGGAAAAGGCCCTTTTTATCAGGAGTTTAGAGTGTACTGTTTTCGGATACAATTTACATTATTGCATAAGCTTTTATAAGGATTTGGGTGGTGACTGTATACACCGTATTAATCACCGCCACAGATATGGCAAATGATCGACTAGGAAAAACAGAAAGCAACAATAGACAAAGTAGAAGAAGACAAAGGACCTTTCTTTGCCTTGTGAGCAGTTGATGTATTGTATAGATGTTTACAGAACCGGCGTGCCTGAAGTTGATCACCAGACTTACGTCACATGATCCGTGGCAAAATATCGGATATGCGGCGTTTCGCTGGCACTAGCAGCGGGTGCCGTCATAAGCCCACCACCCACGCGGACAGAGCCAAGAGGCAAGGCTCAACTCCAGAAACCACCACTTTCCACAGGCACCCCGTCTTTGCAACCGTCAACAAACCTCCAGAAAACGCGGCTGCCTTGAAGCGGGACAAAAGGCCACTTACGAATACATTTCATCCTTTTGCTTCTGCTCCCCTATCAGATCGCGCAACCTATTCTCCAGTCGACGAGCTGCTGCCTTACCGGGGCGGCCACTGACGTTTCTTACCCCACCATACCGACTCGTTCGCCTGGTTACGCAACCACACCACTGTAGTTGGTTGAGCTCTTTGTAGCTGTGTTGGAGTTTCTATTTAACGCCGGCCACGCGACGACCGACCGAAGACGAACGGATCTATTCTCGAGCAGGCAAGCCTTTTCTCTGCCCCTCGCCTATTGCAGACGGGATATAAAGGGGACGAAAAGGAAACAAACAACATATAGCAAACATGTGGAGCTGGTTCGGTGGCGGTTCGGCCGCGAACCGCAAGGACTCACCCAAGAATGCGATCCTGGGACTGCGGTCGCAGCTGGAGATGCTGCAGAAGCGGGAGAAGCATCTGCAGAATCAGATTGAGGAGCAAAATGCGCTGGCACGAAAACATGTTGGCGCAAATAACTCAAATGGTACGTTTCTTGTCTCTACGCGGGGCAAGTTTTGTTTAGACGTTGGAAAGGAACACAAAAGGCTAACGAGCTACCTTCTGTTGTAGCCGCCAAAGCTGCGCTGCGACGAAAGAAGGCGCATGAACGCTCGCTCGAGCAGACAGAGCAGCAAATCGGCACGCTAGAACAGCAAGTCAACGCCATCGAGTCGGCCAACATCAATCGCGATACCCTGTCTGCTGTGGAAAAGGCCAGCGATGCTATGAAGGGTATCCATGGCAAGCTGACGGTGGACAAGGTGGAACAGATTATGTACGTTTTGTTCCGCGACAAACCTTTGGATATTTTCTGGGAGATATGCTGACGTATATGGGACTACAGGGACAAGATGCGCGAACAGCAAGAACTCAGCGACGACATTGTCAACGCGCTCGGCCAAAACACCCAGCCCGTCGACGAGGAGGATCTGGAAAACGATCTGGAGGCTTTGCAGCAGGAGTCTCTCGACGAGGCGATGCTCAAGACGGGAACTGTGCCCTCTTTTCCCACACCCGCACAACAAGAGCGTAAGTTTGACGTACTAGATACACAGCAACTTGATATTTTATGTACTAACTTTGCCCCTTTCAGCCGAGTCGAAGAAGAAAGAAAATGCCGAAGAAGACGACGAGGCGGAGCTGCGCAAGCTGGAGGCGGAAATGGCCATGTAGCGGTGAGGCTGGCGTGGTTAGATTTCCCTTTGGCGTGTTTTTATGAGAGAGTCGTGCTTCGGCTAGGTGCTTAGAAGAATGGATGCGATTTGTTGAGTTTTGCAATCTGTTCAAGTCTCACACCATAGTTTGCTCGTGGCCTTATCCAGCGCAAGCTCGTCGTTTCACATGCCCTTTCTCAATCTTATTATTCTGGCGTCGGCGTCTTTGCAAACCTACACATTTGATGGAGCAAATTTATTCACCACCATATAATCGCAAAGGAGCCGTGCAGGTGCAGTATCGCAGCCCACGCTGATGTGTTCGTCTCTTGCTGTACGAGCACGGCATCATTGCTTTTGCGTGTTTTCATTTTTCAGAGGACTGTCTGTTGTTTATGCGTGTGCTGTTTTCTGGTAGATGATTAGAACCCTTGTAGTCAATTTAACTGACACATACCATTTTACTTGGCTGGAGCTACTATGCTTGGTGTGATTCCGTTGAGTTGCGTGCATATGCCCGGCGCGTCTCCAGACGGTTGAAGTCGCCCTAATACGTCATAAAGTCAGGGTTCTTGGCGATTCTTGTGAGACGGAAGCGGATCTAGTGCTGTCTCACGAAGCGCCGTGTCTGCGTTTCACGAGCCGGTTTCGTAGCCGCCGGGCAATGTAACCATTCACACGGCTGGGTTAAGCAGCCTTACAAGGTAACATCTGCCGTTCCTTGAAATCACTCAACTAATAGGCTTATATAATATTCTAAAAAAATTGAAAAAACAAGTCAAAACTGAATTTTAGAAAATCAAAATTCAATTATGCTTGTTTACCTTGCTGGGTTTGAGATGCAATATAATCCTGCAGTCCCGTCCCGTCTCACCACGTATTACTCCTCGGCGCTTACCCCGGCGGCTACACACCCACCACCCCTGCACACCCCACGATTGGCTCTCAGCGATCCTCATGCAAACGGCAAACGTCAGCAACTCATTTGATTCGTGAGACGCGGACGAGAGATTGGGGATAGATTCGGGGGGCAGGCGGCCGTGTTGAAAGGAAGAAGCCAGGATGAGCGGCTACGGAAATGCGTAGGTATCCTGAGCATGACGCCTGCGGCGCGCGCCAGGTTTCTTGGTGTTTCGTTTTGTTCTTGTTGACGCTGGTGAACTCTTCCTTGTACATTTTCTTCCTCATCGTTCCCAGTTTACTTTTTTCTGGCTATCCTAGAGACCCTTTGTATTATATCTACTTGCTTTTTCACTTTTATAGCCATCACTTGTTACACAGATCAGAAGGTCGAAACTCGCTTAATGATGCTGTGATGCACGGCGCGCCAGGAATGCCTGCAACAGGTAAGGACAACAACCTTCTCTTTGATATGGCACCCTAACTAATGAATTAAAATAGATGCTTTCGAATAGAATGTTCAAAAAGTACCCGTTACGTCTCACGAGCTTAAACCTAGTCACTCTTTTACACATCCACGCCGTCGTCGCGACATCCGCCTTGCGAAACGACATTGCCGCCTTTGTGCCCTCTTGTGCGCTCGACTGCGTCTTTTCATTCCTAAATGTCAACTATGACTCGGAAACACTAAGTTGCGGAGATACGACGCTCGATTCAATATGTGCTACCAGTTCTTTGTCGGGGTTTACTCTCGGCGAGGGGGTGATGCAGTGCATGACTGCGGCAAAGTCTGTAGACTCTTGCTCAGAAGAAGAAGCCAGTGGTATGTCCAAGTCATGTTTTGTTCTGCTAGTATAGGCTGTATGCTTACCGTATCCCTAGAATCAGACATTCGCGAGGCGTACAAAATATGCGAAGGCAGGCCAAATGCCATTGAAGGTACCCACGGCGTCGTCACCGCTACGTTACTTATCGACCCGGCTACGGGGAAACTCGTGTTTCCCAAGCCAACCAAGATCCCAAACGAAGAGCCAGAGACGTCAAAAGCCTGCTCTACTTCTTCAGCCACTTCGGCAACCTCGACTTCTACTGAATCTACAACCAGTACTAGCACTACTAGCAACACCCTGCCAACTACTCTCATCACAGCACCTTCAAAAACAGAACCACTGCCAAGTGAATCGTCAACCTCTTCAACAGAAACCCCCGCCGAAGCAACAGAGACATCCGCCCCAGCGGCAGCCTTTTCAAGCGGCCAGCTAGCAGGCATCTCCCTCGGCGCAATCTGCGCAGCAGCAGGCGTGATTCTCGGCATCGTCTTTCTCACACGCTACTATCTGCGCCGTCGCCGTCATCGCAAGTCGAAAAACAGCCTTGCTAGCCACAGGGATACATGGGATTATAGATTCGACAAACGTCCACACAGCGGTGAGAGTTCGTTTACCGGTAGTCACTTACACCGACACACGGGACCGTATCCGGCACATATCCTACCGGGACAAGGCTATAATCGCAAAAGCTGGAGGCCGAGCGCAATCGGCCTTGCCATCTCGCCATCCAGGCATGGAGACCAAGCTACTACGCCGATTCGAACTCCAACAAGACCCATTTCGAAGCTTTTGCCTGCAAAGCCTGACCTGCCGCCTGTGCCGCCAAAGGATGGATCGCCGCCCCCGATTGTGGTTCGACAGGCTACAATGAGTCCACACCTCCAAGCTGAACCAACTGTGCCTTTTATACAACAGATGGTAACAAATCCTGCGCAACCTGGAAGAGACAAGCCACAGCCTCCCCGGCTAGTAATCCCCGAGCCGTACAATGCGCCTCAGGAAATTGCAGAACTTCCTGCCCACGATGACCACGCCGTTCGCGAGAGCACGCTGACTGAATTCGAAGAAGACGGGCACCGGTCAACCTCACCAGCAGCAACAATATGGCCTAAACCATCAGCAAATGTCACATTTGCCTCAACAGCTTACCATGCAGCCGAAAACAACCCCAACTGGACCACATTCAGTCCCAAACGCCGCTCTGCAAGCGAAAACGACATTTCAACGCCAATGTCCGCCGAACCAAAGATTGGAACCGCGCAATCTGCATTGGTAGCAACAGCAAGGAAGACAGACATACCATCAAAGTCCACAACACCAAGACTCCCACCGGAGCCGAAAACGCCAAACCTGCAACAGGCATCTTCGCAGCCCAAGACTCCCAAGACGATGCCATCACCACTCTTTTCGCGACATCCAAACCCGCGATCCTCGTCACAGCCACTGTCAAACAACCAGGCTAGTATTCCTACAGCAGCGGCAGCGGCGGCAAATATCGCACCAAACCGCCCAGCTCGCTCACGAGCAACTTCGACAGATAGTGGTATAACGTGTATAAGCACCTCGTCCGAAACGTCAGAAGACGTGAACCCCTCAGCGCCACAGCCAGCATACAACTTGTCTCCCGTTGCAGAATCACCGCAATCCCGAAGCGCAAACTCAAACACAAACCCAAATATACAAGACCGCTCACCCGTTTCTCACCCAAATCTACAACCCAGCCGCGGAACGCTAGCTACAACAGGACAACGCCCCTTTAGCGGCCGCGGTGGAAGAAAGTTGGTTCCCCCGCCTAGACGACCAATACAATATCACAACAGCATCCGCTACAACCCCAACCAACCACCACAGCCACTACTATATGACAACAACACCAACTACAGCTACAACTCAAACCAGCCACAACCACAACCAATACCCCCTACCAACACACCTCCATACCCACCAGACAACAACAACATCAACAACCACCACCAAACCAACGCCGCCTACGCTCCAACAATGCGCATCGTTTCCCCGTCACCAGCCCCAGTCCCAGCCCCTGCCCCAGCCCACGACGACAGGTCCATCCTCCCCTCCGCCCGTCGCAAAAGACCACCAAGCCACCTCCCACACCCCTTCCCAATGCACCCCCAACCAAGACCAACAAGAGGACGAGGAACAGCAAGAGGCGGCTACTACCCACAACCGCAGCCCCAGCCGCAACCGTACCGACAACAACCAGCATACCACCCCATGCCCATCCCACAACCATACAAAACAACACCACACCAAACCGAGCACGAGCAGCAAGTCCACAACCACTGGCTTCCGCCCCGACCCCAAGCAGACTCACCCTCTCTCCTCGCCAAGCGCATAGGGACAGAGCGCGCAGCAAACATGACAATGCCAGTGATTCAAAAACAAAGGTCAACAGCACAGGGCCAGTGGCAACAGACTCCGCCCATGTCTCAACAGCAACAGCAGGCGACGAGGCCTGCATGTCCTGTCACTCCAGAGCTGCCGAGTACGCCTACTTGGCTGCCGCGATTGACGCCTACGAGACGGGGAGACGACCTTTTTCTGAATGTAGGCTAGAAGGCTACACGCAAAGAGACGTCTATTACGTGATAGGGATTCATGATGTCATGATTCTACAGAATTAATTTCTCTCATGTTACAATCTGTACAATATTCCGGTTTCTGATGTTTACCTTGGCGTTTTTTATATTTTCTTTTCTTGTTCTTGGGACATCTCGCATTGCCAGTAGACAATCGTTCAACAATTAGTTATTATAGGTAGAGGGAAAAGAGCATGTAGGGCATTGGATTTGCGAATTTATTGCTATACACACGTCCAACTAGTCTGCTATTCTTGTTGCTCAATTTCATTCATTCCTCCAAGCTACGGCAGCCTTCAGCGTCTTCGAGATGGACCTGCGCCAGCTTCTCCATCATCATGTCGACTCAGTGCACACTCCATGTCAGGATATTGTCGTTGTCGTGAGCCTCCTGTTGCCGTATTGTCCATGGTATACTTGTCAAGTTCCAAATCGTCCGTAGTTACACTGCTTTCATCCGATCTCCGTAGTCGTTTGCCACCTTTTCTTCTTAGGAAATCTTTTGCATCTTGTCTGAAGTCACTCATTTGGTCGTCTAGCGCCCCAATACCCTCGCTCCATACTTTACGATTTTGATGTGCCCCTGCGTCTATGAGTTTATTTTTCCTCCGAATCTCTTGCCATCGAGTCAGGCACCCGAGCTCAACAATATTCATTCGGCGAGTCTTGCCAATTGGATTGCCAATCATGACTGGTCGCCATGCCCGTTCTTCCTCCATCATTGCTTGCGGGTCATTTGGCATGGATGCTCGACGAATTGTAGACTTGCGACGTGCTTCGACGACGCGATCCATTTCCTCAAACTTTGAGGTGGGAATGATTTGAATCTCAATAAACCGCATAAGTACCAGCAGTAAAATCAGAGTTAGCACGAATAGAATACCAGCGACTACTCCTGTGGCTACCTGTTGTCCAAGTCGTCTGGTCACATGCCCACCCAAAGCAGTCGATCCAGCTGCCAAAGTAAATGCAAGACTGTGAATGACTGCAAAGCCTGCTGTAACTCGCGGGAAAGACGAATAATTTGTCCTTTTGGGATTCTTGGCCGAGGAACCCCTTTGCCGACCAGTCATTCCGGGAGAAAGATCCGAGCAATCAAAAGTTTCCATGATAAACCCGTTGCATTCAGATATGGCCAAACAAGATAGAAAACCTACACCAATGGCAAAAATTGTGGGCAGGCTGATGTGTATCGGGGGACCTGACGAGACTGCAGCATAGCATACTCCTGCCAGTGGAAGAAGTAAAGTAAATATCGCTCTTCGAACCATGTGTGAAGACCAGACGACCTTTTTGTCGAGAGTAGCCTTGTTTGTATTCAGCTGCGCAAATCGAGAGCGAGAAAACAAGTTTGCTTTTTGAAATGGAACTGCAAGACAAGCTCCAAATGCAACTCCAGCAACAATTAATCCGACTTCTGGTGACCGAAACTTGTAGAACCTCGAGGCCAGCGACCCAAGCAACACAATGATCAGGACAACTTGGGCGTAGATCCAAGCCGAGTATACCGCCATAACCAGAAATCCGGGTTGACGAAGCATTTCCATAGAAAGCAAAACACCGTGGTAAACTTCTTCTCCCCACCACCTTGGACCAGTCTTTGCTCGGTGCATCATGACTTCTCCCCGCGCAACGCGCCGAGAAATTTCAGGGCCTGTTCGGACTTCCGCCACGGAACGTCTGTACGCTGATCGCCGGACCTCAGGACAGACAACGTTTAACAAAAGCACAAAAGCAATGATGATGATACTGCAATAAAAGCCCCAAGTAGGTTTTTGTTTGTCAATAATGGCAGCACCGACCAAGAACCCGAGGCCCAGTGAGCCAATCCAACACCAGGTCCAGATCCCGAGCCAGACGCCCATGCCACCGCCATGCCTTCGTGCATCAAAGTGGTCAACGACCTCTTGATGAGGGTTGACACTCATAAGTGAGGCTCCGAACAGGTCTGTTAATATAGAGTGGAAGTTCATGCTGGCAAATCCAAGGGATATCCCCATCAGCGTCCTGGATGCAAGAAGCATGGCTCGCCACTCAAACGCGTCAGTAAGCCTTTGTGAGTTGACTGCTAATGCTTGTGGAAACAAAAGTGGCATTGCAAGAACAAGGCTTGTCAAAATGTATGGCTTCCTCCCGTGTAAAAGAGGCAGAGGCCACAGAAAGAAGGTGGGAATAGCGAGCCCAAGAAAGCATCCGGTATTTCCGTGAACCGTAATGTGGGATTGATCAACAATATAATATTGTATTGACGGCACGAGACCGGCATATATTCCCAATAGCACGCCAATTATCGCGGTGCTGATGCAAGCGACAGATGCGACAAATCGTTTGCGAATTGGGGACCAATCTCTAGCAATTGGCTGCCGTCGATGGGATCTTGCCAAGTTGAACCTTTGGCCATCTCGAAGACTGACATGAGACCGCTTTCTTAAACTGATACCGTGGTCAACTGGCATTTGTCGGCCGGCCAAGTCTCGATCCGGGAGCTGTTCATCTCCTGGTTGGTATCCGCCTTGCCCATCTTTGTCCATTATAGCTCTGTAGGGTGCTGTATGCGACCGCTTGCCAACACCCTGTTGTTTCTGATTCAGTGACTGTAGTTCATTTACCACTGCTTGATGTTTCAGCCTGAATCCTGGCAAATCAAAAGTAACGTGCGGTTTGGTTTTCTTTTGTGGCTCACGAAATGTGATATCAGCACCACTGTCAGAGTAGTTTTCAATAATTTCACGTAACCTTGGCTTGCTACTTGTTGCCGTCAAATCCTCAGCCATGGCGTCATGAACACCAAAATTTCCAGAATTTGATGTTACGCAAATACCGTCCTCGTCTGACATCTCACTCGAGCTGTAAGAGCTAGGCTGGCTATCAGAGAATAAGCTTTCTCGACTTTGTCGCTGATCATTTCTAGGATAATCAATGACTTGTGAAGCGAGAGACACCGCCTCGTTCAAAAGTCGTTCTAAGTCGCTAACAGCCCGACGGAAAAGAAATCCATTAAATTTAGACTCGGATCGTGTTGATTTGCTCGAAAGACCAGTTACTCTGCGAGCTAACTTCACTTCTTCAATTGAAGGTCCATCGGCGGTTCCGGCTTCTCGCCCTTCTTTGTTTCGTCTCGGTAACCTTGTCAATTTTGTCGTGTAGGATTCTGGATAGCGTAGCACTTCTCGAAGCTATTGGGAGGTTCGTCCGTAATCCAGCAAAGACCCAAGCGACAAACTTCGCTGGCCAAATGGGCCTGGACCCAAGCCAGAATTAGAGACTGGGAGAGCAGCATCCGAGACTGGTATATTCGTCTGATCCGGATAAATGGGGTATTCATCGCATTTTGCGAGACTGTGTTGAGGTACGGACTCTGGATATAGCTGCGTGACATCAGGAAGCTGTTGCTCTCTAACGGGCTTAAACGCTGCAGTGTGGTGGTGTCCTTCATGGGAACCAACAGTGCTGAAGGAAGCAATACGACATTCCTGATCCCCTTCCTCCGCTGTAAGCTCCTGTGGCTCGGCAGGTATCGCCTTGACCTTTGGCAACAGGCTGGCAGGGGGAATGTAGTCTCCCGGCTGCCTTAGTGCGAGACTAGTATCAGAGGCAGAAAACGGTTTCGCGGAACTTAGTGTATGAGATGGAGCCGGCCGAATCTTGGACATTGGAATTGGAAGGTCGATATCGGATGACGGTGGATTCGGTGAAAAGGGGCCATCTTGCCAAGGACTTTTGGCCGTTTGAGAGCCTGAGTTATGGTTCCATGCCGGACATTCCGCTCCATTTGACATGGAATACAATGTTGGAGAAATTCCATACTGGCCATTCAGGCTGTTGAAAACAAACCCTTGGCATGCGTGGTGAAATGTTGTCTGTCTAGCTTGGGCAGCGGGAAGCAGTGACGAGCTAGGTCTTTTGGCTATCGCTTCTTGAACCTGGATCGACGAGCTCCTTGGCGGTATGAGTCGGTCTGTAAGGTCATTCGCTGGAGAAGCCAGAGCCTTGAAAGTTTCTGTAAAATCACGTTGTCCAGGTAATAAATAGTCACCATGAAGCGTAGACGGAGAAGCCCCCGGAGCTTCAGCGGCCCCTTTCGGTTCGGCTTTCAAGTGCTCCTTGGAAACGTGATTCGCAGAAAGCCAGCCGTCTCCTTCGCTGCGCCGCATCATTGACAGAGACGGGCGGTTGCTTGGTAAGGGTGTGTGATCAAAATCACCAGTCGGACACTCCTCGGCACTTGGATCTTGTTCGGATGTCCAGGCTAGTGTGTGGGTGTGAGTGTGAAGTGTGGAAAACATGGCACACGCTTCTCTCGGCGACAGCGTCATCAATGCTTGGTCGACATGCGAAGGTGAAATATGCAGCCTACAGAATAGGTCGGTGGAAACAGGTGGACGCGTATTTATCGGATAAAAAACGTAGGACTTGGTGGAGACGTGATAAGTTTAGGTCACAGCCGAGACATCGAATGAATAGAGAATCAAGCACCTAAGAGCGGCATGCTTAAGTATGCGTTAAAGTAGAAAAATACTGATATTCTTCAAGGATGTTAAAACCGGCAAGGGAAAGGAAATAAGGTCGTGCGGGAGGTTGAAGAGTGCAGGTTCAAAGTCATGTGTTGACTTGCAAGTGTAAACAAAAGCAAACCAAATCCCTGCAGCTGTGCTCCCGTTTGCACTTTCCATCCATGGCTAGGTGTATGACAAAGTGACGTGCCAGCTGTCGAGCATTTGTTCAGGCGGGTGCCTGAGGTGTCCTACCATATCTTGGTCTAGATTACCTAACGCTGGGTATTAAAGACTTGGTAGGTTCAAATTAATCAGGCAGGTGCAATTGTGGCATGTATGCCCCATGTGCGGACTTAATCCATGCTCATATGACAAGCCCTTTAATGCGTCGGCAGACCCCGAATCTGACTGTGCCATGTACCCCACGAATAGGATCAATGTGCAATACTAATTTACAAATCTCGTTTGCGAGCTGCTGCCAGATCAGTTTGTGGTCAAGCGCCAACCAGAATCTGCCAAACATCTTTCGTCTGTATTTGACACGCGCTGCCAAAACATGCTTGCCGTGCAGCACGTATCTCCAAGCTTAGTGCCGCGGGCACAAGCCTTCAATACGAGAGCGTGCTATTAATACGCGCTCAGGCCTATGATCTCCGATCGAAAAAAGGTACCCGTTGCCATGATGACCGCCCCGTGCGGAGGGTGGAGAGATATACGGAGTATAGCTATGGCAGCGTACCGACAGCCTGTTCCAACATGTCCATTTTCAGGCGTGCCGGTGGAGAAGCCATGACCTAGGATGGCATTAGAGGGGAAGTTGCTGGTATCAGAATCCGCACCCATGCTGTACGAGGCTGCCGTCCCGTATTCGTGGCGCCTTGGGATGCTCGTTTGGCTGGGAGCTAATCAGCTTCCGGCCTGACCCTCCAGATTGTGCCCTTGACACACGGGGTGTGGTGGCATCGGCTCCACTCTCCGCTTACCAAAATAGGTAATGTCTATATTTGGCACAAGCCATGGCCTTGAATACAGCACTTCGCATCTTACATGCTGAGAGGCCATCAGAAAGCATCACAATGCCAAGAAAGATTACGAAATGAGGCAGTTCCCCATACGCATCATGGCTTCAGCAATGAATTAACCGCCATGGCTTGTACAGACAGGAGCATCTGGATTTGGCAATGGCAATTGACAGTTGGCAAACATGCTCGATAAAATGCGAGGAGATGAGTTTATGCATTGTCTAGTCTAAAATGCGATCCCGCAGGAGTATCCAGCACTCCAATCGTCCTGTAATGGTGTAAATTTTAGCCTCGGGCCAGCCACGGCGTAACTGCACCTGCAATCCGTGTGCAACATAAGAGCTCCCCGCAAATCAGTAGCAGGGCCGGAAATCAAAGACTCCCGTAACACAAACTAATGATTGCTCGTCTCGTAGAAATGTTTCTTTGCTCAAAAGGCACGTCCACATCGAAACAAAATAGGGCCATGGTAGCTCCAGGCAGAAGCTCCAGGTGACCCACCTAACTCCAGCTATGCTTTCCCAACGTCTAAACCAGGCGTATCGCATCATATCGTATCAGATCCAAGCCAAAACAAAATGCAGCATGTAAAATAAGAAAAGAATAGGTGCATATGAAGAAATAAAACGCTCGCTAATAACAATAAAGGAAACAATCTCGAACAAAGGGGTGAGTATCAAACCAAAGAAATCTATTTGTCGTCAGCAGAGCTTGACCCGCAGGCTCTGTAACTGAAACAAATGCCAAAAGAGGTGTGTATCGCTATGAGTGATCATGAAGCTCAGTATACAAACAAACGAGACTTGGTAAGTCTGTGCTAGTTGAGAGCTGCGGGCGAAAGCTGTAGTTCTGAGCTGATACTGGTTGTATCGTCTTCGGTCGTGGATGAGCAAGGCGTATGTCATGAGAGAGGGGAGGTAAGGCATTAGAAGTTGGGACGCTCAGGTCTCAACGTTTCTTGGCCGAGTTCGTGCACGAGGGCTGAAAAGAGACGCTGACGAGTGTGGGAAATTATCAATGACGGGAGCTGCGAAGGGCCCCCTGTATAAAGAAAGGATACCCAATCGTCAAAATGGAATCCTATGAGAGGAGAAAAGAACCACACATGACACCCCGTTACCGAAGACAGTACGTTTCATCGACGTGTTCTGTGCCCTCGAGAAGCGGAGTGACCGCTGTAATAGCCGGAATCGGAGTAGGTATGGCTCGAGGCATGGTGCGCTGGCCGACCTGAATGGGCACTGCACGCGTAGCCAACATATATTGTTCTTTTCTGGACGGAATGACCACGACGCCCGTAAGCGACGCATCGGTCGACGGCATGTTGGTAGTAAAGGCAACGGCAGGCCGAGTAGAGCTCAACAAGCTGGTAGCACATGATGAAGGAGGAGATATGATATCGTTGAGGGAGCGTGGTCTCTAAGAATGGAAAAGGAGGTCTCTTGAATGGGCCGCAGAGTTGGCCGCAGGAATGGCCGCAGAAACAGACCAGGAATCTAGCAAACTAGAAGTGTCGTGTGCTTATGGGCCGAATTGTGTGCAAAGCCTCTTGAAGGTGTTCTCATTGGCATGCCATAAAATGTTGGCTCGGGATCATAAGAAAGAAGACAAAGCTACAAAAACAGCAGGGAATAAGAAAGACGCTAGGAAATATATGTATGAATGAGAGACCGCAATGAAGTAGCAAGGCGAATATGAGAGGGAGCAGACGACGGGGTGGAAGCCTTATACTGCTGGGTTTGGCAGCCTAGAGGTGACTGGGGGCCGTGGGATAGCCGCACACCGGGGCTTCGCCATGATGTAAGGCGTGGGAAGACGAGGGAGGGTGTGTAAATGGCTGCACGTGTGTGAGCGAGAGAAGGAAGGGCTAAGCAGCGGACATTGAAGCGGAAAACGTTCCCGTCAAGGCGCCAGCGATGAGTCCAGGAAACGGGGGCATGACCAGTGACTAAGAAAGTTGTGGGCAGCGCCGTGAGGCTTAGGCGGCGGAATGGGACCGGCGAGACGATAATCGACGAGGGGCACGGGGGAGAACGGGCGAAACGGGCGAGCGCTCGTTGCGGAACGACGGGATGCGGGCCAGCGAGGGTATGGGGTGTGTGAAGCGCCAGCTAGGCTCGAAGCGAACCACGAGGCTGGCATTTCTGATGTGGCTCTCACCGCGAGAGCAACGCAAGAGATGCCCAGGTCCGGCGATAAAGCTGTCATCAAAATACAAATGGGCGCAGCAAGACCGGTGCTGGAGCGGTACTTCGTACTCGGTGCACACGATGGAAATCGACTAGGCAGGGGGGTTGCCTGGGGCCTTTGTGGGCTTGGGCGGGCCTGAAGGAGTCATCGTGTGGTGCACAGTTGTGCCATGGGCGTTTGGCGGGCTCACTAACTGCCCGGGATTAGTGGATGGCCCATGTAATTGGGGGCCTAAATTTTGACATTGCAGCAGGGCTGAATTCGGTGGTGGGACAAGGTGCTCTCCTGTACCTGTCTATGTCGCAGGTCCGAAAATAGAGAGTAGTTGTTTTTGCCGTTTTCGAGCGCCTCGAGAGTGCGTTTGTTGGTGTGCTCGTGTGCGAATCTTGCGCGCGTGCGAGCGCATCCGTCCTTGTGCGACGCAGGACCTGCACTGTTGCGTCATCTGGAGGACATACGAAAATGGTGCCGGAGGACGGGATGGGACAGCGCTCGTCTGGTCCGGCGACAACTCGCAAGGCGTAAATGAGGGCAGCAAGAAGACAAGAAGCCCACTGAAGATGAATAGGTTATGTAGTAAGATGGCCTTGGGCTTTTCCGCCTGGAACGGATTTCATTGCTGGAAAAGAGTCTCGCAGCTGGCAACTGGTAGACGCCAGCTGGCAACCTTGAACCAGCAGCTGTCACCTTGCACGAACTGCAGCTCTGGTAATATGCACTGTACCTTATGTGCTGGCCGCTTCTGCCGGCCAGGTAGGTATTACTCGTCCGCACAGCTTCAAGGTTCCATTTCCATTATTATGCCTTGACGCCTGCTCACGTGGAGCCGCAAGTGACATGGCCCACCATTGCACCACAAACCACGGACGGGCTTAGAGTCTTAATTAGAGTCTCTCCTCCTCATCAGTCATAACTCTTGCTGCAGAGCCTCGTTCAGACACGACTTACTGTTGTTCGGTGCTACCGGCGACAGTTTTCGGTCAATTGTACTCTATTTATTGCACAAAATGCACTCCTCTCCTTGAAGCTTATTCTTCTGCAGCTTACAGCCTCCACACGAGACGGAAAGCGGCCCAAATCCGGTCTTGTCCTGCGACGACGATTAGTCGCGATTGTATGGAGGCACCGACATTTAAACGCACCACAGCCTCACCCGGCTGTCTAGCCTCGCCCGAGTTCCGGCCATCACGAGCGTACTCTTTTAGTAGAACACTCTAATAGCCGCCTGCCTAGTGGCGGGTCCAACCCATTAATTGGACTGATGAAGAGGAGCCGCTTGCCATGACGTTGTGCGAGCTGTGGATAGCTTGCAATTGGCGCTACAAAGGCGCCGTTTTGCCTGCGCTTGTACGTTCCAGACATCGCCTTGGACGAAGACTGTCGCTATACACACGTGCGCAAAGACCGTTGTAAGTTATGAAGAGTCGCTTTGTCGATTTGAGAAGAATATTTACGCCGACGGCTGTCTCCATTGGTCACCAAGTCGTATCCATACTGTGACTGTCTGCATTGTGTACTAGCTACTGCGACGGTACTGGTGCATTGGTTTACGAGAAAGACCGGGGGGTCACCGTCTCTAGCCATGTCACAGTTGGTACAGTGGTGACCACTGGCTACCTTGGTTTGATCTCGAATACGCTGGAAAAGCAGGTCAGTTGTTCATTGTCTGCATATCCGGCCGCGAGGTTTGTCAGCGAAATCGAACGGAACACTGGGCCGCAAGGTGTGAGGTGCATCAAGTTGCAGCCCATACCACCATGGCGTGGCGCGGCTGACGCAGGGACTGGTTCTATACACATAACACAGCTCGCCTTTCCATCTGCTGTGCATCCTTCTGGAAGCCGCATGCATACTTTATTTGGACTCGGTAAGACTCAAGCACCGCTGGAGGGATATTGCCCGTGACGCAGAGTGTGACGACAGCTTGCAGCAGAATACACAAAGGCGGCGCAAGCTGCTTGAGTATACTCTTGGGTAGTTACGAAGAGGCTTACGGATGCGACAGTCAGGCCATGCATGTCTTGGATGTGTCTGCATGTCCTAGACAAAGGCATGTCTGTCTCGATCCTGCCGCACTAGCTGACAGAGTTAGTGTCGTGAAAAGTGGTGGACTTTAAGCACTGCGACGTAATTCGTAGATCGACGCCGCCCTGTCGGGGCTTGCACCACCATCCGACTCGAGCTAATTCACAACGCCGACAAGGCGAAAGAGTCGTCCAGCTCCTCCGCTGGTCGAGCAAGAGGCATGGGCTGGGCTACTAGCAGCCGGGTGGCTTTCCAGGCGGATGCTTAGCGTCTCCATCCGGGCGACTGATGGTGGAGTCTGCAAACCCGCCCGCTACTTACGAGCATACGGGCGCTCGCGATGGGAAACATTTACGACGGTACGTACCCCGAGGTGAGAGGGAGAAGGCTGCCGAAGCCGTGACGGTATTGGCAGCTCGAGAAGCTGGCGTTCAGACTCTACGATACACGCCAGTCTATTTTTACCATCGCGGAGCGCCAACTTGCCGTGAAGCTGAAGCAAGCGAACGCGGCTAGGGATTCCCTCTTCTGGAACATCTCCCGGCGTCTCATGCAGAGGCCTTGGAGTAAGTATGTACGGGCAGTTATTGCTCCAGAATCAAGCGATCAACCAAAATCTTGCATCATAAATAAGAAACGAAGAATAGCACACAAAAAAAAAAATCACTTGGATCAAGCAGACTTAGGAAGCCAAAGTCAATATTGCTATCAAAAGATTTCCAAGTACGGACAAGGACTTACACGGCCTGTTGAGCCACACTCAGCAAGCCAAAGAGGCCTCTTCCCAAGCCAAACACAAGTCTTGCCGTTTCATTACGTTTCAAAGGCCTCGTTTCAAACGTAGAAACATTACACACAGAGGGCCGTCAAGGAGGCATCTGCAGCAGTGACCTGTTCACTACGAGTATCCAGCACAGCACAACCTCGCAACGTTAAGTAATCGCACCTCAATCAGCCCGCCTGTCCGCCCCGCACTCCACGTTTCCCACGCCCGGCCCGCACCACGGAGACGCCGGTTGAGCCACACACCACAAAGACGGGACCCCTCACATTGTCCACTTTCCAGCCACCCACAGCGAGCAACACCCGCCACAACCTTGGAAGGCAAAGTAGTATTATTACTTCGTACAAGTACCGAAGCCAATTGCCCAAGTCGCCCGAAACTACTGCACCCAAGCTGGAGAAAGCTCGATTCCTTCTGGGGCAACGCTCAAGGCACCAGTTTAATCCAAAAAGAGGACACAAGATGCGAAAAAGGAATGAATGTAAATACACCCCCCTTTTCACACACAGCCAAAAAGACACAGACTCATAGACACAGGCTCATAGCACTGACGCCCCTATAAAGTAGCCAAAATCCGTTTAGCCTCTTTTACTGCGCCTCACTAGCGCCTCATCGCGGAACCACAATGAGATTCTTGATACCAAACAAGGCAAGGCTGGCCTACGGGTTAAAAAGGTACGCCGTCTCTGTGCTGGGCTGCCTCTAAGCAAAGGCGGTGATGAAGCAAGTGAATAGTTTCCCCAATAATTAAAGACAAACAAAAAGTAAAAGAAAAAAAAACCTCAATATTGTTAGTCACATGTGTTTTCAAAATGCAACACGTCAGCCTCGCCAAGTAACCAAGTCAGCCCAACCCGTGTAGAACAAACCATAGCAAATTCTTGCTCTGATTTCCTTTTAATGAAACCATCTTCCAGTCCATTAAAAAAAAACAAAAAGGTACAGGCGCATACTGTAAGAAAAAAGAATGTCGGTGCCTGGAATTACAACCCACTCGAAAAAAGCCCTCTTAAATCGCGGCTGAAGCAAAAGCTGAAGACGAGCTGGATGCACACGCCCCCCGGCAGCTGGGCGTCTACCTTGCGCGCCAGGCTTCAAAGCCAAATCTTTCCCGAATGAGCGCAAAAAAAGAAAGAAGAAAGAGACTCAATACGCCCGATCAATCAACTCTTGAATTCTACGGAGGCCTCTCTACGATACCCAATGGCACATGCAAATTAACAAGGTGAAACCATCTAGAGGTAAGTCGTCATTCAAACACTGCATTTTCGTGTCGTCTATTCATCTCATGTATGTAGTCACTCGTTTTCTATTCTAGAAAACAAACATGCTCACCCCGTGAAAGCACCACCCTCATCTTGGATAACAAAATGCAATAGCAAAACAACAAATTACAAAATGCCGCCCTCCCTTGTCTGTCCTTCCTTGTCCCTCGGAGTATAAAGTCATGTCTGCGTACGCTTTCCACCTTCGTCGTCTTTCCACCGTGGTATATATGTATATGCAAAGTGCCTGCAAAACACAAAAAGGCAAATCGTCACGTACAGAATGAATTGAAGCCAAAAGACAGTTTAACAAAAAGACACGCAAAAATCAAACAATGCAAATGAACAAATTGGAACAAAAGTATGACATAAAAAAGCATCAGCTTTGCTTCCTCCCTCTTAGCCCTTGGGACCTAGCAGACCTCTGATGCAAGCAAGGTCATCAAGTCCCCGCGACATGCAAGTCCGACTCTAAAACAGACATTGATCCAGGTCTCGTATAGTCATCACACAGTAACGATTCTTAGCAGCCTCAATCCCAATTCATTCGTCAACAAATGCGTCACCAGCTTTATCTAGGTTCTTCGATTCATCGCTACGCTGGCACCAGCTGCAGCAAGGTCTGGTTTGCCGCTAGCAGAACGGGCGACTACACGCGGCAGGCCACTCGAAGTTGTTGGGATACCCGTTGGACCGGCACTCGTTCGTCTGTTCATACTGGCGGCGGTGGCAGCAGTAGCGCCGGAAATGCGCCTCGAAGCAGTGGTAGCACCTGCACCAGCCGCCTTGATGGGACTAGCAGCACCACGAAGGCCTGACAAGGTCTTTGGCGGGTCTGGCAGTGGCCTCGACAAGGTGGTGGTATTGTTGCGCTTAACAGGCGACGGCTCGCGCGTTGGCAAGCGTGGGGTGGCTGGAGGCATTTTTTGGCCGGTTATAAACTCGTGTCGAATGGCCTCCTCGGGCTTCAAGCGACGGTCCGGGTCCCAACGCAGGCACTTTGCTAAAAAGTCGATAAATGCTTCATCGTCGCATTTCAGTGCCTGCTGAAGCGTCTTCGACGAAGGCCGCCTTCTGCGGCCCTTGGAAGAGACGGTGAGTCGAGGCTTGCCCATTGAATCGAAGAAGAGTTTCTTTCTGGTGCTCTTCTCGATAAGGTGCTTCTCTGGAGGACCAAAGACCTCCATGATGCAAGCTAGCTGCTCCTGCTCATTCTCTCCAGGGAAGATTGGCACACCGGTGTAGAGCTCTGCGAGAATGCATCCCACACTCCACATATCAATAGGCAAGCCATACGTCATACCCAGAATGACTTCCGGCGAGCGGTAGAATCGTGATTGGATGTAGGTATACACCTTCTCATGTTCAAAGCAGCTGGATCCAAAGTCAATGACTTTAATCTCCGAGTTTAACGGGTGCTTGATCAGGATATTTTCTGGCTTCAAGTCGCAGTGAATGACCTTGCGTTGCTTCAGCAGGATAAGTGAGCTGAGTATCTGCTTGGTGAAGCGTCGAATAATCCGCAGCGAGAAACCACGGAAGGAGTGCGCCTTGATGAACTCATACAAGTTCATATCCAAGAGTTCGGTCGAGATGCAAAGATGACCACGGAAGTAAAAGCTTTGCGTGAAGTTTACCATGCTATGTTTATCATGAGGATCCTGTTCAAAAGTTAGTCATTACCATTGTCCCTAGGTCCGGAAGTCAATTTTATGCTTACCCATTCACGAAGCTTTTGCAGGATGTTGACTTCCACAAGGGCTTGTTGATGAAACCTCTTCTTGTTTCGGATAATCTTGATGGCGACAAGCTTCCCGAGTTTGTGATCGATGCACCTGACAACTTGACCGAAGCTTCCTTTGCCAAGAACATCTACAATCTCATATCGAAACGCGAGATGATCTCCCGCAACAATGGTGTAGTCGCCGCGTTCATCGTCGTAGCCAAAGTTAGGGGCATCGGACTGCAAGTCACCGACGACCTTGTGGGCACTCTGCGTGCCACAAAAGTAGATGTCATTGTAGTCCACGATTTCACCCCTTTCATAAATATTAAGCATGGCGATGCGAATAGCTTCCTGCGGCCCAACACGCTCTTTCGGCGAGGCTCGTTTCCTGAGAGCATCCAAAGTCCTGGCTGCAATATCAGTCTCCTTGCGTCGTGAGCCTATCTTTCGCATTTCGTCATTCGCTGCCATATCATCCTTGTCCAGATCATTGGCCGTGTATGAACTGGCCAAGCGGAGAGTAGTCGACGAATTCTTGGGTTTCAAAATCTTTGACGCCGTAGTATTGCGTGTAACAGGCATTGTAGCCGAGTCTCCAGGTGCGGCTTCTTTATTCTTCCCCCAGCTATCGCTCTTCGACTGGGAAATGTATGAAAGACTTGCGGCGGAGCTCTTACGTCTTCTTGCATCCTGACCATCATTGACACTGCCAGAGCCGCTAGGGCTTCTTGGCTTCAGCGTCGACAAATTATTGACGGTAGATGATATTGGGATTTTAGGCAGAGCCTCTTGCTTCGCGTGGTCAACTGACGACTTGTCGTTGCTGTCATTGGAGCCTCGATTGTTGCCCTTGGAGCCGCTCCGTTTCCACGACATGCTGAGCTTTCTTCTAAGAGAACTCATGGACGACGGCGTGGAAGGCTGCTCGGCTCCAGATGCCGGTGATTTGGTCGACCCTTTGGAGGTATCCACTGCCCGTGGACTATTTGGCTTTTTGGTAGCTCGGGTTTCATTCGCTGCGTTTGGGGAGCTTATATAGTCGCCACTAGTCTTGGAGCGTTCGAGAGGCTGAAAATTAAGACCTCCTTTGGGCAGGGATGAGGACAGATACGGAGATATGCTTGGTTTGCCCTTGGGTTCCTTGACGAGAGACGAAGAGTCTGACGAGCTGGCGTCAGGCGGAGTATTGTTACTTTTTCGGTGGCTGTGATGGATGGAGCTGCTGCTTCGCAATGCTGGCAGTTCTATTGTGTCGTCATACCGGCTTTGGAAAAAGGTGCTCTTCGACGCGTTCATAGGGGTCGTAGGGGTTTTGGGTATTTGTCTGGCCAGAGGGGGGCTAGGCAGACGGTCTGTAGAACTATTATCTTGCAAAGCGGCCACCTTGGCAGCTGTAGGCATGCTCAGAGGAGCCAAATTAAGCGGCGGTAAAGTTAGGGGCTGCAGTTGCCTCCTGCTCTGCCCGGATTGCTTGCCATCGTCTTTACTCAGGACAGGGACGTGTGTACTCTTGCGTGCACTAGGACGTCGGCGAACCTTTGTTGGTTCCGGCTGCGTCGGCATAGAAATGCTACTTGTAGAGTTACTGTGAACACTCGTCCTATCGAGGGAGCCCAAGCCGGGTTTTTTCTTGTCGACAAAGTAGGCTTCATTGGGGGCGCTGTCTTTAGGAGATTCATAAGCTTTCGGTATGGCTGGTACCGGAGGAACCTCTTCGCTGTCGTCGCTTTGCGCGTTCGTATTTTGGGCAGAGTTATTCTTTGGAGCCGGCAATCGTGAGCCTGAAGGTTGTTGCGCAGCCCGTGGAGGGGCCGGCCCAGTGGAAGTGCGAGCTGTGTTGGCGCTGGCGTTAGAATTAATGGGAAGGCCAGGGTTGTACGACTTTTGGTTTGCCTCGGGAGTTGCACGCGCAGATGTAGGCGTCGCTGATAATTTTCGTGGAGGTACGACAGGCGAGTCAGTTGCTGCTCTAGCATCCACGCATACAGGGGGCGGTGGTGGCATGTTGGCGACGTTCATGCTTTGCGACTGAGGCATCATAGACATGCGCTTCATTCGCCTAGTATCGGTAGGGCTAATCGTCCTCGCACCAAGGCCGCTCGCGTGGGCAGAATGGCCAGTACCCGGCATCATGGAAGCTCTCTTATTGCCGCCAGATGTAGGCGTGAAGCCCCTCGCGCCAATTCGAGGAGAACGTGTGGCCAGAGATAGACGATTCGATTCAGGGGCACGGACTGTGCCGTCGGCATTATTACCGTTGTTGCTAATGCCCGCCTGAGCAACTCGTGGCGGAGGCTGCACCGACTTTGCCTTGGTTGCTCTCGATGTATTGAATTGTTTCGAGGAGTCTGAACCGTCCATGGAGGTTCTGGTAGAGTCAGGTCCACCCCGCTCGGATGCCAGGCTTGGCCTTCGCCGTTGCGTAGTTTTCGACGCAAAATCTGCGTCAGTAAGAACGCCGGGACCAACGGATTTGCGTGGGGGTTTGGCAGCATTTGTATTCGAGACGGGCGGGTAGTGGCTCTGCCGTCGCTGGCGGGCAGGTGGAGGAGCCATCGGTGTATCGCTGGTGCCGGACCACGAAGAGCCGATGGATGATGTGCTAGGCTGTCTGCTGGATATACTAGTTCTCCTTAAGATAGAGCCTGAGCGAGTGGTGCGTGTGGCCCCAGTATTCGTAGATGGTATCGAGGTATTAGTGGCATTTGACGATTTGGTAGCAGCATGTCCCGAGGGGGCTTTTTCTTGCTTGTTTTTGGTCGCCATGGTCTGGGGTTCGAGGATGCTGCCTTCGCCGTTTGGCGACGGGAATTGTGCGAGCTTAAAGTCGGAAGAGGCTGACTCAATGCTAGCGTGGAGGTCGTCGAAGCTCACAGAAGGCAAAAAGTCGTAGGATCCAGGCGGTTGCTGATCCGACTCGCCATTTCGGTCAAACGAAAAGTGCGAGTGGTTCGCGGTCGACGACGTGCTGAGCATCGGAGCGTTGGAGGCTCCGTTGGAAGCTGTGGGAGTCGAATTCGGTGGATAATGCGAAGTTGTTCGAGGCCTGTCATATTGTGGTACACATGGTTAGCTCTCTGTGTTGTCGATGTCGTCGATGGATGGTGAACGGTGAAAGGAGAAGGGGTCTGTGGTGGGACTGGATCGGCGATGAACAGAATACTTACGGTCTTGTGGGAGAAGAAGCGGATGGACGAGCTTCAGCTCTTTGCTTGGTCCTCAATTTCATAGAGCCGACGGATGCTCGAGTCGGGGATGACGTCGAGATCGCGACTGACTTCACAGAGCGAGACGAGATGTAGCCTCAGTCCGGTCAGGGAGCTGACACCGTGGGCGAGGCTACCTCATTTCCTGTCAAGAGAAAGGGAGCATAGGTGGGCGGGCGAGCGAGCGATTGGGAATTGGGCAAACTCGTGGCAGCCGCTGAGGAGCTGGCTCAGGGACAGAGGTGCGAGGTCGTTCGGCAGCAGACACGGATGCTGCCTCTGTTGACGAAGCACAGGCGAGCGAGCTTGGTGAAGGAGGAGGAGGAGGACGAGTATGAGCAGGCAGGGCAACACCGCAGTGTTGCTGGATGTTTTTCGAGGTTTGAGGGATGCGGAGGCCAAGACCCACGGAGGCCCTTGGGAACTGGTATAGGCACATTAGGTTGGGAAGGATGGCGGCGCCAGTGCAGGACCATCTGCGGCAGGGCCACCCCAAGGCGCTGTGAGGGCCCGAGTACTGGGTACCTCGTTCACTTAGGCTTCCAGTATTGAAGCAGCGGTGGGTGCACACCGGGTCTTGGTACTTGGCTTCAGGGAGCTAAGCGGTAAGCGCAGGCAGGCGCCCCAGCGGCAAGCGGACGCTAGGCTTGTACCGCTACAACAATTTCTAGCGGGGAGGCGCCAAAAAGGAGGCCACTTTTCTGGCTGGGTACCACCCACCGGGAGATTTGTTGATGTGGCGCCACTGTACTCCTGATTTCGCGGTACCTGCAGTGAAGGAGCGTCATTTCACTTCGAGTCCCCTGCTGTTTTGCTTTGAAGGGCAGGGGATGAACGAGTCGTATATATTGTATCTGCCATGTAGTAAATAATGTAAGACGTTGACAAAGACTCGTGCATAATTGACGAGAAACTATCTCTTCTGTGATGTCCTCTTCACGTTGCTCCAGTAGATTTGGGTGTGGAGTCAGGGGTCCATGATGATATTACCCAGACAGAGAGAAAATCCGGAGCATCTCAGCCTTTTCCAAATAACACACCTTACATATCCCTACGAGCATTACTTGCGACTACGTACAATGAGCATAAAATTCTTCGTACCATGGTTTGAAAGCTGAAATCTCCGAAAGACAATGTTTTGGAAACACGGCAGAGTCAATCCGTATGCTAGGCCATTGTGTGGCGTAATAGTAGCTACTTTCAGGTTCTTACAGTAGTAGAGTCTCATGTATGAAGTACCAGCCAATCGAGATTGTACCAATGTACTTCGTACGGAGTACATGCACAATCATTTTATAACAGCGCTAACTCTGTTTGGTGCAATCACAAGGAACATGATCAAAACAGTTGCGGTTCGTGCATGGGCATCTTGACTTTGTTTTCTGCGCTTTAATTCCTGTTCCAAGCAACTGGCATCAGAATAAAGCCAACAAATTCACACATTGTCTCTCTGAGATGATCGCTGTACCCCCAGGCCAGCATGTGCTGCAAGTAAATAAGCTTGCATAAAACTACTCGTAGTAAACAAGTCACACGGCGCGTCACGATATCCAATCATCCAGCCATTGGACAAGGGTACGCGCTGTTGCCCCAGCATAATGCCACGACGTTGCATTTCTTTACCAAGTTCAAATCCAACAAAACTTGCTTTGGGTGTCTTTGTTATTGACTAAACCCGGCGACAAGTTCGGAGTTATCGTAACTAGTATTACGCTGCGAGAAAGCCCAACCGCACAACAGTTAAATCAGCCTGATATCAACCACGAGATTCAAGGTGTGAACTCAATTGTGCGCCATGATATGATTCAAAAACAGAATCCATCTACACTCGCTACCGTTTCGTTGAAAGATGGCAGCTATCACATCGACTCCCACCGTGTTGTAACGTACTACTGCACTGCTATTTGTCTCACTCGCGCCACGCACCTTTACCCACTGACGATGCTGGCGTGCGGAGCTGAGTGCAATGAAACCAACATTTCTAGCATGACACGTTAATAACTGCCGCTACACAATCTCCGTCCCTACCAAGACCCCTTTTCAATGCTGGAAATCAAGCAACCACTTGCCTCTTTCCCACATCTGCAGATCTCTGACTACAAGCCACAAGCGTGTAATTACGCCTGTTTTGTTTTTGGAAAAGCCATGCTTTGGCGTGCTCCAAACGGGAAACTCCCAGATTTCCTCTTCTGGCTAGTCCTGCGTGTGGGGCGTCTCGGCAGAACAGCTACAGGGTAAGGCGAGGGACGTCGGCATAACGTCACATGTCCGACCCAGGACCAAACGGTTGACTGACGACTCCTCTTGCCCTTCTCAGCCGAGCACCTCCCAACTCAGCAATGAAAAGGCATTCGTCATCTATTTTCATCATTGTCCGCTTCATACGGTAGCGGAAAGCCACTGTAAAGAAGAAATATGTCGGCGGATGCGAGCTCGCCCGCGCCGAGCGGCAAAAATGCAGCCGCTGCCCAGGTTGCCGCGGCTCCAACACCGACACAGCGATATGGCTTGCGGGGTGGCCTCGCGGCTTTGCGAGAGAAGGCAAGCGTTCAGGATCGTTTAGTGGAAAAGTGAGTCTCTCTGATATAATTGTGCTAGAAAGCTACTTGGAGTTGCTGACATGACCTTCAGATTATTGCAGCAGGTAATACCTGCAGATGAGTCCGACATGACCTTTGCCTCGGATGACCGAGGTCCCAACATCCACGAGGCACCGCCCTTTAATCTAACCACAATGTCATACAATTTTCGACGCTTCAACGGCCGCATTGGCGTTGTGTTTGAATTCCAGGAAAAGGTCATTTGGCTGCTGTCATGGCAGCAACCGACACATACGCTCTCATTTCTCGCCGTCTACACGTTTGTCTGCCTCGACCCCTACCTGGCCTTTGTCCTCCCTATAGTACTACTGCTTCTCAACGTCTTGATCCCTTCATTCATGGCACGACATCCAGCACCACCCAAGGGCACTCTATCCAGCGAACAGGGAGTCGGATATTCAGCGGGCGGGCCGCCTCTAGCGCCACCAGTCACTGTCAAGCCAGCAAAGGAATTGAGCAAAGACTTTTTTCACAATATGCGAGACCTACAAAATAGCATGGGAGACTTTTGTCTCGCCCATGATGCCATAGTCGACAATCTCCTGCCGCTCACAAATTTTAGTGACGAGGCACTCTCATCGACAGTCTTTTTGAGCCTCTGCATCGCCACTATCGGCATGAGCATTGCCGCACATGTTATTCCCTGGCGATATGTGTTCCTTCTCGGGGGATGGACCGCGATAGGCTCATCACACCCGGCAATTGCACGGCAGATTGAAGCCACCCGCAAATCTCAGCAGGAAAACATGAACGCTGGCGGCGAAAAGGCAAAGTCAATAATGGACAACTGGATAGCGTCTGATATTATTCTCGACTCAGCACCGGAAACCCGCGAAGTCGAAATCTTTGAGCTGCAGCGCAAGTCTGGCGCAGGCGAGTGGGAGGCGTGGGTATTCTGCCCGACACCGTACGATCCCCTGTCTGCATCACGCATCGCCGGAGAGCGCCCGGGTGGCACACGTTTCTTTGAAGATGTCCTGCCTCCTGATGGATGGGACTGGAGTGAGAAGAAGTGGGCGCTGGATTTGTTGAGTCGTGAATGGGTCGAGGAGCGCATCATTACGGGCGTGGAGGTTGAGACGGAGGGCGAGCGGTGGGTGTATGACATCTTTGATGAGCACGAGGATGAGCGGACCGGTGTTGTGGATGAGCCTGAAATCGATGTTTTTAGGGCCAGGAGGCAAATCAATAGCTGGGAAGAGGGCGATGATAGTTCAGGGCCAAAGGGCGAGTGGAGGCGACGGCGATGGGTTAGGCTCGTCAAGAGGCGGATAGTCCCGATGGATTATGCAATGTAAATATGATCAAGGCATCTGAAAGCACAGCATTTTAATCTATATAAACAAAGATGACATTTACTGTCGGAATTGAATTCAAACAAAAATGGTATAATGGTATATTGGGGAAAAGACCGCTATGTGACATGACCTAAGTATCCTCCTACCTACCCCGTATCTCCAACTTCATGAAACAGACATCTTGTCCAAAATCTTCATAATCCCCTCCGACTTGCCCCTCCCACCATCCAACTCAAGCGTCAACTTTCTCGCACGCTCCACCAGCGTCGCAACCACCTGGCGCGTATACTCAAAACTGCCCGTGCTCTCCATGTAAGTAACCGCATACCGCTTAACCTGGACATCCGCCGTCTTTTGCTTGAGGATATTCACCAGCTGCAAATCAGACGGGTTGGAGCGAATGCTATGTATGACGGGAAACGAAAACTTGCCTTCCGTCAAGTCCTCGCACATGCCCTTGTGGTTGGAGTAGTCGCCCGACGAAAGGTTCATGTAGTCGTCGCGGATCTGGAAAATGAGACCAATCAGGTTCACGAGGGGCACGCAGTCGAGCGGCGGGCTGCGCGGGCTTTCGGCCTGCATGAGCTTTATACCGAGCCTGAAGAGGCCGCCGGTTTTGTTGCCGACCATTTCGAGATAGTCGTCTTCTGAGGGGCACGTGAGGGAGTCGCGCCAGAAGAGATCCATGCCCTGGCCGCGGTGGAGGTTGACCAGCTCGTCTGCAAACGTGGAGAGGACTTGTTGGTTGTTGAGCTTCATTAGCTCCTGCAGGGCGACAAAGTAGATGTAGTTTGCAGAGTTGATTGTTTGCGCGACGCCAAAGATGTGGTGTGCTACGGGGAACCCGCGGCGCAGCTCCGACGAGTCTTGCACGTCGTCGACTAGCAGCGACGACTCGTGCAGCATCCCCACCACGCGGGTGATGACGTCCAGACTCTCGGGGGGAACGTCGAGAAGCATGTTGAAGGCGGATATAAGCTGCGAGCGGATATCCTTGCCCGGGTGGCTGATGACGTAGTCAAACGGCCCACGGACGATGCGTTCCTTGTCTTCTGTCCATGATCGTGCTGGCGTAAACTGCAGGTCCTCTGTAGCGTAGCGCGAAGGATCTAGCGGTTTTGTGGGAGAGATTTGGTGCTGCATTATGGCGCTGCTTTGCCTGCTGTACGGCACGTTGTTGTTGGTATTGATGTTGTTTGTATTGCTAGAGGTGCGTTTGCGCTGATCCGGAGAAGATGATGAAGACGACGGCTGGTGCTTGTGACTGCTGCCTAGCCAGTCTGCCTCCGAGACGGCGGGAGCTTTACCAGCAGCCGCAGACGAAGACGAAGCAACAGGCGGAGCGCCAGCTATCGAAGAAAAGCTGGCCGACTGACGGCTTGCCTGTCCGCGCAGGCCGGTGTTGCTGCTGGATGTGCGGGGCGGGATAGCTGTAGGGCCGGAGAGGGGATGATGCGGTGGTGAGCGCTGCTGAGCTGACGACGACGATGAGGGCTCGGCAGCAGCAGGAGTTTGGTTGTCTTGCGTGTTGGGGTTGGAGTCTTGAGGCGATGGCGACTTTGATATACCCATTTTTAGGCTGCAGGAGAGCTATATATGGTATGCGTGAGTTGTTGGGACCGTGGATTATGGGGCTGTCTGGTGTTCGTGGCGGGAAGAAGTGGCCCGCGCCAGGATGCGGATGAGCTTCTAGGTGTGTGAGCTCAGAGGATGCCGAAGGCGCCGAGATGTGCGCGATCTAGTCTGCAGCTGCCTCTTCACCTGCTATGAGTTGATTAAATCAAGCAGAACCTTGTGAATGTTTGCGTAGCTGCGGCACAAGATTGAAGGCAGCAGGCAGAATCGGGATACTGCAAACCCCAGCACCAGCCAAGGACACGTCAAAAGCTAAAGTGGAACCCTTTGCTGCGACAGGGCTATAAGAGGCGATCAAGAGTCAAGATGGGGATGGCGCGCGCCAGCAGGCTTTTAGCAAGATATGATGCAGAGTGAGGATCCTTTAGCCTTGTGTGCTGAAAAGCATGTGAAGTGTCCTGTCCAAGGCGTCGGGTTTTTGCGCTAGCGGCGGTTGCGGAAACGGCGCTAAAGATGCCGCCGGGTGTGGCCTGATTTCCTTGCGGCTCTCGCCGTGTGGGCTGTTTTCCGGATGGGATGCAGCGTCACCAATCGTGCGGGACAAAAACTGTTGAGGCTTTAGAGAAAAAGGACTTTTATAGGCTTCAATAAGATTTTAGGATCTAAAAGAGAACATCCAGACCGTGGTTTCTTTGGAAGAGACTGTAGTTGTGTACAGGGCAGGAAAAGGTGTAAGCTTCGCCGCTTATAACCATGATACGGCGTTGCAAATAGACTGTAATAAGCCTTTGCTTGAGTAGAGTATCGAACAGTGCCAGAATTAAATGATCCTAAAAGAGTAGACTTGCCCATCCAATCAAGTGGTAGAACAGCCGCCACGTAGGTCGCCTTAACAGGCCGCATCAAATACCCCGACCAGCCGCAGCGCCACCTAAGAGGTAGCAAAACTACAATTCTAGGAAACGGTTGAACAAGCTTGAAAAACAAAATGGCAAAAAAAAGACAAAAAAAAACATACAACAGCCGGTGTTCGCTGGTCGTCACCGACCCAACTACTAATCTGCCGGTCGGTAGCTTGTCTATGGGAGAGCGGACGGGATCCCGAATTTTCTACCGCCTATGGTCGTATGTACTAGGACTGCAATCAGAATGCCTTATGTAGGTTGGCATTATCAATGACAATAACCATCTTCAACTTGTTCATATTGCACTGCACGGGCGGCATGTCGTTGTTTCAAGAAACGAGGGTGTCTAAACAATTCTAGGCTGGTCTATACTTCCACGTAATATCGCGTAGGACACTACGTCTCAGATTAACGTGTTTGATTTCCTATTGCGGTGTCTTCGTTTACCGACTGGTATGTGTTCTACCAAATGACCGGTGTTCGAGATCAGCGGCCATGTCGTCACGAGTTGGCCTGCTCGGCGCCGACAAAAGCCTGCTTTCAGACAAGACGTGCTGAATAAAAGAACAAATATTAATGCTTTTGTATCCTCATCTTTTTTTAAATCATTAACTCTAGGGGGCAACATGTAGTTTACAATCAATCTCACAAGACAAAAGTCATGAAACGTGACCCCGGATTATAACCTTCCTGTTGGACGGCAACCCCACCCGTGCCGGTTGCTGGGGCAATACAGTGCCTGAAACGCCCACGCCCCATTTTGGCTCATGCACAATGCCAACACTAGCCTCAAACTATTTTGCTTGCACTCTCTCCCTTCTCGCTCTCTTTCCTCCCTCTTCTCACCAATATCGATATTTAGATATTTCCGATACCTTCCAATGAGTTTCCTTCTACAACCGTTTATATCAAACCTAATACTGCGCTGAGGCGCCTTACAACCCCCGGTGATCTGCGTCACAGGAAAGAAAACAAACGAAACACAACACAACAATCTCGAGCCACCACTAAGATCAATACTCTCTATCATTCTCCTCTCTTTCGCCAATCACAATATAAGAGGCGTCAAAGATGGAGAATCTTCTCTCTCTCGCCTTTGACAACTTATCCTCTTACGACGGGCCCAAGGTGCGCAAGGGTTTGCGCCAAGTTGAAGGCTTGCTCGCCCAGATATGCCTCTCTAGTCGAGACGATGCGAATACTGCCAACGGCAAGGAGCAGGACCCTGACTCCTCCATATCCCCTCCACGCAAAGACTTGGCTGAGCTGTCCCATGATCCGGCCTTTCGAGAGTTCTTCAAGTTGCAGGAAGGATTCGAATGGAACGTTGGACTGCGCCTGATTGGGACTCTTGATCGGCTCATGGCCAAGGGTAGTGATGGACAAAATGATCTTTTGATTCTGAGCGCCCTGGATCTGATACAAGGCACTCTTCTCCTTCATCCTCCCAGCAAATCTCTATTCTCGCGCGAACAAAATATGAATGTAAGCTTCTCGTTCTCGCTTTCGCAAGAATACATACTAATCATCAACCGCGCACAGCTCCTCCTCGACCTCCTCGAACCATTCAACTGCCCTGCCATCCAATCCGCTACTCTCCTGACCCTCGTCGTCGCCCTCATCGACACACCCCGAAACACTCGAACCTTTGAAGGCCTCGACGGTCTACTCACAGTGACCTCTCTCTTCAAATCGCGCTCCACGTCTCGCGAAGTCAAGCTCAAACTCGTCGAATTTCTGTACTTTTACCTCATGCCCGAATCACCATCTATCCCCCACGCTCACCGCCGCGACTCTGTACCCTCCATGCTCCAGCGCAGCCCGAGCAAGCTGGCCGGTGCCTTTGGCGAGGCGCAGCGCAATCGCTCGAATAGCGAAGCCGGAGCAACGCTATCCACGACCGAAAAGCAGCAGCTGCTGAGCCGCTACCTGAGCAATGTGGAAGATTTGGTCAAGGACCTACGAACATGTGTGCCGTTTGGAGGCGTCGTTGCCTAAGTGTCGCTGTTTACTGCACGTTGTATGTATTGTTTTCTGATTTTGCACCACTGACATCGGGCGTATACGAGATGTTTCTCTACGTTTGGCAGTTTTAAGTCATGGTTTTGTTGACCAAAGCCCCGTCGGGAAGCGCCCGTTGGTTGTATCCAGATATGTACCACTATTTTGCTTTATGGCATGGAGTCTTGCTCTTTGTTTTGCTGTTTTCGACTTTTTTTTTCTGCGTCCTTGTCTTTTTCTTCTGGACAAAATGGACCTGCTCTTGTATAAGTAGGATCTGGTTTTATGGTACATACTATTTTAATAGGGATACGAAATGAAATATATTTGCTAAATTTGGTAAAACTAGTCGTCCACTGAATCGTCGCTGCTCCAAAAGTATGTTTCTTCCCATGGATGCGGCTCAACAGGTGAGCCGTCAAGCTCAAATGGCCCATCTGCCAGCTCCGCTATGTTTGCAAGTCCAAAATTGGCTTCTTCTGGTGGTGATACCGCCGAGTCTATCTCGACTGGTGTGGTAATGTCACCGGGGGGTTCTGGCTGGCACGGTACAGCGTGGTCATTGTCCGGTGACTGGTTCGTGGTGTGCGTATCGGTTACTGACATAGCAGCGTGACCAAAGAATTCTACACTTTGTTCTCGTCGTGGCGCGTGACGTGTCTCTCTATTTGTACTACCAGTATCGTCACCGACTTCGGCTGGCAAGACAGGTTGTTCGTCTGTAGCCCTCCTTCTCTTGAGTATGACCCATATCCAAACAGCCACGCCAGCAATGAGTCCTATGCCGGCGACAACTGTTACCCCCACGCCGGCTTTTGCGCCGTCGGATAGGCCTTTTGATGTTGGTCCATCATGGACCTCTGGCAGGTTCGAGCTAGCCGGCAATGTATTTGCGCAGTATGCAACATTGTCAACATTGGTACAACTCTGCCAGTCATTACAGCAGCCAGTCCCATCTGCGCACTTGTACTGTGATGTAGTACACACCGCGTCTGCCGGTGTAATGATTGGTTTCACACTACTCGTACGTACTACCACAGAGACACATTTACCGCCAGGTCGACATTCGGCTTCGTAGGGACAGCAGTTCCCGCCCAAATCTGGTGGACAGAGGTAGTACCCTGGCATAGGACAGCGACGACCGCAACATCCTGCTTGTGTCTGTATCGATGACTTTGATGCCAAAGTACTTGTCGCTTGTTGAGGAGTTGTTGCAGTTGGTGTTATCGTTCGAACGCAGTAATATGCCTCGCTGTTGCATTCCGAGTCGGCAATACAGTTAGACCCAAGAGGGCAGCATCGCGACTCGCCCGAAGAGTTGACGTAGCAGTATGATTCGTTGTCGCAGCATTGGTCGCCGTAGCCCGTATCTAAGCCTATGCGCGTGTAAGAACCAAGGCTAACGTAGATGTACGGACAGTTTCGCTTCTGCTTACAATTATGATGGTCTTTTCCGCATGAGCCATCGCGCTTGACGATAGGTAACGAGTTGTAAGCAAAGGATCGGGGTACTAATGAAGCTTTGTCGACGAAACCGTATTTTGTGGTTTGTGTTCGACGATGAGATATGAGCTTCATTGCGGCAAAACTAAGCGTCCTTCCGCACAATGGCAGAAGCACTGTTATTCAGTCCACCAGACATGCACCAGAAATTTAGATATATAAAGCATTTTCTGTAATTCAGAGTGAAGTGACTTTTTTTTTTTTTCAATTTTTTGAAAACCTTTTTTCAAGCCGCAAGGCAGCGCCCGCAACGACGTGAACAGTGCGTCTACACCAGACACCACCATCTTGACACACAGTTAGACAATAAGTCATCAGGCACCTGTAGTTTTATAACTTTTATTTTTTTAACTTATACAGTAGCGCAATTATAGTTAACATTGTACTAGTACACTACTTAGTCTCCCAAGGGATACGCGTGCAAGACCTGGCCGTAAAACAGCTCCGAATCCTTGGCGGCAAGGAACACAAAACTAGGCGCAACCTCGCTGGGCTGACCAGGTCTTCCAAGCTGCGACTTTTCACCAAAGCCCTCCATCTGCTCCGCTGGTCGCGATGCAGGCTGCAACGGTGTGTGTACGGGACCAGGCGCAACAGCATTGACTCGAATGCCTTTTGGCGTGAGCTGTTTAGCCAATGCTCGTGTAAACGAGACAATGGCGCCTTTGGTCGCGGCGTAGTCTACCATGCTCGCTGTGCCTCTAAATGCCACCGTCGAGGTAACATTAATGATGCTACAAGTCGTAATATCAGTACCTGTATACTCTTATTGAACCATTAAACGTCGGCTGAAGTAACTTACGATCCACCTCGCTCCATGTGCGGAAGAGCATATTTAGTAATGGCAAACATTTGCAAGACGTTGCTGCGAAAACTGCTCTCGACGTTATCCAGGTCGATCTCAGTAAAATCTTTGCACATGAGTTGCTTTGAAGCATTGTTGACAAGCGTGTGAATGGCACCGAACTTCTGCATGTGCTGCTTTATGGTGTTGTGGCATGTCTCGTTATCCATAAGGTTGCCTGGAATGAGCAGACATTGTCTTCCTTCCTTTTCCACCATTTTCTTGGTGTCCGCGGCGTCGTCTTGCTCTTCGGGGAGGTAGACGATTGTTACATCGGAGCCTTCTCGTGCATAGAGGACGGCGACAGAGCGGCCAATTCCGGAACTATTGTAGTGATAAATGGTTAGAAAAGACAGAAATACAGTCGGAGCAAGGTATTGAACTCACTCTCCGCCGGTAATAAAGGCCTTGTTACCCTTGAGCTTGCCGGCAGCAATGTACTCTTGATGTCCTCCCTTGCCTTCCAGGGCGGTCGGCTCACTGGAAGGCTTCATGTTCTTCTCAAGACTATGAATATGTTAGCAAGTGCCTCTGTCTCAACTTTTCAACGCCAATAAGTGTACCCAGGAAGGTCTTGAGACTGTGCCTCTGGAACGGGCTTAAATTCTCCTTTCGAGCCTGCAGACATATTTCTGGATTGAAACTGGAAATTTAAATCTGGTGTGCAATTAAAGTGTCGTCGTGGTCTAGAAATGAATTGTGAATAAGAGAGGGCTGTTGAACTTTGGAGCGTTGATGCTTTCTTATAGCTGACAGAGCGCCACAAGGGTTCAAAACGTTGCATGGTCATAGAAACTGAAATGTATATTGACGCAATCTACAGGTAAATTCTCCAATTAAATACATATCAATGGATGTGATGTCACTGTTCAGGGTGACGAGACGAGTTGCGCCTCAGTGATGTGTTGATGAGGTCATCCGTACGTTGGTGCAGTCCTGTGGCCAATCTTGTAACGAAGTAACGCAAAACGGTCATTAGCGCCCGAGGTAGTATATTATATATTACGATTCGATCTAGGCTATTTATACATCAGAATATTACATTGCTAGCCACCTCTATTCTCTCACTCTTGCTCGTTCCTTCACGGACTGCTTCTGCATTTGCACTGCTCAATGTCCCGGCTATTCCTCTCCGCATCAGCCATTCTCCGCTGGAAACAAAGGAATCGCCTCGCACCCTGCATTCTATCAAGTGACTCGCGTAATGTAAAAGGCATATCCTCCAACCGATCAAGAGCTTCCGTCGCACTCTTAAGAAAATGCCGCCTGTGCCGTATCTCGTATATCCGCTCATGGGATGCCTCCTGGTATCCTGCGAGCTTCTCCTCCGTCAACGTGGAGCGGAAAAGCCGTCCAAACCGACTTTTCCTAATGGCCAATTCCTGTTTTGCATTTTCCTCTTGGTTGTGAAGTTGCTGGAGCTTCATTTCCTGACGCCTGACTGCCTTTTTCGCCTCAAATACTTTGGGGCGGTTATCGACTTTTAGCTCAGCTATGAGACTCTCGATTTTCTCGCTGAATATTTCAAGGCTGTAATTCTCGTAGTCTTCGTCAAAGCAATCGGAGAAGCTGGATTTAGGAACTTTAATATACATATCTCCTGCTTCGCCTTCCAAGATTAGCTTGTCGACATATGCCGGAGACTTGACGATTTTGCTGAATGCAGCTTTGTGTCTCTGTTGTTCACTGTGACTCTGAGGTGCCGTGCTCTGAGGAGACTCGCGAGACTGATTTGATAACAAGGTTGCATCAAACAGCCAATCAAACAGTTCGCGACGTTCGGGATCACTCAGAGTACTGTATGCCTCTACAAGCTGCGTAGCAAATGCATAAATCAGCATTATCCTCCTAAAATAATTACGTAGCATCCGTGTCTGCACTCACCTCTTGAAAGTCCTCAGTTGCATTTGGGTTATCAATGTTTTTATCCGGATGCAACTCGACGGCGCGCTGACGATACGCAGCTTTTATCTCATCCGTAGTGGCAGTGCGGTCGACGCCCAAGATCCCATAGAAATCCTTGTCCAAAGACTGCTCGTCCGTTATGCTGTATCATGTTTACCTAGAGCTGCATTCGCGAATCTAGCTTCCATGCGGGGGTTCAAAGGGCTTCTTAGTTTAGGGCTGGAGATGGATCGTTTGATTGGCAGGGCGCTATTCAGACGAGCCTAGTAGCGCCTCTCATGTGAACGTGAGCGTTTAGTTTCGTCTTGGCGTAAACGTTGCGCCCGACATAAGGGAACTTTACTTCCGCATCTACATGTACAAACGGGACGAGGTCATAGTTGAATAAAAAAAAAGCATTCTATTACTATGCCAAACTTTTAATATATCCTAAAAAAGAAAATAAAATAAAAATAAACTAAAGCCAACGTTTCTAGGAATCTCATTCATGACTGCGTATAACGTTTCAGTGCTCGATGCACTCCCAAAGCTTCTCTTGCTTTAGGTGCTTTTAACGCCACGCTCCTGGCAGTACTTATCAAACTCCTTGCGGAGAGTATCGCGCTGCCGCAGAGCACCCTCCATGACCTCGTCAGCAACCTTACCCAGGCCCTTGCCGTCAGCCGCGCCAGTGTTGTTGGTCTCGACCATCTCTTCGAGGACGGCAAACAGCTGGTTGGGCAACCAAGTAACGATGGGGCTACCACCGGTGGCAGTAGGATGAGAGGTGCGCTTGAGGATGTACTCGCGAGCAAAGCACCAGTGGCGCCAGCGGAAGTCGCGGACTTGGTTGAGGACCTGGAGCCACAAGCTGCGCGACTCGCGGAGCAGGTCAGCCTCCTCCTCAGAAGCCGGAGCAGGGGCGCCCTTGAGGCCAAGAGCGTACGTCTTGAGATTGAGCTCGAGAGAGCGCTCCTTGGTATGCAGCAAGAAGGCCTTGTGGTTGCTGGGGCGGTACTGGCGGAAGTCCTGCAGGATCTCCGTCAGAGGAGTTTCGGGCATGGGAACCTGGAGGAAGTTGTCCATGAGGGGCACCATGGAGTCGTTGGCGCCGCTCTCGCCGCGGAATGACATTGGCTTGCCGTCGTTCATGCCCTCGTAGACAACACCATTGGGGAACATGGACTGCGAGGTGATGCCAAAGATGAAGGTGCGGAAGCTGGTGTACTCGGTGGGCTTGGACTTGCCCCACATGGTCTCCATGACGGAGTTGATCTTCTTCATGGCACCGAGAATGTCATTGAGACCGTCATTAAGGCCCTTGCGGACCTCGATGGGGTCGGCAGATGTGGTAGACTTTTCCGCAGCCTCAAAGCTCTTGACGACACCGGCAACAAGGGGGCCAGAGTTCTTGACCATGTCAATGTGGACGAGGACGAAGCCAGCCTCGGACGAATCGTGGTGCAGACCGTGCTCAAAGGCGCGGATCAGACGCAGATTGTCATACTCGAGACCCTTGGCAGGGTCAGCGAGGTAGTAGTTGTACAGGGCATAAGAGCCAGCATACTCCATAAAGGGCTTGAAGCCAGAACTGTTGACAAATGCGTTGTTAGTTGCTTTGTCGCACACACACTACTTTGTGGGGGCGGGGCCACTTACATCTCGGCACATCGCGCAATGGGGTGCGAGATCTGCTTGGGGAGAACCTGGCGACCAAGACCATACTCTTCGCCGCGCACGAAACGCTCGTGGCAGGGTTCGAGCAAGTACGCAGAGGCAAGGAAGGAGTAGTCACGGTACAGCGCATTCATGACGGGCAAGTTATCCTTGTACAGGTCCATGGCGTCCGTCAGGTCAGGGAAGCTAGAGTCAACCTCGGGGCCGAGCTTGGACTCGGCCAGCAGGCCAGGGGTGCCATCGAGCTTCTTGACAGGCATGCGCTGGAGGATAGACTCGAGAGCCTCAAACTCCTTGGGCAGGGTGACGACGGGGTCGGCACGGGGAAGGAAACCACGGGTGGTGGAGACCATGAAGGCGGGCATGGAGTTGTCATCAGGACGGGTATCGTCCAGGACGTTGAAAGTGGAAGCGCCGAGGGAGCCCATTGTGAATTCGGTGCGGGTTTGGGGGTGCAACAAGTGTGAGAGTGTGTAAGTGTGGGTGGGCTGTGGGTAAGGTAGTGTGAGAGGGAAGTGTGCGTGTAAGTGCTTTGCGTATAAGTGAGGTGTAAGTGGGAGTATAAGGTTCTACTTTTTTTAATAGAGGTGAAAGAGTAAGCAAAGGAAAGCTTTGTCCTAATAGGCAAGGTCCCTTTTTTGGCTTGGAAAAGTAGTCAAGTAAAGAAGAGTGATGTTCAAAGGTCCAAGAAACCTAAACACCAAAGGCAGGTTCTCGCGCCGCCTAAGTAGTCTGTGGCCGGAATGCATTCCGGCCACAGGAGCGGGGGTCACAAAGCACAGTTTTGCCTCAGGGTTCCAGGCCCTCCACAGCGAAGCAATCTATTGGGTCTCCCAGCAAATGAATCAAGGACTTTTTCCAAGTTGCTCCGAGTTGAGCGAGGTTCCCGTTGCTCTTGCCACGTCGACTGTGAAGCACATCGTGAAGCCCACACATGGGAATGGGGGCAAGTGTGCTCCCACCGTAACGCAGTCACGAGTTAGCCCAGCTAATTTGTTACATTTACGACTTGGTTAGCGAAGGCAAAACCGCTGTTTGCGAATTGCTCTATTTTAGACCCGAATTCCGCCGTCGTCATGGCACGGTCATGCTTTTAAATCTCGCCTCTGGCACTGGTGGTCGCCTCCCAGTCTCTTCGCCCCTCTGGCCCCTCCTTTACAAACTCGACGAGTTTCTCCCCAGGCTGCGTCTTTGTGGAGGCCCCGGATCCATTTGGTGCATTCAGCCAGGGTCATGCGGCCCACGGTTGGCTCAACTGGCCCAAAACTGGCTCAAGGCCGCCGACACTGCCCGGCCATAAAAGCGGGGCTATGGCCGGAACGATTCCGGCCAACACACCATCACGGCGCCGGGCTTCCTCCAAGTCCGGCCCTTACGCCTTGTTCCTCACATGGCTACTCCCCCTTTTTTCCTGCGCAGCCAAGGGGCACGTAACAAGTCCTTTAGTAACGCTCCGATCCTCGGAATAAAGTGCGGGATATTTCGCGCCAACTTTACACCTATTAGCACACAATTCATGTCACATTCTGGGAGCCGGCGATACAGGCGCCGTGATTAGTGGAGTAGAGGGTTCTGGCACAGAGAATAGAGCGCAACAGTATATATTTATTTCCCAGGAGGACAACCTAACAATAATGGATAAAGAGTGCTGAAACTTGTCCATAAATCCCAGGTCCGGCCTAGAATTCCAAGCCAGAGCGCTCAACAATTCCGATTTCCCAGTTTCCTCCAATAATAACAAGAGTAAGAGTCGAAAACAATCTTGGCAACACGAGAAAGCAGGTCTAAACCCCAAAATCGATCTTGCGGGCCAACCTTCCAACCCAATTCCAAGCTCAAATTCAGTACAGCAATTTGCGAGAAACTGCGCAAACAATAACCAAATACAAGAAAGAGGCGCCCAACATAGACAGCACGAGCAATAATACAATAACAGCGAAAGGGAAACAATAACAGAAGAGCCAGCCGCTCGTAACCAATCTGGCTGACAAGCTTGGCCAATCAAAGAAAATTTCTGTTTCGACAGGTTCTTGCCTTACTGCTGTGCCTCGGTATCGGGGACCTCCACTCGCATAGTTGAGACCGTCTTGAAACCGCTGGAGCGCGTGTCAAAGACAGATCCATTGACAAAGGCATTGAACATGTAGTTTGCTTTCTTGGACACGGGGATAGAAGTAACGGCTGAGCGGGTGCTGAACGCAGTCGAGTCCTCCAGCAGAGTCGAGGGAACGCTAATTTCTTCAGATACCGGAGGGAGCTGCGTAGCCGTGTTGTTCTTGAAGAGACTCTCCTGTTCCACATCCAGAGGTTCTTTGGAAGCAGGAGCAGACTCTGTAGATTGTAAACCAGGAATCTCGGCGTCGGTGGTTACCGATGCCTCTTCAGGTGAAGCGCTGGTAGATTCCATCTTCATGGCACCATCAGTAGTCTCTGAGTTCTCGGTGAGCTCAGACTCGTCTTGACTACTAGCAGAATCATCCGTGCTAGCCTCTGTAGCCTCCAAAGATGGGGCCGTCGCAACGCTTGCGCTGGACGCCTCAGCGGTTGCGGTTGCGGGCAGGTCAGCATTGGAATTGGACTTGGCATTGGCATATTTTCCCTTCACCCAGCTACTAGAGGGCGCCAACGCTAGATGAATAGTTGTCGTCGTGGTTCTGGTCGAGGTTATGGTAGTGGTAGTAGTGGGCTCCGATGATGCAGCGGCAGTTGCAAGTTCCGCCTCCTCTTCTTCCTTGAGCACGCTTCCGGTCGACAGCGAGGGAGTGGCTTCCGGGTATGACATAGTAGACGTACTGCCTCGCTCATAAGGAGGTCTGCCAAATTCCTTGGTCATCGGTCCAAAGATGGGGTTTGTTGAATCGGCAGTGCCCCCTTCTGGCGCTGCAGCCGATGGAACATCTTCAGCTTCACTAGCAAGCTGAGAGGGCTGGACGGTCTCAACTGGCACCGTCTTGCCGTCAATACTGACGCCAGTAGGTGAGGGACCGTCATCAGAATTTTCGCCAGTTGTCTCAGTGGGGGCGGTGGCAGCCGGTGCTGCTTCTTCGTTTTCGGGTTTGGCTTCGGCGCTCGCAGTTTCTTGGCTCTCTGTCGGGGCAGAGGCGACGGTTGTATCGCCGGGATTACCGGAGGCGATGGACGACTTTCCTTGGGAACCTGACACGTTTTCCAATGTGCAGTTAGTATTTCTACGGAACAGGGGGTGGCCACTTACAGAACTTCCACGCTTCTGGAGAGATCCGCCTCCGAGGGAATAAAGCAGCTGTTCGGGAGCACAATCATCCTGACTATCGCTTTGGGCGTGTTGTTCCCTGAAGATGGCACCGCTTGAGGGCTGTACAGGGGTAGTGGTTTGCACGCTTGAGCTAGGTCCAGCACTCTCATCCGGGCTAGCTCCTCCAGCTGCTTGCGAGGGCACCGCGCCAGCCGAAGCTCCTCCAACATCGGCGCCAGCAGCGGCAACACTAGCAGCTGCAGTGGCAGTCGACTCATCGCCAGCTGGGAGAGTCTGCTTGTTGCCTTTCATAAGAGCCAAAACTTCATCTTCAAGAGTCCTGATCCTGTCAAGGATAGAAACGAGCCCTTCGGTTGGAACTTCAACCATCTCAGACTGTTGTTGGTCCTCGACAATACCACGGGCAATCTTCAAGGTGGAGTGGAATCGGACGAGGTCATTGTTGGCAGCAGCAGCAGCAGCAGCGTGGTCGACACCGCTGAGTGCAACATCTCTCTGCACGACACCATGGCCATTGGCCGGCAAGTGCATGCCCATTGCCAAGCAAACGCGGAGGAGCTTGTCTGGCAGCACCATGTTTTCAATAACGCTAGTTGAATTGATTCAATAATATGATAAGACAAAGATTTTTGGAACAATTGGAATAAGATTTTTCTTCGGGCTTCTTTTCTAAAGACGAAGAAAGTCGAGATTGGGGTAGCTTCTGAGACTGGTATAAAAGGCTGGTGGTGAGCTTGTGGGCGTCGTGAGGAGCAACGCATTCCAGTCGAACAGAAAGACAATCGCGCGCATCTCGGCGTTACCTAGCCGCACAATGAGAGGGAGGACACATTATGCTGTGGATCCGTATTAAAATAGTATAATGATTCATTCCAACATTTAATTGTGCTCAGTCGCTGCATTATCTTGCTGATCACATTGCGTCAGCCATACGCTCTCTGCTCGGTATTGTGGTATGGTGTTAACTATTGGTATAATGGTAGGCACCACCTTTACCTCCTCGAGGACACTCTTAAAGTTTACAACCCCAGTGAATGACAATAATCCGCAGGGTAATCTATTTGGAAGCCAGTTTCTGATCCAAATCTCTTACACTCGTCCTGCTTCTTACTAGGGCAGGTCGGTGAAGTGGGCGTTAATTTAGTACAATAATATCTGCTGCATCCTACGAACTGTTATTGTGAGTTCGTCTTACTTGGCAGGGGTTTCTTACTAATAAATAATGCAAGTCGAACGAGCAAAATGCCAGACGATATGTTGGCCGCGGTGATAGTAAGCAGTAGATGACGTTTTAAGTGAGCCCCGCTTCTCTACACTCTCTAGACGCCATCCCTACGATTCTTTATGGATGAATTAGTATGAAGCCTTAGAAATCCAGAAATTGCCTTTCCGTTTCAGACAGGCTTGACGCAATTAACGGAGTTAAGCCCTAAAAATGTTGCAAGCATCCGAAAATACAACTGCCGCGCACTTGACACCGTCGATCCACCTTCGGCGACGTTCTTCGGGAGTGGGGCCGAATTGACGTACCTTTCCCATAGTCAAAATGTATGGTATGGCGCACGACGGCGCCCATCTACTGAGCCTGGATGCCGTCATCTACCGTAGTTTTCGGTAACGACGCATAACCAACTGATTATTCGTCAAATCCATACAAGTTTTTAATTCCACAGTGGACTGGAGTTTTCGGACATAAGAAACGGAGATCCAGTGTTGAGCCGTTGGAGCGTTGTAACTGTAACCTTAATTCTCGGCTCGCTTACACCACAACCCCGCTCTCTACTCCGTACGGTGCAACACATTCACCTGTCTATTCTTTCAAGTATTTAAACGGGATATCCTTCATCCATCAATCTTTGGAAGGCTTTCTTTACCGTATCAGCCACACTACACATACAGCCTACCTAACCTTGACTCAACTCTCACGTGCCTTGTATACATCACACAAAATGGCACCAACCAAGAAGAGCGTCAATATCCCCAACATTGCCTGGGACATGGCAGCCGACATCTACTACCCCGACGACTTTGACGACATGAAGAGATATCCCGCCGTTGTCTCTGCGCACCCAATCGGCTCTTGCAAGGAGCAAACCTCGGGCAACATCTACGGCAAGGCCATGGTCGAAGCTGGCTTTGTCGTCGTCGCCTTTGACGCCTCCTTCCAGGGCGCATCTGGCGGTCATCCACGCTTCATTGAAAACCCTGAATTCCGTGTCTCCGACTTCCGCTTCGTCGTCGACTTTGTTCAGACACTGTCCTATGTCGACCACGAGCGCATCGGCGTGCTCGGCATCTGTGGTGGAGGTGGCTACGCCCTCAACGCCATCATGACGGACTACCGTCTCAAGTGCTGCGTCGGCATCACCCCCGTCAACTTTGGTCGTCTGGCACGCGAAGGGTTTGCCGGGTTTGATCCCGTCGGCACTCTTGAAAAGATTGCCGTGCAGCGCGCGGCTGAGGCACGCGGCACTGTGCGCAATGCCACGAATTATCTGCCGTCGACGGTAGAGGAGGCAAAGAAGATGACGACGGACCCTGATGTTGTGCAGGCTACTGAATACTACAAGACTGACCGCGGCAAAGCTGAGAATGGATGCACCAGTGGACTCTTTTCGTTTAACAGCGCCGCTATGGCATGGGACGCCTTTAACCATGCGGAAATGCTGCTGACGAGGCCTTTTATGGTGGTGGCTGGGGACATTCCGGGTAGCTTTGGTGCTTATCGCGATGCTCACGAAGTCCATGGCCGTGCTGGTTCCAAGGATAAGCACATTGTTGTTGTGCCTGGTGTTTCGCATTATATGTTGTATGACAAGGATGAGGCCGTCAAGCCAGCTCTGGAGCAGGCTCTGCCTTTTCTCAAGAAGCACCTTGGTGAGGTCGCCTAGTAATAAGTGATGGAGGATGGAGACGGAAAGTAGCGGCGGTAATGAGCAGCTCACGGTGGCTATTTTGATATTATAATGTTAAAAGAGCTTTGGGTACATATATTTTGAATGAGTGAAGCCGGTGTGCCTTGCTGTGCTTTACAATTGAATGTTGAATTCACGTCCTTGTGTGTTCTGTATGTTATATTTTAATGGAAATTCTATTCTTCGTTCTTGTGACTTGAATTCATCAGAAGATATCTCGACGCTGGAGGGAATGATGCAGCTGCTTTCATCGCAGACCGGCACTGCATCTTGACAGGATGATACGTTGCAAGAGTAACAACGTCGGTATTAGTATCATAGGAGGAGAGGCTTGGAACAGATTTGGCAGAAATGATGAAGAACGCAATCAACAGGGAAATGAGCTCTGGTGATGCATTTCTGGCGGATTTGGCGTTTCGTGATTGGCGGAGGTGAACCGAAGAAGTGATTTAATTGCAAAGGACAGACGATACATGATGACGCCGCAACTCGTAGCGGAATTTGCATGTACCTGGGTGTTGGTGCATTTCCCGCGCCGCAGCCGAAAAGGGCGCTAGTCTGTTTCGGGCAACAGCGATTATTATTACTGTGCAGCGCCCGTTTGTAACACGGAGAGAGACCAGCCCTCTTTTTGGGTGTACGAGTACTCGCACGCCAGAGCAGCGCGAGCGTCACGTCCACCTCCCGTCCTGCCTCCACTCCCACCGCGGCTCCATGTGCGTGGGATCTGTGCCAGGCGGAGGCCAACGAGAAACCTTCCTTTGGTGCGCCGCCGCACTCTCGGCGTGGCCCAAACTCCAGCATGAGACCAAGCCCAACAAGGCCCCAAAGCCTACGAGAGACAGCCGGCCCCGGAACACGAATATCCCTCCCTTCCCATCCATCCCAGCTCCTTTCATCCATCTCCCCATCATCACCATCCTCCACCACCTGCAGCCTGCCATCATGACCTTGGCCCTCGCCCGCTGCTAAACCGCCGTCGCTACTCTACGCGAAAAAAAAACTCAACCCCTTGCTTGGCCTTGACCCCGACTGCACCGCAACGCACCACATTGCCCGCTCTGCCGCATAAGCAAAGCCCATTGCCACCAACTCCTTTCACGCCGCTGCACCACGGCCATCAGCAATCCCCCCGTTGACGGCGCAGAGGTAATAGCCCGGCGATAACGGCAAAAAAAGGGACCGCGCTTCTCGCGTGCCAATTTCGCATCAACCCATACTCCTCTTCTTCCTCTTCGCAATCACCGACTATCCCGTCTGCGCAACTAGGTGCAACACCCACTCCCATACGTGGCAAACACCAAAAATTAATTCATCACCACACAACACATCACGATGGCCCCGCCCACAAAATCCTCCGATGGTCGTCGGAAGTCTGGAGGCAAGCCGAGCCTCGTTGTGACGCTTTCCGTCCCGTCAGACCAGCTGCGCGAGCTTTTCGATGAAGAACCGACAAAAGAAGAATCGCCAGCTGCCGCGAGCGAGCCGAAGGATATCGTCGAGACGAAAGAATCCCCCGATACCCCTGCAGCTGCAGCCAATGGCTCTGGTGATGCCCCTTCCGACTCCAATGTCGCCACTCCCGCTGCCGAGGGAACACCAGCACCCTCCGCCATGGGACCTCCTGCAGACGGCCCTGGTCCCAAGAAGAAGGGCGTCAAGCGCTCTGCCGCTGGCACCACGGTCGACGGCGTGCCCAAAGTCCGAGGCAAGCCTGGCCCAAAGAAGAAGCCACGTCTGTAAGTAGTCGACAATCGCATAATATAGTTGATCTAGCAGTGTGCTAACAAGCCGTGTAGTGAGGACGGAACTATCGACCACGCCGCAGTCCGCGCGAATGCGGCCGCTCAGAAGCTCGGCCCCAGGGCCAATCAAGGTGCCATCAACGCAGGGCTGCGTGCCTTGGATAGGTCTGGCAAGCCGTGTCGCAAGTGGATCAAGGGTGGTTTCTCAATGAAGACGTTTACTGGCGTGGTTTGGGAAATTCCGCGCTGGAAGGCGCCGTCCAAGAAGACGGACAACGAGTCCGAGGACACTCCCGCCGACTCGGCCGACGGCAGCAACAAGGAGAACAAGGAAAACGGCCAAGAGGAAAACAGCCCCAACAACAGCAATGCCGGTGGCGACGCCGAGATGCGAAGCTTACCGAGCGTCAACGAGTCGTCACCTGCCCCCGCCCCCGTCGCGGCAGCTTTATAGTTTGATTCCTTTCGTGACGGTAGCACACTGCGCTGACGCTGCCGTCGTTTTGTACAAGACTATATCCATGGCGATGCAAAACACTACGTGATTGTACCAGCCTGTTTTCTGTTAATCATTTGTATGGCGTCAAAACTGCTGGGTTAAGAAAGGGGAGGAACACGGGCAGCCTCGAGGACTGCACGTCTTGGGCGTTTTTGAAATTACGGCTACGGGGGCGCATAGGAGTGGACATTTTGCTTCTTTTGATTCAAGGGCTTACAATGCCTACATTGTGAAATGTACAGCTAGGAATGGATAGCATCGAGGGATAAGCGAAGGATTGATTCGAATAGAATATACTGCTGGCTGTGTTTGCTTTCGCAGGCTTTGTTATCAATCCGTTCCAAGTAATTTGCACTGTTGATGGGATGATTAATGCGAGAGAGACGTCGACTTCACCACAAACAACTGTTGAAAGTAGCTGAGATGCGCTTCGCAATCTTGAATTGCTGCGTCGTGAGTCTGAACACTCACCATGGTGATAATTGTGGGGTCTTGGGATCTGCCCAGGATAGTCCCCAGTCTAGAGTGACTCTACATTTCCAGCAGCCTCGACTTTCCAAATCACCATCCATGAGTCACGAGTAAATGAATCTGTGAGCAGTAACTATTTTGCTAGAAAAAATGGTCCAGGCTTACAGTCGGATACTTTGTTTTTAAAGCTGATTGCGGCTAGCTCAATCGCCGAGCTAGGCATTCAACCACGCACGTTTAAAAAGAAAATGACAACCACCACACCAGACATTACATCATTAAGCCTGGCAAGCACTTCGCCGCTCGAAAACCTACCACTGGCCTTGTTGGAAGCCATCTTTGCCAGCCTAGACACGGTACAGAGTCTAGCTCATCTTTCGCTTGCTAGCAAGAAACTTTTTCGCGCCGTGCAAATAACGGGCTACCGTGCGTTTGCCAGGGAACACTTTTGCTCTCTTTCGCTTCAGCGCGGCATACGAGATGAGCAGTGGCAGGCTGTTGTGCGGATGCTGACGTGGCAATCGCGCGCTTGGGATCGGCGTGCGTTTTCTGTTGCTTCTGTTGTGCCGCCGGCAAAGAGCCTTCAGGGCCATGGGGGACGAGGTGGGCGGAGAGGACGACAACAGCAGCAGCAGCAGGCACGGATGCAGAGTTTCCCGCCTCAGGTTATTGTGGACGCGAGTGCGAAACTGAATGGGCAGGTTGAGGATGAGACTGTTGCTTGGGGCGTAGGAGAGAATGTGGTTGTTCGCTGGCGGAACCTGAAGCGTTCGGATCTGAAAAAGGAAAAGTGGAAGGCGATTGACGGAGGGACGCTGGGCTTCAGGGCTGGTGATGACGATGTTACGGCCATTTCGATACTGAAGGATTCTCCGGCTGGCTCGGGGCTGCTTGTTGGTCGAGCGAGCGGGCAGCTGCATTTGTTGTCGACTGACAAGGGAGACTTTGGGGAGACGAAGGCATCCTTCGAGCCCTATGCACCAATGTTGCAAAACCATGTGCAGCATTTTGATGTAGACGGTTCTCACGACACGGTTGCCGTCATGACCAAGGAAAACGTGTTATTCTACCCACTAGCTGGGACAATGTCAGAAAAGTCTGATGCTGAACAAGTCACGACAATACCCGCCGTTGCACCAAAAGAAGTCCTAAATCTCCGGCAAATGGAATCCTCTCAGGGCTTTAGATCTCTTCGAGCTGCCAAGTTCTTACCAAATGGCGATCTGGCCGTCTGCGCGAATGGAAGCATAGAGCCGTTACGGTACATACAGAGACGACCTACAGGCACCGTTATATCCAACGCAGCCAAGATGCCCCCCTCTGACCGCTGCGCCAAGTCATACCTCTACAGCCCAGACCGGCTGCAAAACGCACGCGACTTGCTTCCCGTAAACACATCTTCTGTTGCCGGCGGTTCGGGAAATACTGTCCTCAGCTCTTACGACGACGGGACTGTCCGTTTGCAAGATTTGCGCACTCCGTCTGCTATTGATACTATTTACCAAGATCATTTTGAGATGCTCACGCCGATTGGACCTCTTCTTTCGTACGGGACAGAGAGGTTCATCGGAGGCTGTGCGCGGTCGGAAATCGTAAAGATTTTCGACTTTCGCTGGCCGAAAAGCTACTCTTACACGGATGCGCTTCCCTGTAGCAGGGAACCGCTTGGTCCGACGCCCAGACCTCTTACACTGGCTCCCGCGCCGCAAGTACCAGACTGCGACTCCTGTGTGTACTTGTCTGGTCACACATGCGCAAGGCATGCGCTCGCAAGAACAGACTATTACAGGCCCAACTGTAACCTCTACCTGCCTACCGTGTACCGCAATGATAGCCCAGTCTACTCACTGGCCAAGTCTTCCGACATGTCCGCGACCATCTACGCAGGGCTAACATCGGAGCTGGTTGAGGTGAACTTGCAAGATTCGCAAGAGGTCCCGAGGCGTGGATTCTCTACGTTGAAAATGGGACGGCATAAGCGGTGCGGCTATGACTATGTCGAGCATATGACGAGCATGGTTGAGACGGGCGACGGATTGGCGCTTGACGATGTGAGTAAGAGTCAGAGGCTGCCGAATATACATAAGCAATCCGGGGAGCGGGCTGGACTGTCTAGGAAGAGGCCACAGCGTCTTGATGACTTGTTTCTGTAAATATACCAAAATAGAATTCCCCAAAACATTACCAAAATTAAAAAGGCATGCAATGGACTTGCATTGTAAGTTCGGTCGTCAAAAGTGTAGAGAGCGTCGAGGTTACGTCATATACGCAAGCTCCCTCCGCAAATTGTGGCCGAAATCCCGTCCCCGCAGGTATATTGCGCTGAAAAGTCGAACGAATAAACTCTCGAAATTAGCGTATTAACGTCATTGCTATCATGATACCGTCATGCTTATACGCCACAGCAGAAATGCCGCTCAATGGCACACATCCCCCTCCAAACCTGGGAGGGCAGCTTTACATATAAATAGTACCACACTTGCCCATCAAGGTTCTTCTCACACACCGTTACCAAATCAGATTATTTTTCGAGTTTATTTTGAGCTGATATTCTCTTCGAGACTTATTTCATCATGGCCTGCGACTGTGGATCCACTTGCAACTGCGGAGGTCCGAGTACCTGCAACTGCGGCTCTAGCTGCACCTGCAAGAACTGCGGCGTAGGTGTTTGTCTTGCAAGTTGTTGTGAGAGTTATTGCTAATTTGGATTTGACAGAAATAAATTATTTATAAAAGTAAATGGGTGTGTGGAAATAAATACAGAAATATGTAACGGGTTCTAGCCTGTTTTGTATTAATAGAGATGAATTATTGTTGAAATGTAATAAAAAGGTGGTTGTTGGCTGTTTACAGCAGTTTATTGCTTACAATACCTGAAATTACATTGAGCTTTAACATTGGTTTTGTTTTTCTTTTCTTTTCCAAAGTGCCATAAAATCAGCCCTGCGTGATAGAGCGGATTTTCACTGTCCCTCTATACCAGCTCCGCATCGGTAGCTGAGTACCGCTCTATCACACAACTAACTGGCTTCTGTCGTCTGATAATATGATATAGTGTTCTCTATTCTTTGTGCATTTCTACTCGCCAAAGCTGGCTCGCGTCCTGCTCGGCCTAGTCTAACATTGGCCTGTTTCCGACAGACCAAATGTTGGCGAATAGTAACATGGAAGTGACCTCATGCAGCGCGTTACGCACTCTGAGAGAAACAGTCGACCAACAAAACATCGCCCATCTTCCGTGCGACTGTCCCAAGACACCAAGACGCGGCCTACTTAGTATCCCAGCCAAGAAATGCTCTCGACTTAAATGGCCACCATTTGCCTCCACTTCCCAGTGAAACCCTGCAAGTCTTCTCCTTGCAATCAATAGGTCAAGTCTTTCACCACTTTCTTCGGTGGTACTGAAAACCGGTAACCCATCGGCGACACAGTTTCTTTGTCTACTGCAGCGTACGTTCCCTGTCGCTGCTTCAAACTCTGCAGTTCCTCCTTCTTCTCTCCGACGTACTCCCAGAGTTTGTGCTGCATCGCCAGGTCATCCCCGCCAAAGTTGCGAAGAAGCTCCGTCAGTTCTTCACAAATCTCCAGGGCATCGTCAATTTTGCCTTGGTCCTCGTAGCAGTGCGCCAGGAACCACATTGATTGTGCTGCATGTGAATCTCTATTAGCAAAGATCTCTTCAACATCGGATTCCAAGTGTTAACAAAAGGCAAAAAAAAAAAAAAAAAAAAAAAAAAAAAATTGAAAGAAAACTCAATGCAAATGGCACTTACTTCGATCCCCATGCTCTCCATCTGAGCGCTTTGACAGCTCGTAATTTCGCTTATCAATGATATCCTCCCATATAGCGGCAGCTTCTGAATAGCGGCCCCGGCGCCAGTACAGGTGTGCAAGCCATGTTCGAGCCGTGAGTGTCCCTAGATGATGTTTGCCTAGATTTCTTTCGGCAGCTGGCAAACCTTCTTGGAAAATCTGCTCTGCCTCATCGAAGTGGTTCATGGCGGTTTTGATCTTGGCTAGAGTCAACTTGGATTTGAGAGTAAACGGATGTTCACGTCCTAATTCTCTGGTGCGAATTTCCAAAACCTCCTCGCACATCTCATGGGCCTGCAAGAGATGCTCTTCCCCAATAAAGCCGAATATTTCCGCCAGGTTATTTTTAGCTTCCAGGGTCTTATGGTGCGTCCGACCTAGCACCTTCAGCAGTCCTTCGTATGCTTGCAGCTGCAACCGGAACGCCTCTTTGTTGTCTAAATAGCGAAGCCTAACCTTGGAAAGGTTATCCACAGATGTTAATGTGCTCTCGTGTTCGGGGCCGAAGCCTTCCAATTTTGACAGCTTTTCGATTACTTCGCTATGCAGTCGGTTAGCTTCTGCAAACCTGCTACACAACAGACAAGTGGCGCCAAGAGTGTCCATGATCTGCAAAGTTTTAGGATGGCCCGGACCGTAGAATACTTTGGCTGATTCGAGTACTTGACATTGCAGCAGCCTCGCTTCATTGTTTCGCGCTTGCAAAACATAGTTATGAGATAAGAGGAGAGCAATGTTGATACCATACTTGGACTCAGGGCCCAGTTGTGCAAATATGTAGTCCTTCACTTGCAATTGAAGCACTTCAGCCCTGGTGTAAAGCCCACAATGCAGGTATACCAAGCTAAATTTCGCATACTGAGCAGCTTGGAAACTTTGGAAGCTCTGTCGAGGTATTAACCACTTCAATGGCCAGGGTCGATGGATGGCTTTCTGGTTCTCTTCCAGGCGCTTCTTAATAGCTTCCTGCAATTTGAGTACTTGATCAACGTGCAGAAGGACATCTCTTTTCAGTCTCTCATTCTGGGATGTATATGCAGGCGGAGCCTGAAGGAAAACTGACTGTGCCAGAACTGTAGCTGCTGCCTCACACCAAATCGCTTGCTCAGCTGTACTGGTACCAGGTCTCTCTCGTACCCACTTGTGTACCAGCGGATGCATCCAATAGCTATTATTTTCTTCATGTAGTGTCACCATGCCAAGTTCAACCAGAAGAGAGAGCGCACTGCGTAGTCGGTCTTCATCGAAAGGATTTTCATCGTTATCCTGCAGAACATCCGGAAGGACAGTACTTGGCCTTGTAAGCTGTCCTACGATTGCGGCGAGCCAGTCACGAAACGCTGCCTTCCATGTTCTGGGCCGCGCATATACCAGCATGTCCTTGGCACCTTGCTCCCTCTTTTCGGTGTTTTCATGTTCGCGTCGGGGATTCATGGCAGCAGCCTTGATTAGATCAAACTCGACGTTCTCGCGGTAGAAGAATGATAACATTTTCAGCATTTCAAGGGCATCCATTGACCGCTGGTCTATCTTGTTTTCGAGGCCAACATAGATCATCTCATATGAGGAATACACAGTCATGCTTGACTCATGCTCACCTCGCTGACCGTGAGACTCGGTTCGTCTTCGAGTACGGCGAATCCTATTCCAAGTTCGCTCATAGTACTCAGGATAGTCGCTGAGGGAGCATAATTTGTCCAAGATGGCTTTGCCAGCATGGATGAGGGCGAGGGGCAAATATCCTAGGACTTGAGCGATTTTATCTGCTTGCTTTCTTGTCGGTACCGCCCATGGCCGTGGAAGAACGGCAGCAGCCAAAAGAAGATCGCTAGCTTCTTCGCTCCCCAATTTATCAAAATGGAAAAATAGCCGGCCTTCTGTTCCGTGTCGCTTGTTGGTCGGGTTGCGAGTGGTTATAAGGATCACGCCCCTCTCACCTCCAGGGAAATAGCGCATCACATCGATTTCGGGATCGTCTGCATTGTCTATGAGAAGTAACCAAGGCTGTTGAAGGCTTGACAGCCAGTTCTTTGTGGCGTTTTCGTTGGGTTCGACACCACCAATCTTTGCAATCCTAGCATAGGAGGCCTGAGCATTTTCGCAAGAGCTCCCGTCGATCCAAAAGACACCCCAAAAGCTACATCACCATTACTATTGTAGAGTAAAATTTCCAAGACAAAACTTACTGGTCTCTATTATCCTGGGCAAATTTGCAACAGAATTGAGTTTTGCCCGAGCCACCAAGGCCGCAGATGACGAAGCGTTTTTGGTGAGTTTGGCGTTGACACGATTCTGAGACATTAAGAATAGACGCCAGCTCATTCAAGTGTTTTTTTCGGCCAGTGTAGTAGCTGTTGACGTTTTGTGGCACATCAAAGTGCTCATTGAACCGAATGAGTGACGCCACAGCGTCGGCTGAGGCGAGAGAATTATAAAGCTTATTGGAAATGAGCACGTATTCCTATGTGAAGCTTACAATGACTCACGTCGTCTGAATCTGCAGAATCTCTAATTTCCTGGCGAAACTTGCCCATCTTGACTTGTAGCAGGGTATTTTGGCGCTGCAGGCTGTCCGATCGTTTGCCGACTGCGAGATCTTTTGCCGTATGCGATGCAAGCGTGTAGCCTCTGTGTTGCGTCAGCCAGTCGCCCTCTTATACACGCGGATGCATAGACACACAGGTTAAGCGTAATCAATAACATTTGGATACCGGCCTGATAATTGCCCAGACGCTGGCGTATTTGCAGATACTCGTCATCTCGAGCTTCTCGTCGGATCGCCTTCTTGAGACCGTCGATTTTTCCGGCTACGCGAGTGCCTTTCTTGCCGAGAACCTCGTTCAGCAGCTTTTCGAGCTCTAGAATGGCGCCTTTGCATTGTGCCAAAAGAATACCCAAGTTCTGCCAAACCTTGTTCACATGAGATGCATCGTCCAGCGACAAGTTGCCCAAGTCGGGACGACGACCATGAAGATCTCTAACTGATTCGTTGACGGCGAGTAGGGAGTCGATTTCTTGACGCAATATGGTGATTTCTCCCTGAATCTTGCCAGACACCTCATTGATATGTACCAGATAGGCGATTACACGAGCGCATACGTCGCATAGGCCCACGGTGCCAACAGCAATGGAAAACGGATCCATCGTATCGAAGAAGAGAGCTTCGCCTCCTGGGAGCTGCGACAAGTCATGGAAACGACGTTTCTGATGTTTCCTTGCTGGGAGGTCCTCCTCCAGGGCGAGTAGCTGGCATTTAGAGATTTCCAGGAACACAAAACCAATAACGCATTTTTGACGGACACTAGTTTCCGGGGTGCTGTGGTGCCGCTGAACAAGCCGTTCCGTTTCCTCCGTAAGCCTGAGACTGCAAACAAGCAAACCGTGCGGCAGATTCATTGAATTGCTGTTGGCTTGTTGCCCAGGTTGCGCCGTTTGTCCTGTATGTTGACACTCCTAGCAGAATTTGGGTACAGCCACCACCCTTGGGGATGGCTACCCATGGCAGCGCCCGTGCATGAGCCTTGGCCTACAACTCTCACCCGCCGACAACTTGTGTGAGAGTTTGGCTGACCCTTTTGTTCACCGGCAAACTATGTAAAAGTACAATGTGAGTCGGCAATAATAGGCCATGGCACGTGCGCTTCAGACAACCAGGCTCCTGCACCTTCCACACGACATCATGGCATTTTCATTGGCTTGTCGGTTCATGCCTAGCCAATCGGACGCTAGCCGCTTAGCGTCCGATGCCAATATCCAGCCGTTTAAATCTGGGCGTAACCACCCGCCCGCTCCATTGGCAGCACAGACAAGGCGGTCGGTCACAGCGACCAATATAAAGAATACCAAATCACTCTTTGTAATGATGGAGCGTAGGCTTTTGCAATTGTACTCGTACGCTGTTTCTGTGGCAGCTCACTGATTTACTTGGCGCATACGTCCCTACTCATCATAACCTATCGCAGGACAAATCACACGCACCAAAGGCAAGCAAATCATGGCAGCATCTCATCTTCTTAGTCTTGCTGCTCTTCTGACCAGCTGCTGGTGGGTATACCACAATGTGTGGCTATTTGTACGCGAGACGCTTGCCAAAAATGCTGAGACTGCGCTAATCATGTTGCACAGCCGTCGCGCCACAATCATGGAGAAGACAAGGGCTGCGGCCGTATAAAGATGCTCCCGTCGAGATGGTTGCTCCCTTTTGGTATCGACAAGCTACTCAAGACACTCGATGCCGAAAAAAAGAAAAAGCTCCCAGTATTTTGTCTTGAAGAGCATGAGAGATACGGCGATACCTACGGACAGTATGCCGGCGGACTGTTTACCATTATAACCAGGGATCCTCGCAACATCTCTTCCTTGTTGTCCGAGCAATTTTCTAGATTTGGTTATGGACAGCTACGAAGTATCTGCTTTGGAACTCTGCTTGGCGAGGGAATCTTCACTGAGGATGGGGCGGCGTGGAGAGCTTCAAGGCGATTGCTAGCTTCCGAGCTGCATAAGCCGCATTATCCAGCTTTGCATACTTTTGAGTTTCATTTTCAAAATTTACTGCGGGGTATCATGTCAAATCAAGACTCATCTGCAAGCATAAATCTACGAAACCTGTTGCACAACTATACTCTTGACACTGCGACCGACCTGTTCCTCGGAAAGTCTACGAATATTCTTAGCCTGCCGTCCAAGACGAACAACGAAGGGACGCGCTTTTCCAACTCATTCAACGAGGCCACTAGATGGTTAGCTACAAGAGAGCGCTTCAAAATGTTTGCATGGCTGGTGACAACACCGGGCATGTTAAAGTCATGCAGCACCGCCCGTGACTCTTTGGCAAATATGATTATTGAGGCTCAGAAGCAGGAGATGCGATCTGGCAAGGGAACGTTTACTGACTTCTTGGGGAAATCCACGGACTTAGGTAAGGCCAGGGATGAGCTTATGAATCTCCTCTTTGCCGCCCGTGATTCTAATGCCAGTCTTCTTTCCTGGTTGATTTATGCGCTAGCTGGAGAGCCTGAAGTATTCGAACGGGTTCGATCGGAAGTGTTTTCAGTGCTAGGCAAAGACCCCGATACTCTGCCACTTGACGCCGACTTGGCGAAGATGCAGTATTTGGACAATGTTGTACACGAGACACTGCGTCTATTCCCAGCTGTGCCCCTCAACGGGCGACTCTGCTCCGAAGCAACTACCCTTCCTTCAGGCGGCGGTGCTTCTGGTGAAGAACCCATTCTAGTACCGAAGGGTGCCTTGATCTGTTTTTCGACATTCGCATGCCAGCGATCGACCAAGTATTACGGAGAGGACGCAATGAAGTTTCGGCCGGAGAGATGGCAAGAAACAAATGTGAAGACTCGGACTAACAACTTTACATTCCACCCTTTTCTCGGAGGGCCACGCAAGTGTCTTGGAGGTAGCGAATTTCCTTTTTTTTTTTCTTTGCTCTTTCCTCATCTTCTTTCCACATGACTGACTTTTCAATAGAACTGTTTGCATTGAAGCTGGCAAAGTACACAGTTTGTCGCCTGGTCCAATGCTTGAACACAATCACGATTGACGACTCCAACTCCGGGACTGGCGGTGATTGGCAGGAGCACATCAAATACCAAATCGGCCTTACAATGGCCCCCGATAATGGTATTTCGGTTATACTAGAGGCAAGATAGCTGGGGATGTGAAGCGGCTAGTGTCAATCTGATGCGGGTGTAGATAACGAGGTGTTTTGCAGTTGGCTTTATCCAGGGTTAGACGTCTTCCGTGTGTATTATAATGGATTTTCTTTTCTTTTCTTTATAAAATATTCCATGTAGCTTTAAGGTGCCGTTTGCTTGCTTTACAGAAACCATCCACGTCATATGTGTCAAACCATATTACACCCTCTGTAAGCGCAGGCACCCACCCCGCCTGAGTGTCCCGCGAGACCCGCCAACCCCTTCTGCCACAGCGGGGAAAATGCTGCTTGCGGGTGGCTCAGGTTGAAGATGGCAGTGCGCGTGGTGCTGCAGAGGAACTGCATACTATGGAAGAAACAGTGTATGAAGTCTGCATAGAAACTCAGATACATGTCTATTTCTCTTTTCCTCTTCAAGCACAGTATTTTGCCAGCCGCGTTCACCCGCCCTCTTCAATCCGACTGTAGAGGGAGGTACTTGCTGTAGGTATGCGGTGGTGCAAGGACCGGCAGTGACGACAAGGTACAAAGTACACCGTACACACCGGCTGCTGCAGTGCTCACGAGCCACGACCCGCCTTCCGTCCAGCTTGCGTTGGAGACTGTCGATCACGCCCAACACTCCGTCCTTCTCCTCCTCCATCAACCTCGCCTCATCTCGCCACTGGCCTTTGCTCTCCTACCGGCCGGTCGACAACACGGCTCTCATAGCCAGCGACGTGCTTTTCTCAGCTTTGCCCCTGCGTATTGCGATTTGATTCGAGCTTCCATCGTGGCCCGGCTTGCGGCACGCGCAGGTACGGCAGCTCCTTTACCCGACTCCATCCTCCATCCTCCACCCTCCGAAGCTCCCATCCCAGCTTCATCCCACGCTTAATCCATCTCGCTGCCTTTGCAGCATTTGCATCATGTCACGTTGGGAGCAATTCCACTCATCTGGATCTTCAGCTATAGACCCCGACCCCGAACCTGATCTGACGACGGGGCGCTCCGTTCTCGCTTCCGCTTCGACACGTACTCGCTCTCGACGACTGCCATCGCTCAACGACCGACACGCGACCTCCCCCGGCGATCCGACCTCGTATTTCTACACGCATCCCGCCCGCACTTCCATCCTAGACGCAGACGGCAATCTCAGCATCGACCCGACCGCTTTTCTGCCCAGCTCAGCTGGATCATCTTCCGTCGCCATGCAAGAGCCCAGCGTTACGGAGACTGCCCCCTGGCGGGCTAACAGCAATCTACCATCGTTTTCCAGGGCGTTTGATCTATTTACAGCCCCCGATGGTGATGACGGTGCGAACCAAGAAGCCTCGGATCGGTTCTTCATTCCGTCATACCTGGAATCATCCACGTATATGCAAAAGCTCGAGGAAGCTCATCGAGCCAAGATTCAGGCCAAGAAAGAATCGAAACGAACCTCTAGAAGCAATCAACCCGGCAATGGCTCTGCTTTTGGTTCGAATTCATTACCTTCAGGCTCTCATAGAGGAATGTCACACACCGTCATCGAGAGACCTGCTGCTTTTGCCGACAAAGATGCATTGTCACCACTGCCTACTCGCTGGAATAAGGAGGAAATGTCAAGTAGCCTAGAACTGCATACCGATGGCCTTGGTGTCAAATTTCCCGAGGGAAAGGCTCATCACGAGCGAGAGCATGAGGCTTGTGGCGTAAGAGCCGACAACTACATGCCTCCTCAGTGTGGGATCTATTATTACGAGGTGCAAATATTGGCTGGGAGACGAGATGAGTGAGTAAAGTCTCGCTGTGTGCAAGATCCATCTACTAATGCACTGAACAATAGCACATTTATAGCGATTGGCTTCTCGTACCCCTCGGCATCGACGACACGTCCTGTTGGCTGGGAACCCGATTCTTGGGGCTACCATGCCGACGACGGCCGCTGCTTTACGGGGCAGAACATCGGGCGGCCGTTTGGTCCGACCTATACGGCTGGCGACGTGATTGGCTGCGGTGTAAACTTTCGTGATCGAACCGCTTTCTATACCAAAAACGGCATCAAAATTGGTACGTGTTACAGTCATACAGCGTAGATCTTCTACTAACAAACCGCAGCTGTCGCTTTCCAAGACATTACTAGGGGTAAACTGTACCCTACAGTTAGCTTAAAACGACCGGGCGAGCATATTTTGGCGAATTTTGGACAAACCCCATTTGTGTACAACATTGACGACATGATGAAGGTAAGCATGATCTACTGATTCAGCCAAAACGGTGCTGACTCTTTGGCAGGAACAACATGACAAGATTCAAAGAAGCATTGATCTGGCAGATACGTCCCGTCTTGAGCCAGGCATGGCAGAGACGGATCTAATTCAGGCGCTGGTGATGCAGTTTCTGCAGCACGACGGCTATGTAGAATCGGCAAGAGCATTTGCAAAAGACCTCAAATTACAAAATGAGGCCCTTACTGTCAACGCGGAGCCCAAAGCTGCCGCTGTTAATATTCGGGACGACGAGGATGCCGATAATAGACAACGTGAGTTTACCTCTACATGCTTTTATTCTTCTAAGCTAACCAGAGCAGGTATTCGGCGAGCAATTCTAGAGGGCCGTGTTGAAATTGCTCTTGAGAGCCTTAAGGCTTGCTATCCTCGAGTCCTGCAAGATAACGAACAAGTCTACTTCAAGCTTCGCTGCCGCAAATTCATTGAAATGGTCCGCAAGGCCGCCCTCTTAAACATGGAAAACGAGCCCCCCCGTAGCAATGGCCACTCTACATCCTACGACATGGATATCGACGTTAATGGCGAAGATAGCTATACGTGGGATGGAAATGGTGCCACTGACGGCCAACAGAACCACGAGCAGCTGATACAGCTGGAAACCGAAATGCTCGAGTATGGTCAGAGTCTTCAAGCAGAGTACGCGGCGGATCCGCGCAAGGAAGTCAGCAAGGCTCTGGATGAGATATGGTCTTTGGTGGCATACAAAAATCCGCTCAAGGAGCCCCAAGTGAGCCATTTGCTGGATCGTAAAGGCCGGGTTGCAGTTGCAGAAGAAGTCAATTCGGCAATTCTATGTAAGCATTTTCTCACACCACCTCCGTCTCAAACTAACATGTGAGTAGCATCACTCGGTAAATCATCGCGGGCAGCGCTGGAAAAGGTGTACGCACAAACGAGCGTTCTCCTCGAAGAGCTAAGACAAGATGGCGGTGATGGTGCATTCGTCTCAGTCAAGGATGTGCTCGGAGATGTCAACGATGAGCGAGAGCCTTAGGAAGTAGACTCGCTCTTCTCCGTGTACGACAACGACGACGATGACTCGCTCGAGATGGATATTTTCTAGCCGCCTCATTGCGGGCAGGCTGCATTTCTGGTGTTTGGCGTTTTATTGGCGAGGCTCAAGGTAATGAGCGGCAACCTACACAGTGAATGGTTGCCAGCCTGAATTGTGCTGGGCAAAGTAGCCACTTTTCAAATACTTCTCTCATTTTATACTACGGTCATGTTTGGTTATGGACGGGTTAGAAGCGCATTGGCGGTGTTTTTGTATGCTGGTCGACGGCGTTGCGCCGAGCTTGATAGGGAACATGATGACAATTTTTACAAATTTCGTGAACCGTCTCTGGTGAAGTCGATTGTGTTTGTATAAAATTCCCAAGCCCGTTGTTGAAGCTCACCAAGTCTATCTATCTATGGGGTATGTAGCTTTCTTCATATATAATGTCCGATCCATCATGTCCCGTGTTGTACAAGCTAATTTTACAGTGTTCTCTCTCTCTCTCTCCAACAAGCCTACTACCTTACTCCTTGCCCCATCCAAGAAAATACAACCGTCTCTCATGCTCAACCAAATTGCCAAACTCAACCAGACACTCAGCCAGCGCCGTATCGCGCCACTTGACACCGCCACCGAGCAAGAGATGCGTATAAGCAAAGACGTCTGCATCCAACAGCCCGGGCCCCTCTGCGCCAAAGAACCACGCATCCTCATCGCCCAGCAGCGCAGAGAGCGCCTCGAAGCCTGCGCGCGCGTCGGCGAGGATCTGCGCCGCGTCGATGCCGCCTGCTGTTTTGCGCGTCGTTTTGAGGATTTCAGAGGTTGCGGCGGCGTGTAGGGCGTTGCGGGCTGCGGGGCGGAGGAGGGTGGATTGCGGGAGGTAGAGGGCTGAGAGGACTGGGTCGTTGGATGGGTTTAGGTAGAGAGTTTGCAGCTGTGATTTTGTTAGCCTTTTTTTTTTTTTTGCTTTTCTTTTTGTGTGCAGAAGAAAAAGAGGGAAGAATGGGGAGTAGAGTGCGTACCCATGCTGGCCGGATGTTGTTGGCTAGGAGAGCTTGGTAGGCGTCGATTTTGGACGAGGGGTTGTCGAGATCTATTGGGGCGCGGGGGTTGGTTTCGCGGATGAAGCGGGTGATTTTGGCGCCGGAGATGGGTGCTTGGGGTGTTGATTGGGATGGTGATGCGGGCATGAGAAAGGGGAGTGCGCCGGAGGGCGAGGCGTGGTTTGAGGATGGGATTAGGAGGACGTCGATGTTGGCGATGCGTAGGATAGTCTGGTTTTGAGTTAGCATGTAAGAAGCAAAGAGGAGAAAAGCTGAGTGGGTTAAACGGACCTGCCACTTTAGACATGTCGGGTTACAGCTTGGTTTCCCCAATTCTGCATCCTCGTCTGTTTCGCAAAAGACGTATAGTCGCGGGAGGGATTGGGTGTGCGAGGGGGCGCGCGCAGGGAGGTCTTCGGATGCGTAGGTGCGCAGGGGGAAGGATTTGAAGAGGGTGCGGATGGGCGCTGGGGCTGCGAACCAGCCCTGTGAGGATTGCTGCGTGGCTGCTGCCATTGTGTGGCTATTAGAGACGGTGACGAGAGTAATGTTGAAAGGGGAGAGGTTGACTGGTGGTGGTGATGGTGTTGGAAATGTTGTTGGCGGGTGGCAGAATTGCGGGGCGGTGAGAGGTTTATGGGTGAGGCGACGGTGTAAGTTGAATATTGCTCTTTGTGCTTGTCCTTGACTTGTTTGGTGGCAATAATTACCTTTTCTGGGGCCAATAAATCGAATTCCTATTATTTTTAAGCTATGTTTGCCTATATCACGTCATCTCGGTCATGGAAGCGGGTGTATAATGCTGTGTACAGGCAGGTGAATCATACCTCTGTCATTACTCCCCAGCCTATCCAAGTCTGGAGCGAAGACTTGCGCATATTAGATTGCTCCTCTTTACTGGGTGCTTCCGTTGCCAGTCCTCTTGCTTGTCTTGAATCCAAAGTTTCGATCAGGCAGGGGTCATCCGTATTGTCATCTGCAAAGGCAAACGTCCGTAGCTCTGCGTTTTTCCAGCTCGTAGCTAAATTCGTTAACGCTGTTTATGCCACCTGATATATTTGGAACCGGGTTTGCGTACCATGAGAGTTCAAAGAGTCAATCCAGTCGTCAGTCAAAAAATGCAGAAAGCATCCATGAGAAACCAACACAATCTCCTTTTCAGGTCTTTGCATCAGCCACTTGCGAGCTTCTTTTGCCCTTTGTAGTAGTCTCTCAGCACTCGGTGCCCATTTCCCTTCCTAGAACTATAATTAGCAAAACCCGATCGGAGACGAAGCTGCAATCACGCACCTTGATATTCCAGCCAGGCTCAACCATGCTCCAATCAATCGGCATATTCTCAAGCTGGGCCTGAATCACGGCCAGGTCACTCCCCGTATCACCAGGTTGGTCGCTAACTTCTTGAATCCCGGGCAAAGCAAGCACCTTGTATCCACGGTCAACGAGCGGCTTAAACGCCACCAGCGCAGTTTGAATCGCGCGACGCAAAGGCGACGAAACAATCAACCCAATATTCTCGTGCTTTTGCTGCTCGGCAAGGAGACTGCAGAGGTTGGCGCATTGCACCTCGCCTAGCGGAGTAAGCTCCGGGTCGAGCATGGAGTGGTTGGTGTGCGAGAGGCTATGGGCGCCTTGGGCGTGCCTCACGCAGTGAATCACTGGTGGCATTGTGACTTCTAGCTAAGAATACGCTATAGTTTAAGGAATGCTTGAATATGCTCTTTCAATGCTTTTGTGGCCTGAGAGCATTTATGCTAGGGGGAGAAGAAGCAGTGCGGGGGGGTACGGAGGATACTGCGTATATAAATGGGCTGCAGATTAGGTGATTGGTTATTAAGCACGCCGCAACAATTCAACTCAATACTAGTCTGGGTTGAATTCATGTTCTACGGCCACGGATTATACAAAAAGGAAGCGTTTTGAACAGGCTGAATCACTAAACTTAGGGGTGCAACTATTAGAATTAGACTATATCAGGTGCTGCCGATCTTATAGTACACAACGCATACTTCGAGGAGCGACCAAAACCCGTTGCAGAATTCGGGGGTGATTAAATTGTAGTTTCGCACTTGTTGTCTTTTTAAAATCCAGGTTCTCACTTTGAACAAATTAATACCTTGTTTATATTATTTTTTGTCGAGACCATCTTCCAAATCAGAACGCTTAGTCTCGCGCCTGTTTGGCAGGTATACACCCTGTGTATAACGCACGAACAAGGATCCTGAAAGCATAGAATTTAGCTTCTGCTGCATTTTCAATAGGGGAGCAATAGCAATAGTTTGTTCGTCAGCCACACTTTGTCTCCGCTCCTGCTCCTGATGTTCCAACACTGTCCGGTGGTGGACTAATTATACGTCGTTCTGCTGTTAGCCATGGGTGTGTCGCCGGCCAGGCTGTCGGCGCAGTCGAGTAGAGTCTAAATTTAGTCCACGTTATCTGTAGAACCCGGGAACAAATAAATTGTGTAATTTTTGTAGCCGCCGACTTTCATTTGATAGATTTGGGCAAAGAAAACCGATTCCACCTATACATCGCGGTCAGGCTTGCCTCTGCCCGAAATTCAAGGTTTACCGATCGACGCTTTGGGCAACAACCTCTAGTATAAACGGGTATGCGCGTCTTACCAGCTTTGAGGAGGTCGTTTACTAAGTTAAAGTATAACTGAGTTGGGGTCTTTAAGATAGTTTTTATCAAAAGTTTCCCCTCCCCCATCTCATTCCGCGCCCTTATGCCTGTCGTCACTTCACAGTTTTTGCTTTCGCCCTCTTTCCATTCTGTCCCGCCGAGGCCGCAAATGTCTGTGAAATAAATAAAAAAAAGCGCCAGCGACGACATTTACATGAACAGCGCTCAACTTGACAAGACAGCCGCGTCTTTATATGCTCTTATGAGACCTGAGACCTTGCGACTATGAAGGTTCTTTCAGCTCTTGTCGCCATGCTCCCCCTCACAACTCCGTCCTCAGCCGTTCTCCATCCCTGCCCAACCTGCAACCCAGTCGCCGGCCAAAACAAGTGCGACCCGAGCACGTCGTGCATCCAAATCGGGGGCGCCGCGCGCTGCGGATGCCGAGCAGGGTACAAGAGCAGAGACGAGTCGGCCAACTATCGGATCCGATACCCGGGCTTTGGGCACTTGGTGTTTGTGCCGGAGCATACATCGTGCTATGAGCTCTGCAGTGACCAGAGACTGGAATCGCTGTGCTCCGACGTGCATAATGCGCGGGACAATTGCAATGTTCCGTGGTGATGGAGGAGGTGATTGAGCCGAGGTGGATGGAATGCTATTGTAGATTGTTTTATCGCAAGGTTTAATTTTTATTAATATTTTTTTTTTGAATCTTTTTGAGGAAGATTTTCTGGCAATTTTATGCAATGGAGAAGAGATGTTTTTACCGGTTTGTGTAAGCCGAGTACATACTGTACGGCAGGAGGATTTCAACATCAGGCAGTTAGTCCCCTCCAAAATGACGAATACAGTATATAAATCCAACTCTTCACGTACGCATTCCTACGATAATTTACAAAATTAATAACGAGACCAATGTTTAGCTCCTCGGCCAGCATCTAACTCTCACAGGCAAAAAGCCATGATGTAATGGATTGGAGCAGAGCAGTTAAAGCCGAGTTTGGGGAAAGTGGAAGCGAAAGTACCTTTTTGCGTGGGTGGCAGCGAAGAGGTACATAGGATTTGATTGTATGTTCATATGCACCCCGCCATGTGGAGTGGGGGAGCCCAATCTGGGGATAATGGGTGAGCGTTGCCGACCTCGTGGCTGCATTCAGCACGTCGTGTCTCACCCGTTTGCCTGCGGGATGTGACTAGCTTGGCTATCCCTGTGAATGATGATTTCGTGTCTTGATACAGTCAAAAGGGGCAATGTTATGCCCTGGTGCAGCATTCATACAGTCTCTCTCTCTCTCTCTCCCCGACGATGCCGGCCAAGTATACGAGTATAATAATCACCCACTGGCCCTGATTCGTGCATGCGGGACCAAGCCCTGCAACTCGAAGGCGGGAGAAGCCTGCATGGAAGACGTGGGGCGAGAAGCGAGAATTTTGGACGGCATAATGCAGCGGCGAGAGGCATAATACGTACTGGTAATACTCGTAACTAGAATAAACGAGGGGTTTCTACTCGTACGAGTAAACAGGCCTGCAAACAGCCTCGTAGGCTCGTCATCTGGCTTCACCAGCAAATCACTGCCATGTAGTCCAGCAATTACATAAAAATGCACATCTTGGCCTTTCCCCCGGCACTAGCCTGTATTCGTTAGTCACTCAACCCCCTCTCGGGCCCTTTACAGGCACCCATCGCCGTCCGCGTCAGGCCACTTTTAGCGCTACCAACCCACTGTGAAAATCTGCAAGGGCCCTCCTCCACCCCAGCCAACCAGGCGCCCGCATCGCCGTCAAGCCTTTTTCTTTCTCCTCTGCTTTTACATAATCCCCCATTTCTCGTCTTTCTCGTCCCCGGCACTGCGGACTTTGTATACACTTTACACATCTTACACTTTTGCGCCTCGTCCACCAACCTTGCGTGCGTCCGCCGACTGCATAGAGTTTTCTTTGTTGCCCTTTGTGCGCCACCTTGACATTGAACTTTCAAGTCGGTGCAGCCGCCCGATTTCTTTGTTCATACATAGACCCGACGACGCCCGCTGCTCGTTGCGCACACAACGCACACAGAGACGCACAGCACTCGCACGCAAAGTCTCCCGTCTTTACTGGAAACGAATACGTTCAAGTTCTTTCATCTCCTTCATCGACGAAAAAGAGAAACTGCCGAAACGAGCCGTTTTGCACGCTTAAACAAGTTTTGCTCGGCCACAACAGTCAGAATCCTCGTCCCCGAACCTGACTGTGTGCCGGCCCACGACTCCTCCTCATTCATTCTACCGAAACTCTTCTCTTTTTCTTCTTTACTTTACAAACATCTTCTATCTCCAAAAATGGACGCTCCCATCTCGTCACCAAACCGAGCAGCAGCAGCAGCCGCTGGCTCAAATTCAACAACAACAGCAGCAGCAACCGCCTCTGCCCGCCCCTCGCCCTCCAACAGCACCGCCTCGGCATCGATACCGGCGCCCCCTCCGCCCGTCCAGATCAAGCAGGCCTCGACCGACGCCCTGCTCAAAGACTTTACGCTCGTCGCAGAGGCTGCCAAGCGCGCCCAAGTCGCCGTCATGACGCGCGACTTTGAAGACTGCGGCATCTAGTTAGACGGAGCAGCCGCTGCGGATTTGGCACGTGCTCCCCGCTTTCGTTTCGAACCACCACCACCACCGCCTCCGCCGCTTCAGCGAACACGACCGAGTCTGAAACAACCAGCCGTCGCACCGATGAGACCAAAAAAAAAATCTTTGTTTCTCGCCTTGGTATTATTTTTCTCAAGATGGGCAAGATTTTTTAGAAACTTTTGGCAATGATTTTTCGTCTCGCTTTTCGAGCAGTCTTTTGCCCGCGGTCGAATCTCGGTCTTTTCTCCGCGCCTGGGACTCACCAATCAAGCGGGGGTGGTGTTGCGACTACGGAAAGCAGAAGCCGACGCCGACGCCGATGCCGACACCAAACTATCAGTAGACTGGCATACTCGGCGACATGATTTTTATTTTTTTTCCCCAGCATCGCATGGAACAGGAGAACGGGCGTTTTTATCTAATTTTTTTTTTTGTTTTTTTGTTCTACTTTGATTTTATTCCGTGGTTGAATTTGTCTCTAGGATGGGTTGTCAGTACATGGACTACTAGTCCTGGTCCCCTTGTCTTTCGTACGGGGAGCGCTTGTTTGGTTTTCCTTTGTCGGATGTTTCATCTTTTTTAACTGCCCTCAATCCCCCTTTTTATCACTTTTTGGCCCTTTTTTAGATATATATATACACATAGCCAAACCTATACCCCCCAGATGAAGAGAGTAGGTAGACTCGGAGACGGAGGTGAATACATACACATAGAGCAGCCGTGCTGCGCCTAACACTGCCTTTTGTCTTTTTTCTTCTTTGGAGTGATTCGTGACCTGTATTCCACTATATACGACAAATCCTACAGCAGCTTCCCCAAAATGAAAATAAAAATAACAAGCACTTCTCCAGCTATCCATCGCTTACAACTTGGACATGAGCGACGCACCACCATCCACCCGAATCGTAGCACCATTCACATACGCCCTATTACACACACCAGTTAGCAAAACAAAAGCCCCCATCTCAGATATCAAGGTAATAAAAAAAGAAAAGGAAGAAAAGAAGAAAACAACTCACCCAGCCTGGCTAGCCAAGAAAATACACGCCCCCGCCGCATCCTCCGCCTTGCCCGTCCTCTTCAACGGCACCTCCTCGCGAATCATATCCCCCGCCGCCTCCAGCGTCGCCTTCATCATCTTTGTCGGAAACGGCCCGCAAGCAAGCACGTTGCTGGTAATGTTCCTCGGCCCCATGTCCTTGGCCAGGTGCCTCGACAAGTGATGCAGCCCAGCCTTGGAAGCCGAGTACGCATAGTTAGCCACCACGGGCGCGCGAATCCCGTCGATGCTGCCAATGTGAATCACCCGCGCCGGGTCGGTGCTCGTGCCCGCCCTCTCCAGCAGCGGCAGGCACAGCTGCGTCAGGCTGAAGACGCGCTGCAGGTTGAGCGTCAGCACTTTCGTCCACGCCGAGTCCGGGAAGCTGTCGAGGTCCGCGCCCCAGGTCGCGCCGGCGTTGTTGACCAGGACGTGCAGGCCGTTGGGCTCGCGGGCCGTCAGCTCGGCCACGAGGCGCTCGCACTCTTCAAACTTTTGCAGGTTTGCGGGAAGCGCGTGCACGGCGCCGCCGGAGGACTTGGCCACGGGGGCGAGCTCGTTTGCTGTGCTGGTGCAGGCTTCGCCGTCGCGGCCGGTGAGGTATATGGTTGCGCCGGCCGAGGCGAAGCCTTCTGCAATCATGCGGCCGATGCCTTTGGCGCCTGGGCTGGGAGTTAGCTTGTGTTTGAGATATGTGAAAAAAGGTAAAGAGGAAGGGAAAAGGGTTGTATGTACCGCCTGTGATGAGCACGGTTTTGCCCTGATGTACATGGTTAGTGTGATGTTTGGTGATATCAGGAGGAGGTTCAGAAAAACATACCTTGACAGTGAAGAGGTTACTGACATCCATTGCAGCTTGTGAAATGAATTATGACAATATGAAATCAATTAAAGGGCAGGTAATACAAAACAAATCGCCTATGAAGCTATAGACTCAATGCAGTTGCGGCGTTGATGAAGCTAGATGGAAAGCTTGTTGAGATTACCGAGCTTGAGGCTACCAGTGTCGACGAGCCGAGGCAACGTTGGCTCAGGGTGCTGCGTTGATAGGCAGAGAGCACAAGTGGGTGCATCGCCCGATGCGGTAATCGACCATGCTGTGCAGCTGCGTTTGCATAACGATGCAGCTTCAAGTCACGCATTACAGGGGGGTCCAAGTCGTACAACAAGTCGGATGACTATTTTTTTATACTTTTATAGGCTTCAATTCGTCTGATTCACAGATTCAGTGTCCCATCGTTCAGTAAACTGCTGCCTACTTGACTCCAAAGCCAGTGTAGTTACAGGCTTGCTCCACGTGCCATGACGTATTACACCTATACGAGCTGCTGAAGCAACACGAGACATCCTCTCCCGCATAGTAACAAGTTGCCATCAATTACACAATACACTTACGAAGCACCCTTTCATCCTCTCAATCTCACCACCAAATCATCCCAGCCCCTGGCCAGCCCGTCACAACTCCGTCCTCTTCCGCCTTCCGGCCCCCTCCGCATACCCGGACCCGGCGGCATCAGCCAAACCCCACCCCCACCAAACCCTGTATCCAATCCCGCCCAACTACTCATCGTCCACAACTTGCCAACCAAAGCCTCACTCTTTCCCTTATTTCCTCTCTCTCTCTCCCAAGTTTCCCTCATCCTCTTCCCATTCCCTTCGACTCCCGCTCCATATCGTCTGCAGCCCTTCAACACCTCACCTCGCCCACAATGGCAGGCCAAGCTCCCGACCCCTCCAACCCCAACATCCTCCGCGACACCTTTGCCGCCTCCTCGGCCGCCGAACACCCCTCAACCTGGGACAACCTCTACCAACACGACTTCCACCCCTGGGACCGCGGCGGGCCCAGCCTCGCGCTGGCAGACCTCCTCTCGCAGCGCGCCGACCTCGTCCCGCCCTCGCAGGAAACAGACCGCCGCGGCAACCCGATCCGCGACGAGAGCGGCACCGTCATCCGCCGAACCGCCCTCGTGCCGGGCTGCGGCCTCGGCCACGACGTGCTGCTGCTCAAGACGTACGGCTACGACGTCTGGGGCCTGGACTGCTCGGCCGACGGGATCCGTCTGGCCAAGGAAAACGTGCAAAAGACGCAAGAGGCGTCGACGGTTCAGCCTGTTGGTGATTTGCATCTTGGGCGTGAGGACTGGGTTGTTGCCGACTTCTTTGCGCAGGACTGGTCGCAAGGGATCGGGTCGGATGGAAGCGGCAAGTTTGATTTGATTTTTGACTATACGGTAAGCCCTTCCCCCGGTTCAGTACTCTAACTACCATCATTATTATAAAAGACGTGGTCAAAAGTATCTGTTGCTCACACACACATAAATCCACAGTTCCTCTGCGCTCTTCCCCTCGAACTCCGCCCCAAATGGGCAAAACGCATGTCCGAACTCCTCTCTCCAAAGGGCCACCTCGTCTGCCTCGAATTCCCCTCTGGAAAAGCCCTCTCCCTGCAAGGCCCGCCCTGGGGCCTGAATCCCGAAGTCTACGAGATGCTGCTCGCGCATCCCGGCGAAGACCTCTCGTACAACGACGACGGCACCGTCATTCAGACGACAGACGACAAGCCCAAGGAGGGCGCGCTGCATCGCATCAGTCTGATTAAGCCGGCGCGTACGCACAAGGCGGGTACGAATGAGGATGGAACTGTAAAGGACTTTATATCTGTTTGGAGCAGATGACGCCCATAACATGGCATTCCCTTTAAAAGCAGTCACTTGACGAAAAAAAGTAAAACAAAATACGAGCTCAAACCTTTTTGCTGTGCAAGAAATAAGTCTGCAGTATAAATGTATATAGCAGCTCTCAATCACTCATAAGCTAAAAGGTTAGCCCAGCTTGAAATAAATTACATCATCAATTTCAGATATCTCTCTCTCTCTAATCCCATACCCAAAAAACGCCGTACTCAAAACCCAAATGCTCACACATCTACCCATTCTCAAAATCACTTCCTCCGCAGCGAATTATAATGCTCTCCAAGCCCATACCCATGCCTATAATACGCCAGCCAAAGCACCTTCCCATCCTCATCTCCCTCCCCTACATCCCCCAACCGCTCAATCCGCCCATCCTGCACAACGCAAATCCCAACCCCATAAGCCTTTGCCAGCGCCATCAACTCCAGCTGCCCACCCCATTCCGCCGTATCCCTCATCTTGGCCACATACGCCTGAAAATCCTCCTCCAGAAACGGCGCAAAGTCATCCGCATGGGCCGCCATGTAATCCGTAGCCCGCTTCCTCACAACCTTGTACTCGAGCGCTTTATCCCCATCCACTCCGCCTTGCGAGACAGAAACGCCAACATGCCCAAGCTGATCCGCCACCGCAGAAAACAAACAATGCCCGTCCGGCGCAATCTCCTTTTGCACAAGCCCCCTAGCCTCAATCGCCTTCTTCATATACTCGCTCTCCAGCGCCCGATGATCCGTCATGTTCGCAGCCTCTTCCTCTGCACGGAGCGCCTCGGCCTCCTTTTCCGCCGCGCGACGAGCCAAGCGCTCTTTTTGCCGGTTGCGTTTCTTGCCCCCCTGCTGCTGCTGCTGCTGTGGTATTGACTCATCCTCTTCCTTTTTTACATCTTCATTTTCATTTCCTTCCTGTTTCTGTATAATGTTCAACTTTGCCGCCTCGCTGGCCAGCGCGTCGTCTTCGTCGTCGTCGTCTTGTTGTCGCGTCTCTTCGTTTGCGCCGTCGTCATTGTCACCACCATTCAGCGCAGCCAATTCGCCTGCTTGCTTCTCTCGCAGCTGCCTCTCCATTTCTGCGCACTCGTCGTTTACGCCTTTGCGCGTCTTTTTTGTCGCATTCTTCTTCTTGCTCGTGATGCGCCCTTGGAGGTCCTTGAGCTCTCGCCGGTGGCGTGCGTGCATTTGTTCCACCGTTTCGGCCTCCATGGCGCGCCAGTGGTATTCAGTCTGGTCTATATGCTCTTGTTTTTGCTCCTGAAATTGCTAGCTTAGCCGTGTCAGGTGTGTGAGCCCAGCTTTTGTATGGCGCAAGAGCTTTCAAATTGCTCGGGTAATGCTGTAATGCGGGACATGTAGTCGGAAAAGTCATTCCCTGGTGGGGGTTTGCACGGACGGCAGTACCCGCCCTCACACCACTACGCCTAAGCCATCACATGTAGCATGTTGTTGTCATCCACCGGTTTACGAGTAGACAAAGATGATATACTATAAATAAATAATGCTCAGCTCAGAGCTTTGCTATATTTTGCTCTGCTTTAAATATCTGTCGCTAGATTTGCTCTTAATATCGCTTCAAGATGCTTTTCCAAATAAACGCATATGGCCCCGTTTCATGTAAATACAATAGTCTCGCAAGACAGAAGATAGAATAACCAAAAACGCCTGGCCCGTTGTACAGACAAATAAAACAAATCACACCGCATAGCCAATGAAGTCATCCGTGATCCCTGGCTCATAAATTCCTTCAAATAGCAGTGTAAAGAACGTGATGGCGGTTGATCCTGCCACGGCAAATTTAAAATCCTCGGAATGGATCGTCTCGAAAGTATTCCTCCTCTCCTGCAGTGCGGCTGCCGCTGTAAAAGTCATCAATTCCGCGACTGAACCCGCGCTTGGAGTAACTGTCACGGTTTCGGCTACGGCTGCTCCGCCTGCGTATTTCCTTACTGCGTCTTCGTACAGCTCGCCTGTATTCTTCCTCGGGTGGGTTATCGTTCATTTGCGAAAATGCAAGAGGGCTTATAAAAGCCTCCATGCGAACTGTTCCAATAGCATCGAAAAAGTTGCTTGGCCGGCTCGACGCTTCAGACGTCCGCTGCGAACCGCCCCAAGTGGTGTTGCTTGAGGCTTGGGACTGATACATGTCAGACGATGCAGGCGTCCCGATGCTTGTGCTATTTGTGCCGTCGTTCATCGACGGGCTTCCGGCTGGTCCCGAAAACCCGCGAAACGATATTGGCGGTGGCACATGGCTCCCTGTGTTGCTACGTTTGCGGACGTGCGTCTGAGGCTGCGCCTGACCTTGGGACGGTGGCTGGCCTTGACCATTGCTTGCTCTCTCGCTAAACCGAGGGATCATCGGCGGCACTGCGGCTTCCCGCGAATCATCTCGGTTGTGATTAACTGAACCAGTCGCCGACGAAGGAGCTAGCCGGTAGCTGGCAACGTCCCCCATCCGAGACGATGGTGCGCTTGGTATGCTTGGTACACTTGGCGGTCCCATCTTGTTGGCGTTTGATTTCCCTTTTGCAAGACGGATTGAGTCGCGAATACCTGGTTTCCGTATTTTGGCAGGTGGTGCTTCAAATTCCGGAAGGACTTGGTGCTGTTGCTTCTTCACTTGTGGTTGCGGCGCCCCAATGTTCTCGGGAACCTCCTGCGACGAGTGTGCCAAGAATGACAAGGCTGTCAACCACAGATAATGTCGTTCAGAAGAAGCAGCAGTAAATTTGAGAGCGCGCTGCGGCGTCAAAATCAGAATGGAGCGATTAAAGATGGTGCTGGCTCCTTTGGGCAGAGGATTATCGTCTTTGACGTCAAGCACAGACTGGATAGTTACTATAGCAAAGTTAGTATTTCAAAGCCTTCGCAGCATGGGGAGTAAGCTTACATTTCCGGCCGGTCTTGCCCATCAGAGCGCTTCCAGATGAAGGCTGCTTGCTGCTCCAGAGAATGGACCTTTCATAGGGAGCCAGCCATACCCAACGCTTGTGTCGGTCATTGCCAGTGTCATCCTTTCCGGTAGAGTCCGGGACGCTAAATGATTTCCTTCTGCGAACGTACTTGAACATCCACTCGCCGACCATGGTCTGAGCAATGGCATCCACTACGCCAGTAGTTTGAGTACTGCCTTGCGAGGTGGACATGGGGTCAGTGTTCAGAGTGTTGTCGGTATTAGTAGACATTTCATGGCGATGCTTTCGGTAATGAGGACGCTCATTGCCCCGCGGTGTCGTGATATCATTACGTGGAAGCGGAGGTAGCCCTGGGCTCTCTGGTGCTTCTGTGGAAACGGAAAGGGGTGGCGGAGATCGACTTCCATGACGACGATACCGCTGGTTTCGCGGAAGTGCCGTTGCAGAACGGACTCTTCGCACATTGCTTCCATAATACGTACTTCGGCTGCTGCTGCCCCGGCGATGCCAGATGTCCGCTCTTGTCGGACTCCTCTGCCCTTCACTAGAAGTGCGCGACGTTCGCATGGAGGGTGGTACACGCTTCGAACTGTCTCTTGTTGGGATAGGGAAAGGAGGGTTTTGTCCGTCCGGCAAGCTAGGACTTCTTGAACGTGTGTACTGACTCGCAATCGAGCCTTGGATCATGGCAGCCTTGCGAATATCACTAGTTCGGTTTGAACCAGTAACTGATGGTGCCGGGGCGGGCGCCTTTTCATATGTCCTGCTTGGTTTTCTTCCATGGCTAGCAGCGCCATCTTTGCTTCCCATGAACGGACTATACATTTCAGCAGATAAAGGCTTAACGGAACCCCTGATGTTTTGCTTCCATACAACCTGCTCTGGCGAAACTGATGCAGTACCAAAGGAGCCTCGCTTGCTTGTCCGTTTAGACGTAGACAGGGGTCGAGGGGCAGTCAAGGCGGTCCTAAACTCGGAATCACTTGCTTCAGGCTCTTGGAAGTCTTCAGCTTCGTCGGAGCTTGCAGAGTCAAACCCGGCAAATAGGCTGCTGACTCGTTGTGGTCGCTTCATGGCAGATTCCTCTAGTGCTGGCGGAGCTTCTCCGTCGTTGTAATGAAGGTACTCATCATCGTCGCCGACTGGATAAGTTACATCATCGCTGTTCCTACCGCCAGCCAAACGGAGAGGATTCCTGGGAGGTAGGTTACCGGGAAGCGGTGTAAAGCTGGTATTCGGCTCCTCGCCAAATTTAGCAGGCGAGGATGGACGTGACGAGATTGCAGAAGGGCGAAGGTGTTCTGGTAACCGAGCAAGCCGCTTGTCCACCTGAATACCTTCTGTCTGAACAGCGGCATCACTAGTTGGTATATCAGATGATATATTGACTTGACAGCCAAAGTTTTTGAAATGAGGTGGGAGGCGTGGTGATCGAGGCGTGGTAGGTCGACTTGTAGGTGGCTGAATATTGATGCTGGGGATTGACAGCGGTACAGTAGAAGGCACGGGTGGCAGCGCCGGCTCTTCAGTGTCTTCCTGGGGGGTTTCTTCTGTCTGAGTGGCTGAAGACGTCGTCGTCGGATGCTCTACTTCTTCTGATGGTGGCGTAGCAGGGTCAGACGAAAGCTTCGGCGTCCACGGTGGGCTCAAAGGTTCATCCATCGTTTGCGCCGCCGCAGATACCATGGGCAAATGCGGCGATGTATCCTCAACAACAATGGGTTTGCCGATTTGCACACGCTTCTTTCGTTGATTTGCCTCAATATCGTTAGACATACTTTCCGTTTCCAGAGCTTTTGTGCGCGAAGCTATAGGTTCGGGAGGAGCAAACGGGCGAAGAGGACCAAGTTCAGGTGACGGCGGTGGGGAGTATTGTACGCCTGTATCAGTGTAGGTGGACGGCTGGGCCGCAAGGATCGTAGCCTCCTCTTCACCGTCACCTTCTAAGATATCCAAGACGCCTGGATTGGCAAAGACACGGGAGCGGGCAGCGCTCTCCGGCCGGGTAAGGCTTTCAATACTCTGTGTTCGGCGATGAGCTCTGCTCGCAACTGTTTCGCGACTCATTGTTCGTCTATGCTGGGGGCTGGACAAAACACTTTCCGTGGCCTCTGTATCAGTTTCGTCGTCCATGTTCAGCTCGTCGGCCAAGGAGTGGCCATTGCCGCGCATTGGTCCAGGGCTCTGAACCAAAGACTGGCGGAGACTGTTTGTCAAGCTCATAGTGCGGATGCTCGCAGCATCTGCGTCTCTTTGGTTATCATCTGCATCGCTTTCGTGGCCATGACTCGGGCCTGAGTGACCGTTCTCGTGGGCATGAGCGGCTTGATATGCGGCAACTTCTTCCAGGATTGTTTTTAGGCGGCTTTCTGCGACATGGATTTTCCTTTCATAGGTGCGTCTCTCATCTTCCCAGCCGTCCTTTTCTTTGGCCCAGAGATCATGAACACGCTGAGAATCATCTTCTTGACTGCGAATCTTCTTTTGAGCTACTTCAAGGCGCTTCTTAGTCTCGCCCACACTATCCACGGCTTCGTCACGCTCACGAGCCAACTCTCCCAGCGCAGACGATGTGCCACCTTCAAGAAGAGACAGCTGGCGCTTTAATGAACGGCTTTCTTTTGAGACGGTAGCGAAGTTTTGCTGCAGGCGCTCCTGCTCTTCCTTTGTAGCATGTAGGTTGGATTCGAGGCTCTCGATGAGCTTGGTTTTGTCCTCTTGATCTCGTTTAAGTGTGAGAATTTCTGAGACGAGATTTGCATGCAACGTCGGTGTAAATCTGCGAGGGTCGAGGATGCTGATGGATTCATCCGTGCTTATGTCGCGCGAAGACCTTTTGGCGGCCTTGTCGGTTGAATCCGCCATGTTTGGCGATGTGGAACGGTTGGCTGGTGGCGTTTTAGAACGTCTTCTTGAAGCCCTTCGTCTCGAATTTGTCGGTAGAATAGCTTCACTGGCAGTTAAACTGCCGCCATACTCATCTTCTGTCTCCCAAGTTGACATGTCAAGGCGACAGGTACGGTGTTGTGCAACCACAACACCTCTTTCGGGAAGAAATTGGCCAAAAGGGTGCTTCGAGGAGGGTATAAGATGTAGTTGCGACCTTGCAGACTCCTAATCAGCCTTGGGGAGCCGAACGGTTTCGGTGCAAGACAGGACAGGTGGGTGGATGCAGTGCGGCAAGGAATCCCTGCACCTGAGAACTGACGGAGAAAACAGCTCTCCACTCACTGTCGACCCATCTACGCGAGAAATGGTGGGTTAGTAGAGGAAATGCTGGTTCACCAGAAGGAAATAATTGAGGAAAAAGCAAAACTATTCGTGTCGGTAGCGGCGTGGTGGCGGGGTCTGCCCCAGAGGAGCAATTGTTGGAAACATGCAAGAGGGCTGGCTGACTTACAGGAGAAACGCGGGACTAGCGATGTAGCTTATGCTTCTTTCGCGCAGAAAAAGCAATGGGCGAGGCAATTGCTCGCAGATCTGTGCAAGACAGTGTCAGGAATGCAGACTTCTTGAGAGGAGCCGACCCCTCAGAGACAGCGACGGCTTATTTCTTCTTCGTTTTCGTTTTTCCGTCTCCTGTCTTGCTGGATAGACATATCTGGCTTAGAACGTACCTTGAGTCAAGCAAAAGGAAGAAAGATGGATCGTAGTCTCAGAAGTTCGGCCCGGTATGTTAAGGGGTTCAACGAGGCGGTGTTGTAAGGATCGGACGCATGGAAAGCAAATGCGATATTCAATACGTGAAATGAAGCGAGAGAGGAAGAAAAAGGCGTTGGATTGTTGCGAAATGAAATGAAACCGTGTAACAGCAAAATGTGCGACTGGTTGATATGTTTCGTTTGGCGGCCTGCGCGGCAATGGAACGAAACTCGGTGGCAGATGAGAGTCGACAGGCAGGTTACCTCGACACACGGCAGTCGTTAGGGTGGTCCGTCTTAGAGGTAAGTCATGCTAGATAGGGAGCGTACGCATCAGTAAATGGCCAATAGATGTCCTGGCACTCTTTGGGCCTGACGTACAGTGAGACAGGTCTTGCCCGTTCGCTCGGTTCTCTTGGGCGTTAACACAGAGTCGCCTGGAGAAAAGGGCAATATCAGCGGAAAACGGTCAAAGGCCTATCAGCGACCGGAACAGCGCTGCAGCTCTTGTGACCCTAAAAGGACGGTTCAAACCAAATCTCGCGTCCCCAACACGCGCAATCCAATAGCAAAAAGAGTCAACAGAGAGAAATTAGAGAGGCAAGAGATACGACTCGGACGCGGCCAGGAGAAGTTGGGTCTTTCTGGGTTGACCTAGCTTGCTTATTACCGGGGTTGGCGGTGGGTGTGCCGGCCTTTGGTGGAGAGGGATGACGAGACCACGACTGTGTACCTTGGCTGGGATGCTCCTTCCTTATTTCCTTTCTCTTCGTCCCTACTCCGTAAGGTACCTACATACCTTTCGCACGTACTTGGAATGCACTTGTAGGTACCTACTGCAGCGTAGACACTTGCGAGTATTCATAGGCAGGTACGACCAATTGGCCTACATACTCGTAGTAGCACCTTCCAACTGAGTTCCACGCCGTTGTTGTCGATGAACCAGCTTGGGGAAAATGTCGAACACGGCAAACCGCTGCTTTGGCCTACAACGTACATACCTGCATACGTACATACATACTACCCATGCGTCCTCCTGACCAATGGTTACTCTGCAACGACGAGCGCAATGGAATATTTTGACGAGCCGGTCTTCAATGGACATGTACTCCTGGCCTGTTGGTTGGACGGCTGTTGTCAAACAGCAAGGGTCAGCGTCCCTGGACGTATCACCACGCGTGCATGGTTGGACCAGCATTTGCTCCTCTTCTCGCAAATCTCCCACGCTATCGTGCACCAGAGGCAGCCACCAACAATGACAAGGCACGCTTGCGACCATTGAGAACCCACTCGTGCCGGGCTGGTATGTAGCCCTGTCTACCAGGCCGGGGATTGGGGATCTGTTTGGAAACGACCTGCAAGAAAGGCCCATAGCTGCGGCTGTCGACGCGCCAGAAGCCTGGAAGCCTGGAAGCCTAGAAGCGTCGCTGATGAAGAGTGCTAATTAACGCCAGCAGGGGTGCCTCCGACTTCGAAACCACAGCTCAAATTTTAGCCTTGGACACCAGGTCGGCCCAGTGGCCCGGAAATCGCGACAATCAATGGGACCACAGCCTCGTGCATGACAAGCGGCACACATGGAGCATTGTGAAGTCCTCGTGCAAGTACGACTGGGAAAACAACGAGCACATCGCGCATGGCCGACATTCACACGTCCAGGCTGATTCTCAAAAGTTTTTCTTCTTCCATTGCAAACCCCCTCGGCACAGAAAACCCCCTGGCGTTCACGTCTTGTCTCCGCCACATCTTGTCCCAGTTGTTCATTCCTTTCACGACGGTGGCCACAGAGGGGTGTTCGACCAGGGTAGTGGCCCGCTCCCGAACTGACAGCCTGTCGGAAGCCGTCCGCCCATGCGGTGACTCCGGGCATCGTTAACCTGGGTCCGCTCATAACATTGACCAAAAAAGTGCAATTTGCTCCGCCTGTTATAATTATACCCTGCAAGTCTCCCATATTGTCATGCAAGGTGACAGCAGGGGCCCTGGTTCTCTCAGTAGCCTCGGGGGCCAACTGCTCAGTCACCACAGGCCCCTCGGCTTGTCCGCACCAGGTTCTTCGCCTGGCGTTACTCTCACCGTGGAAAACTACCGGCCGCACGGAGCAACCTTCCAAGATTATGGGTTGCAATCGATGGTGGCAGACGCGCATTGAAGTTGTGCTGCAGGAAGCTCGACATCACTTTCACATGAAGCGCCGGGGAGAACATCCCGGTCAGTCGCTAAGAGCGTTCCAAAGAGCCGTCTCTTTGATGATCAGCTCAAATAGCTGAATTAGATGGCAAACTTCAGCTTCACACGGATAAAGACGCACGGGCGGAAAGCAATTAATAAGTGTGCTCCTTGATGCAAATCGGGTCTAAATATGCATGACTGCCAGTGCTGCAGGTTCGTGTTAACCTTGCAGGGACTCATCCCAATGACCAGTTCCCTGCTATATCTCCCCACAGCGATTTTCTAGCTTTCCGATGAGACTGGACGTGACATTTGACAATTTATAACCAGGATGAGGGTCGCTATGCTGTGCACAGGACGCAAGAATCCTGCGAGGAGCGATATACTCTACTACGGCACTTGACGCCGCTGCGGCTTCCTTTTGTTGAAGCACGGGTGTTTGGTCACCTAGGCTTTATGTACCGCGGCTTGTACATGTACTTGTACAGCTGCGACAAGACGACCTACTACGAGTAGTACTCGTCCATCTTCAACAGCACTGGAGGAGCCCTTTCTCTTCCTGTTGAAGAAGGGGCTCAAGGAATACCAATAAAATGCCCCATGAGCAAGCGACATCCTGGTGGAAATTAAACTGGGGAAGAGGTTTCCAACTACTCATGGCTTCCAAAAAGAGCCCACACATGGCGCTATGTGGGAGCTAGGGGCCGGCCCGGGCTCGGACAAAGCAAATCTTTTGTAGACCTGACCGCAAAGGGCGAGCCGCCATGCCCAAATTAGGATGGACCGATGGGTTCGGTTGCAAATGGTGTCCGCTTCACCACGAGGCTATTGCTTGATGGTGTGGCCCGCCAACATTGGACCTCGTCTCCGCGAAAATTGAAAAGCCCGCAAACAGTCCCGCTTCTTTAAGATTTTGGACCCCAAGAAACACATTGTGTAATAATACAGTACATTCACGAGTGTACGAGCACGTCCATTGCGACAAGCTTGGAAGCCCAAGGACTGCGGGATTAAGCCGTCATTGAATGAGGCGTGGGGTAAAGTAATTGGCTCGCTGCATCAAAAACAACACACACTCACAACACAGTACAAAGGGACACACAAGCTTGAAATACTGGACGAATCACACAAAAGAATATGATGCTTGTCTTTTGAACCCTGATATGTACCATGTGGCGCTACGCCACGAGCACAACGGGTGCTGTCCAACTGACAAAACGAAAGGGAGCTGCATACAGTAGTACTCATACAAATGTGCTGCCGCATCACAGTCCACGACGAGTAATACCCTCCATGTGCAGCTGGTGAGTGCATTCATCAACGTTATGAGCTACCCCTACTCCTACTCCTACTCCTGTATATGGATGTACTCGCCGGCTGCGGCGCGGATGAGATCCGGACGGCGGGAGATACATAGCGTTCTAGCGCCCCCATGCTGGCTCGTGCTGAAGCGAATGCAACCCAGACGATAGAACAGAGAAGCTTCCCTGCACGAATTTCTTACATGTACATCTTGCAGCTGCAGCACCCCAGACCAAAAGGAAAGCTCGGGTCCAGCAGTGTTTATTTTCGGCTCATTGCGAGACAATCATTCCGCCTCGTGCTTCAATTAGACGTTCTTCTCGGAGTCCTTGAAGAGGCATTTTTACATGAGCGGTGATCTCTCACCAACATGATCCGCAAAAAGCCTCCTCCTGCAATTTCACCTTGGAACCCTGCAACCCCAAAAATGGAATATTCAAGCCACAAGAAGTGGTGGGGCAGGCCGCAAAAACGTTTGCCAGAAGAACACAACTGCCGATTCAACCACAATGTTGGATGCTGGTTCTTCTTTGCTTTTTGTCCTGCTATTAATATTTTTAGTAGTGTTACAGTTGATGAATGGCGTCCAGGTTTCTTTTTTCTTAATATAATCGCCACCAACTGGTACATGAACACTTTCGAGAAGGATGGCATTACTTCCCAACTCGGTAATGAGCTGCTGAGCTCGCTCGGTCTCGACAAGTCATTGATTTCGAAGGCAGCGTCTTGCACTAGGACATTGTCATTTTTCTCTGTGATGGTGCGAAAGCAGTCTAATCCTGATATTTCTAGAACCTCGTCTTGTTTCCATCTCAATCACCTGAGCTGGCATGGCCGCGGCGCTCCGAGACAATGAACCTGCCAATAAGCCGGGACAGGCTATAAATCTGTTCATAGCGGATATGGATTTATACATGTAGAACTCAGAGGCATAAATAACGTGTTCCACAGGGACACAAAGTGGCCAGGACTCCTACGTGTCATGCATACCGTTATACACGCATGGTCGCTATAGTACAGGGTATTTTGTGGGATGCGACTGGCGTCGATCACAAGACTCGTGATTGCGCTTTTTTCATGACGCTTTCTGCACGTATATTTATGCGCTTGAAGCCATCAGCTTCAGACAAGATTTAAGGGGCGAGCCTTGCTGTACAAAATCAGCACATGTGTTGCGCTGTCCTCGGTATGTAAGAAGTTCAGGCATTTGGCATGCACGTGAGAGCCTTTTTTGCACAGCAAAGTACCCTATCTGCATGGCTTTAGAGCAAGTACACCACCTGAGACCATTGCCACTGGAAAAGCAGGTCGAAGAGTCAAACTGCTACTGTAATTTCTTTGAAGTTGACACGAAGCTGTCGTGGTAGACTTGACCACTGCAAGACGGGCTCCTCGCCGAGTCGTAACAGGACTCCTATATGCACTAGTTCTCCAACATCCGCACCTCTTGAGGCTATACCATTTCAAGAAATCGCCGTATAGGTAGGCTCAGCATTCTCGCTGTCGTTAAAGACGGCTACAAGGTAGAAAAGCCTAGCCGAGGCGAATAGCCCCGAGCCATGCGGGACAGTGCATCAACTAGAGCAAACAGTCATGACAACATTCCATCAGGTAGACTCGCGACCAGAGTTCCAGAGCTGCGGCGGCCCATATTACATCATCACTATACGAGCTAGAACAGAATCTCCTACCCCTCCCCGCGCACTAGTAACTTGGAATAGAACCAGCAGCCTCATCTACACTACAACCCAAAAAAATCAGTGACATCACGGGCGGCCGACAGCCCCACCCACCACCACCGCTCGCCCTCACCTCCGTTAACCCTTGCGTTAACCAACGGGTAATCTACTAGTGGCGATCAAGCCTTAGATGATTCATATCCCTTTTTTTTGTTTTTAAATCTGACGTTTTGCGAATTATCAGCCATCAAACGTCCCCGAAACTAAGAGGCCGAACCAACGCGATCCTATAAAGGTTTCAAGAGAGCCTTATCAATCGCTTCCCCCAAGGAAAAAAAGACTCATAAAATAACATTGACTCACCATTCCTTCTCCAACCAAGCATCGAAGCTACAAAACAAACAAATAAACAAAAGGCATAATGTCCCCAGGCACAATATCACCCCTCTCATCCGTCAAAGCCACAACCTTTGACGTCTTCGGCACCGTCGTCGACTGGCGCACAACCGTCACCGACGAACTCACCCTTCGCATCCACCGCAAGCTTACAGCCGCCAGTGACGACGGGGGCAACATAACACCTTCTATCCGCGCCCGTCTAGAAGCGCTCAACCGCGAAGATGAAGAAGAAGCCCAGCAAGCACAGAGCCCATCTTCACAACAACAAGGAATCGACCAACAAGACACCTGGATAGGCCGCTTCGCCGCGCAGTGGCGCAACTCATACAAGACCTTTACGCGCACCTTTAACCCAGCCACCATGGGCTGGAAAGACGTCGACGCGCACCACTACGACAGCCTCGTCAGCCTGCTGCTAGAATGGGAGCTCGACGGGCTCTTCTCGCCCACCGAATTGGCCTCGCTAAGCCTAGTCTGGCACCGTCTCGAACCGTGGGACGACTCGGTGGAAGCGCTCCACGCCATTTCAGACATGGGCGTCTCGACGGCGACGCTGTCGAACGGCAACCTCGCGCTGCTGAGGGACCTGGCCGACTTTGGCGACCTGGCGTTCCAGATGCTGTTTTCCGCAGAGACGTATGCGGCGTATAAGCCCTCGCCGGCGACGTATACGGGCGCGGTGAGGGACCTGAACGCGAAACCCGGCGAGGTCGCCATGGTTGCGGCGCATTTGGGGGATTTGCAGGCTGCGAGGAGCCATGGGATGCGGACTGTGTATGTTGAAAGGCCGAGGGAGGAGGAATGGGGTGTTGATGAGGAGAGGTATCAGGCTGCCAAGGGTTGGGTTGATTTGTGGATTTCAGAGGGCGAGGGAGGACTTGGAAAGTTGGCCAAGGAGTTGAAGGAGGTGAGGAACTAGGCATTGCTACTGGATTCTGGGGGAGCTTGGTGTTTTGAAGGTTGACTATTTTGGTATTGCTGGTGCAAACTCGGGCAGGTATACGGATGATATCGAGCTATGCATGTGCTTTTGGAATAGACACGGCGTTGGGGAGCTAGCTTATTGGAGCTTTTACACTGCGGTGTATACATTTTCTAGAATGAATTGAATGATTTGCTTACAGTGTTTACTCTTCCGAAAAAAGCCTGTCTGCTCATGTCTATAAAGACGTCTTGCGCTGGCTTTGGCAAAGCTGCGTACATCTACTAGAATGAATGGAGTGATTGCTTGCAGTGATTATTCTTCCGAAAATGGCCCGCTCATGGGCTATCAGCCCGTCTTGTGCTAGCTCTGGCAAAGCTGCATACGGCTCTCGGATGTCAACGAAACCGAAGTAAGCCCTCTTCAACAATAAAACGGTTTCCGTTCCACATAAGGAAGCTAGGCTTGCAGAAACGACAGCGGGAGCCGCCGTCACTTTCGCATTCGCCAGCACTTACAATTTTGGAACAATGTGGCGTCCTTCACAGGTGCTGTTGTGGCCGCAGTTCATTGGTGTAATGTAACGGAAACGTTGCCTTTGGAGGAGAAAGTCGTGGTTGCGGCATCATGCACAAGTCGAGGTCGGGTTGGCAGCCCGATACGCATATGTTGCGGATGGCCACACCGGTCGGCTCCGTGGCACTGCTTCCGCGGTCGTCCTTGGTTCGTCGTCGACGGCAGAAGCGGGCTTTCCTTTTGAAGGATGGTGTCCTACATATTTCAGCAACAAGCGTACTAGCTTCAAGTACGCTCCCGCGCCGCCCCCCGCACTTTTCAGACGTTGCCCCACGAAGATCATGGCCAACGACTCGGCGAGTTGAGGGGCAGGGAATGAGCCGGCCCGCCGTCTTTTCGGCTATTTTTGGCTCTCGTAGCCGACGGCAAGGACTTGACGTTGCAGCACTACGGACCGCGCAAGCGTCGCCTGTGTATTAAGTCGAACAACTTGGTACTGCGTACAAAGCCTTGCGGCGTCGCGGCAACATCCCGTCATCATGTCCACTGCAAAGTAACTCAGGCTGGCGGGTAGTGGAGGTTGCGGGGTCTGTTCCGGCGCCATTGTGTGTCTCTACGAGAAGTTGAGAGGCGGTCGGGGTCCGGATGGCTGGGTCTTCCGCTCGGACCAACAAAGGGCATGTGAAATGCGACCATTCAAATTGCTTCCGGTGGCTTAATCTCAACTGGAGTTGGGGGCGCTGTGATGATGCGGCAGAAAGACAACGTCGCATGTCCACCCAAACCATGGCCGTGGGATATCGTACATCAAGACGTATGCTTGTGGCGCAGAGGGTGGCCGGACCACATACGAGTAAGCGGCTAGTTTTGCGGCAGCCCGTAAAAGCCAAGTCCAGAGCTTGCCACTGTGGATATTTCCAAGTAGCCAGATGGAGATTGGCCTTTTCTGGAGGTGTAACGGAATGGTTTCTCATTGTAAAAGCTGGGCTGGTTACCGGCGTAAACTGGGCTGAAAGTGACCAAAGCCGATCTCGCTCCTGTTTGTGTGACGGTATGTGCTGATGACAGGGTTTCTGGCATTCTGAAAAAAAGAAACAAAACAAAGGGCCTAGTGCTTGATACGAAGCTGGTCATGGTTGTCTCGTCACATTGGCAAGACTGTACAGAGCTGGGGCGCAAAAGCATATTGAGCATCGGCGCTTGGCTTGACGACTTGAGGAGAGAAAGAGAAGAGCTGTGTGCGGAGAAACTCCACCCTTACTGGCATCAATAGCCCTGGATACCTATGATGAAGTTTTGTGCCAAAGATTGAGGTATTGTCGACCCTTCAAGATGAATTAAGGACGATAATTGGTTGTAGAATCCTGGATCCTCCGCATTAAATGCTCCTGTCGTGGATACGGATTAGAGGTGTGTAAATAGCAACTACCATCTGTCGTATGGATGGCTTGGTACAGCGTGAGTAGGAGTCTAGCTCAGAAAAGATCCGAGCCCAACAACAACCAAAGGTTGCACAGGGATGGCAGATGATGCGTCCCTCGTGGCGTTTGGCATGCAATCTGTGTGCTGCGAGGGTCATAAGGTGAAGCTGCGATCAGTCGTATTGAGTAATGATACGGCAAGTATACAAGATGGCGAGTCAAGTAGGAACTTCTTGACGAGCATAGAGAATCGATTCAGCACAGCCGTGGCAAGTCCAATGACGGCCCAGCTAGGCAGGCCTGCAGGCAGCTGGTGCTGCAGTTTGCTGCGATGCAATGTGCTGCACTATATTGCGTTTGCATGTCGATGCAGTGACGATGCAGTGATGCCGTCTGCATGCTGGGTTCTCAACCATAGAGTAATACTTGTTCTGTTTGCACTGGCACAAGGCAGGGTTTGCGCTGGTGATGGCTGCATGGTTAGCCTCGGGCCGGATCCAGCGTCGCAGCTTGGCGCGATGCCACTTTGTCAATGCGCTCGTGTGTTACATGCCGCGAATTCCTCTGAGCAAAGGCATGATTGTCTGCGAGGCAGATGCGGCTGATGCATTACATTGTAGGAGTTTGTTCCGCAGGGCAGAAGTGGTGTTGGGGGACTGCGAATCTGTTGAGACTCGTAGGATACTGGTGGTCTTGAGCCGGCTGATTGCAGGCCACTGGACCGGTCGATGAGAGATGATTACGGTAGGTGGCAGTCGAAGAGATTCGAATATATGGTAGTGTCATGTTCAAGTTGTTACAGACTGAAGTTCACGGGCCTAACTCTGTCACTTCGATACTATACCTGAGTACCTTGGGTAGGTAGCGAGGGCGTAGTCAACGGGAGCAAAGGACCGCGACTACCTCCAGGTCATAGTACCCAAGGTAGGTACTGACCTAACAGCTGTCCGGTGCCCGGTACAGAGGCAGAGCCGGAGCAAACGGAGCTCGCACATGCCTCTATCAAGCTCAACGGCTGTCTGCCTGCCGCGTTGAACCAAAAAATGTACGTAATAACCACTTACGAGTATTTCTAAGGTTGTCTTGCTTGAGTACGGACTACTGTACGTAGGGACCTGCAGAGGCTGCCGCAGGACACCATAAGGTTTTGACGCCGGCTTCTTTGCGCTAAAACAGCGGCGGCCAGCAAAACCCACCAATCTTGTTCGCTATAGAAGAGCTCAGAAGCTCAGAGCTTGGGTACTAGTAGAGCCTTTCCGAGCAGAGCTTACTCGTAGTGGCCGCCTGAATCGCCTAGCGACCGCCACGGATGGGGCGGCGAGGCTCCCTGCGGGTTGCCTGGGCGTGTCCAAGTATTACGGACCTACAGTAGTACGGTTTATTTTTTTCAGCGGAGCCCATAGCGGGCAGCATCTGTTGTCCTCCACTGTCCCTCCACTAGAGTGGCGCAACTTTGCCCCCTGCAAGAGCCTTTTGATGATTGGACACAGCGCACCCACCAGTTTTGCGGTTGTTGTTTTTGTTTCTTTTTTATCGTTTCCGTTGAATCTGGACCTTTATTTTATGGTTTATTTTGCTGGCTTGTTTATGCTTTTGAATTAATGATTACTGGCTGATATTGATCGGCACCTTTTGCCACCTTTGCCAACAAAGAAGAGTTTCTTTTTTTTGGTCGGAAGCTTGCTGATACGCGGACCGTGGTAGTGCTCCGTCGCCTCATGACCGACGCAGTGTACGAGTACAGAGTACATGGACAGCTTTGACGCTTCACAACTTGGAAACAAAGTATAGGCGGGTCATTATGTACAGTACAGGCATCTCGGGTGTCAGACACTGCCAGTCGACAGCTTGTCAATGCACAACGTCTTTGACCAGGTCACCGCCCATAGTTACTCGTAGAGCACTATTGCTTACTGGTGTTGTACTGTGGTTGGGTTTGTCTCGTATGCTACGTGCGAATGTGGTAAATGATGGGCAGAAGAACAGACTGTCGTCCGCAGAGGTGCCATCACATAATTAGGTACAGTACTTGCCGGGGTAGAGGCGTCCCAAAGCGCCTGTACAGGCAATCGAGGTACCAAGTACTTTACTGCCGGGACTCAGCACGACTGGACAGACGTTGAAGTGTGTCGCTGAGTCTTTATTCTTCGGTCTTTTTTCTTTCTTTCTGCAGCATCTTTACTGTATATTAATAGGTACCATAGCTAGTATTACGTATGTACCTCTTCCCCTCCCTCGCAGGAGCCTCTACCTACGGGTAGTACTTACCTAGGCACCGAGTTACCGGCGTGGGAGTGCTACGACGTACCTCCGAGCAAGATTTCCCCTCTGCCGCCGGCGCTTTTACGAGTACTACGGGCTCGGGTCGCCGTTGTTGCTCGATTCCATCTTTTTCCCTTCCAGGTTCTTCAAAGCTCCCACAGGGACCCGCACAGGCTATCGAACCCCCACTCTGGGCATCAGCTCTCCATCCCATCAGGCCGCCGCAGCGCGGACAAGGGTGCTAAGACGTGCTGGGTACATACCCTCCTACCCACGGCATCCCGCTACCGACCTTGAAGCTAGTACGGAGTTCACTAGCTCTTAACTCTGCTGCAGGACGACGAAAAGTCTTTCGCCTCCCACGCCGTCAATTGTACTCCGTACTGTACGGGTTACAATAGGAGCCTATTCGGATGCCGGGACTCCGCAGATTGCTTCCCGTAGAGCTGAATCTGTACCGCAATGAACAGGCCGTGTTTGTGATGCCATTTGCTGTAATCCCTACCTCATAATTACACCTCGGGTAAAGAAAGACGCATCAAATCGCCATACATAGGGAGGGCTCTTCTACACCCGGAAGAAGGGTCAGAGGCCACGGTAGAACCCGGGTTCCTCTGCCTTTTTTCATGAATATCCCATCCCAATGCTGCGGTATTAAAGCAAGATCCCAGCAACAAGTCCGCCATAGACGTACTGTGCTGCATGCAAAAACAACAGCCCTCAAAGTGCTTGCCAAACCCAGAGAACGGCTGCGGTTGATTGACCAAAGGCCAATCCAGCCCAACCCTCCTCTCCTTTGTGGGTGCACAAGGGACCGGGGCATCTCCATCTCCACCTCCACCACCAACCGCGTACCGGGTACATTCCGGGCCCGCGCCAACCCCTCTGCAGCTAGTACCTGGTACTCTAGGCCTGCCCGCTTGCATTGAATCGCCGGGCCATGCCCAACTCCAAATGGAACTCCCGCCCGCCCTCTCTCCCCCTCCTTGTCGATGAACCTGCTAACTGAACCGGCCGGCCTTCCCATGTCCTGCTCTGCCCACACGCACCAACCACACTCCCTCCCGCCGCACACACACACACACCACACACGCACACACACACACACTTTCAGACAGCTGTGCCGCCTCTTGTCATTATTTTTTTTTCCCTTTACCCCAACTACGCTGCAGCTGCTCTCCGTTTGGCTTCCTTGCTTCAAGCTCCTTAATTCCCTCTTCTAGTCTCGTGCCCAACGCTATACGACACCGTCGATATCCTCATCCATCCCAACCGACTGCTCGCGTACTGCAGCTTCCCCCTCTCCTCTCCTCTCTCCGCCTTGCCGACCTCTCGCACTCGCTCTCTTACCCCCTCTTCCAGGGTCTCTACCGCAAAACTCGCCCAACATGGCGGGCCGAATGGTGCTTTACAAGCTCGTCGTCCTCGGTGACGGAGGCGTAGGCAAGACAGCTTTGACTATCCAGCTGTGTTTACAACATTTCGTCGAGACTGTAAGCTCCCACCTCTCGGATCTCGCCACCCATTGTCTACCCCCGCCTCCAACTTTTGCACCACCCTCTCTCTCCCCTCCTGCTCCCCCTCATGCTGCGAAAAGCCCGTCCCACGCCAGCAAAAGAGAAAATAACATTTAAATAAACACAAGCTAACTTTCCGTCTTCCACCAGTACGATCCGACAATTGAGGACCAGTATCGAAAGCAGGTCGTAATAGATGGTCAACCATGCATGCTCGAAGTCCTCGATACCGCTGGCCAAGAAGAATACACGGCGCTGCGCGATCAATGGATTCGCGATGGCGAAGGCTTTGTCCTCGTCTATAGCATCGCCTCACGCTCGTCCTTTTCTCGCATCAAGCGATTCCACCACCAGATTCAGCGAGTCAAGGAGTCGTGCGCCTCGTCGCCGTCGTACCCCGGCTCTCCCATATCGGCGGCCAACCCCCAGCTTCCCGTCCCCATCATGTTGGTCGGAAACAAGAGCGACCGAGTGACGGAGCGCGAAGTCTCCACACAAGAAGGCCACGCCCTGGCCAGAGAGCTTGGATGTGAATTTGTCGAAGCCTCGGCCAAGAACTGCATCAATGTCGAAAAGGCATTTTACGACGTGGTCCGCATCTTGCGCCGTCAGCGTCAACAAGCCTCCAAGCCCTCGGGCGGCTCAGGTGGCCGCAGCCGCACAGGGAACGGCGACATCGCTGGCCGCGAGCGCGACTCTCACAAATCGCGCCGCAAGGACGGCGAAAAGAGCAAGGGACGCTGTAGCATATTATGAGCTCCCTCAATATTCTAAAGTGTTATCGCCCTCTGCATATCTGTGTCGGTGTCGTCAATGATTAGCTCATCCAAACCGACCAGGTTGCTCGCGCGACAGCTGTGCTCCCCAGCAGCCCGAGCCCCGTCAGCATCACAATCTCAGGACGCACGGGATGCCTGCGCTGTTTCTGCTCCGGCAGGAATCTTGCATTGGCGTTTTGTTGCAGTCCCTGGTAGCATGGCTGTTGCGTCACCGAACACAAGAAGAAGACTGGAGGAAAAAAAAGCACATAACATGGGAAGCGACTTTATATTTTCATTGACGATTCTAACACAAAACAACAAAGCTTCCTCGGACCGGCGAACGGCGTACGAAGAATGAAACAAAAAAAGAAAAGATACGGAAGCATAATCCTGGGCGCCAAGGTTAACGACATTTCACGCATTACGTACTGCTACTCCAATTAGCTGGCTTCAAAGAAAAGCCCTCGTATTGGAGCCATCATCCATCAACACCACTACTCCCCAATTCACTCCCTCAATCTCTCACCGATTCAAAGCCACGACTTTTCTCTCAAAGATTTCCTGTTCCTGTCAGCACCATCCAAAGAATTCGAATGCATCACCCGTTGCATATTATTTTTCTCCTTTTTTAAACTTTTCTTATCCGTCCTTGTCCCGGCATGGCGCGAAAGCCAGTGGCAGGTGTTTCTGGAGTCTTGGCCGAGTCATTTTAATCCATCTTCAGTCCACATTGCAGTGTTCTGCAGCGTCTTGGATTTTTTTTTATCTCTTTATTTTTTTCTTCTCAATCTAGTGTCGAGTGGATTGCTGGTTTCGTAGTAAAGGCAATTTTGGATACAACTTTTTGTCAAATCTATGGCCGACAACATTGTATCGAACAAAAGCGGCTGTACTTTATCTTTTTTCTTGGGGGTCTGGGTCTCGTTTGGTCAAGGCTTTGTAGGAACAGAAAGAAAGAAAGAAAGAGAGAAGCGTACAGGATATAGGACAGAAGATATAAGAATACGGGCGGTATTTTTCTTATTTCTCCATACATTGAATAACTTTTTTTTCTTGGGTTTATTTGCAAATGGGCAAGTCTCACGCTTCGGTGAAGAATGAGACTTGAGTAGCCTTTAAATACTTGATTTTGTTCGTGTACCACTGCAGATGCACGGGTCTTTGTTTGGCATTTGAAGCAAACTCGACGGGTAACAGCCATACCGTATAATGCACGCTGCCTTGTGTTGCCTACCTAGGATGTAATACATGTTGTTGTCCGGTTGGAGGGCAACAAAATTTCATCACATGTTTGATGCTCCTACCTACCGGTTCAGTTTTTGACAATCTAACCAACCGGTTTACAACATCAAATGTCCTCGGCAGACTCTGTACGTTTTCAACGTCACTGTCTTTGATAGAAAAATCAGAATCCCAGAGATTACCCTACCCTCTTTGAAAATATAAAAATAAATAAAATAAAAGAATAATATGTGCTTTATTTCATGTTGGTACTTGTACTTGTATTACATACATACATGTGAGAAGCAACAAAAACAAAAAGGGCGGCGGTCAAAACAGAAAACTAAAAACGCCACCACCACCACCAGAAAACAAAAAGGGATGTCTCTCACACACAGCCCGAAGAAAAAAGGGCATGAGCCCATGTCAATCATATGCCACGCCGCCGCCACCTCGACAATCCATCCATTCTTCTTCCACAGCGCAAACGTCATTTAAGCCGGCTCTTTCCGGGATCCCAAGCCATCTACGGCAGTACAAGTTGTATGTACGTAACATACATAGCATACTTCACTCGAAGAGCAAGAGGTGAAAGACAAAAAAAAACCCGTGACGAGTTGCTATAAATACAACTAATCCTTGTTAAGTAGAGGGCGTTTTTATTTTGCATCTTTCCCACTCCCCCCGCTTTCTGCTCGTTTCGCTCGGCAGATGGATGGATGGGGGCTTGTTGCGGGAGAGCTGGCTGGGATATATCGGATGCGAGGGGATTTCAAAAGGGCAGCGGCAACTGAACCTGCCCAGCTGGCGTAACCATCGGAAAAGGTAGGGCCGTTGCGAGCCGCTCATGATACAATACCTGGGGGAAAAAAGGATGACGCGGCGAGCATTACAACCTTGCGGAATGTACATATACATTTCTCGTTTATAATACGCACACGGCCAAGGACGGGGGGACAACAAGTGCGAATCAAGTCATGTCTATTCCAAAAAGAGAAAGAAAAAAAAAGAGAGAGAGGGCTGCATGAACCATACTGCAGACGGGGCGTTGTGCCGCCAAGGTTGTATACCCAACGAAATATCCAATTCCCATATCAAAATGTACCATTCAAGAAAAGACGCCTAACCAAATTTCTCCAAACACACATGTTCGCCGCTCAAAAATGTACCGTAAAAATATGCCTGTACGTATCTAGCAAAAGCCGTTTCCAGTGCAAGTCTACACTATTCCTTGGTAGCGTTGTCGTCACTGAAAGGACTTTTGTCCGTCGTCTTTTGCGCCTCCTTTTCGCCGCTCTTGTCTTCTTGGATAGCTCCAAGATTGGCGCTGCTTTGTTGAGAAGCAGACGCAGACGCCGGCGTGGGAGGGTCAGCAAAAGGACCAGCTTCTGAGGCGGGAGGAGCAATCTCCTGGATGATTGGGATAGATCCAACTTCTACCGAATCGTCGCCGCTGGTAGTTGACGAGGCAGATAGTGACGTGGTGGACGAGTTGGTTCCCGACTTGGGCGGGATATCAACCTTTTTCAGGCCCGTGCCCACTTTGACCACTTGAGCGCGGCCTTGCGTTGCTGTGTTGGCGTTGTTGAGGAATGTTGAGCCAACGCTAAAAGTGCTTGCCGAGCTCTCGGGTCGTGTTGGCGTAGCAAACCTTTCCATGTCAATGGCTGGGACAGGTGGTGTCGTGCTATTGCCATTGGACTTGACGCTCACAACAGTGGGCTTAGCACGCGTTCCGGCTTGGGACGCTGTCTGGACCTGAGCTTGCTTGCCGTATATCGTGGACGCAATGCTGGATCGAGGGGCATAGGACGTCCTGGCGTACGACGTGCGATCGGTCGTAGATGAAAAGCCCGAGTAGGTGGAATCGCGCAGGTCACCAGGAACAAAGAAGTGTTGTTCGTTGCGGTCCGAGTCGTTGCCATCTTCGGAGTGGTTCGCAGGGATCGGCGGAACAGGAGGAACGAGAACATCTGGCGAGTTGGGCGTAGCTCGATTCGTCACACCAGGGATGTATGCAATTTGGATAATGTTGGAAGCGCGAGTAAGAACGGTTGAGGCAATCGAGTGGACGGTGTGCGTAGATGCGCGGCGCCCAAGACCGGTTCCGTTGTTCTTTTCCACTCCGCGATGGGGGTTGGAGTCGGCCTCATAGACGGATCGGTGCGTGTCGGCGCGAGTGGCTCGCTTGGGCTTGATAAAGAATCTCCAGACAAGGTACGTCAAGATGGCAAGGACAACAAGGCCTCCAATCACACCACCTGCAATGGGGCCAGCGTTTGGCCCATCATCTTCGCTGTCATTGCTACCACTGTTGCCGCTGTCTGAGGGTTCGTCTGCCAGGCATAACGCTTTGGGGCATTCATTACAGGTCTGGACCGTGAAGGTACAAGACTCGCCTTTTGGGCAAGCTGGGCAGACTAGCTTGCTGTTGCTGTCGCATCTAACACAGCCATCTTGTCGAACCATGAGTTTGGCGGCTGTGGTTTGTTAGAATCAGACGATTTAGCGGTCCTAGAGTGTTATGTTGCACATACCATAATTCAGCGAGGACAGGTCTCGCGCCAAGGATTGCACATTCTCCATGATGCGATTTGGAATCTTGTAGTATCTGAATATCGTAGAGAGGCCGTGCTTTGCGCGTAACTGATGGGTAGTGGTGGAAATCCGTTTCACAAGCTGTTGGTGCGAGGTGAGGACGCGGTGCCGAGGAACAGGTAGCAAGGTCGGGTATCGTGAAGATGAAGCAAATAGGTACGTAAAGGATAAAAATGGATGTATTTCGTTTACAAGTAACGTCGACCGGCGAGTTGTTGTTTTCGATGCAGCGTAGTAGGAAACAAGTCGGCAGGGAAGGAGTGTAGACAGAGGCTAGCTCTGGAGGAGAAGCGATGATCGAGAAGGGTCAAGATAAACGAGAGCGGGTTCAAATGACAAAAACGAGAGACATAATCGACCTAAGCGACTGTCAACGGGAACAAGAGCAAGAGTCTGGCGTCGCAGACCAAGGTGTTGCCGACAACAGTTGGAGATTGGGCTTGTGGTTGCAGGAGAGAAGCCGGTCGAGGCCTGAGGTGGAAGTGGGTTGGCGGATAATGGGCAAGGCAGCGAGCACTGCCGCAGCAAAGGTCTCACCTCACTTGAGCGGCGGGAGGGGAGAGGGAATGTATGGGACTGGGGCTAGGAGACACGACCTGAGTGGGCGAGAGTGGTGAGGGCGGAAGGAGTCGTACGGTGCCCAAGACGAGCGAACATGACCCCGGCGGGCCACTAAGTCAGGCACACAACACCACGCCGCCAGGGGCAAAACGGCGCTAGAACCGATTTGGTTCAAGTGGGCTCGTCTCGTTAATGCGCCGTTCGCACAGTGCTGGGGCACCCCTCTGCAGGCTCAGCAAGCCACAAGCAAGGTTCCCCTGACGAGCGATGCAGGCGGCTTTCACGAGGAAAAGCCAGATGAAATGAACTGTTCTCTGCTGTTACAAGAGTCCAGAACCAACGTGGCAATTCACGCTCCGGCGCACTGTGGCGTCTGCAATCTGCAACGGCAGCCCCGCCTGCAAAGAGCGAACGAGGGATGCCGAGCCTGGTGCAATCTGCCACCCAATTTCGGAGAAAGGCGCTCTGGTCCAATGGCGCCGCAAAACAGGGCTGCAGAGTCGGGACGTCTTCGGCTGGCAGCAGATTTTCTCTGGAAAGACAAAATACAGCAGTAATACTCGTACAGAATAATACTGCTGTATCCGACTCGTAGTATTACATACCCACGCAGTGGTCACCATTGACAAACGCGGCGGCATGCGTCTATGCGTGTCGCCTTTGATCCATTTATTGATTTTCGCAATCCAGTCACCAACATGCCACCACGCCCACGTCGCACGACACGGTAAACCGACATTCCTTACTCACCCACTTCTACGACGTACTGTAGAGTATTGTGCCTAGTTGAAGTGTTTAGTTTGCTTGGCTTCTCCGAGGAATTGGTTCGACTCCCTCAGAACCAGGTAAACTGGGCGGTTACACTTTGCGCATGTACTCCGCTGTATCATCACCAGCGGCAGCCAACCCCATTTCAAGATGGTGCGAGATTTATATTTATCTCCCTATCAGATTAGACAGTCATCTCCTATCAGAGCTATGACAGTCTGTTTTTGAACCTTCTTTTTCTCCTTCCAACGAAGACCCTGCGGCGAAATCATAGGCAGCCCAACTCAGACAGGATACTCGTAGTAATCATATCATGTTTCGTATCGCTTCTCGCCTTGCACTTTACAATCACCAGACGGATATATTGTAAAACTCTTGATTCAAAACGCTCCTCTACAAATTCTTCAAGAACCAACGTGTTTAGTTGTTGCTCATGCTCGTCTCACAGCCATCGCTGAACCATCAATGGACCGCAGCATCGGTCTATTTGAGCTCGCTTTGGCCTGCAGGCACTTGGACAGTCTGCTTCGCACTCATCTTCGAGGTCCTCATCGCCTTGGCTTTACAGCTGAATTGTTTTAAAGAATATTTGGTTGTCGTCAGCATAAGAACGCTGGCTGAAACCAAGCTTTTACGACAATATGCTCAAACGCAGAGATCATCAGAGTCAACCACGTCATTAAATCTAGATTTCTCTCTGGTGGGAGCCCCGAGGGCTGTTGAGAGGAATGCTCCAGCCATGCTTCCGCGAGATGGCACTACGAGTACTCGTATGGTCGTACAGCACCCGACGGAGTGATTCAGATATTGAACAGCTGATTGGCGCCTAGCTCATCGACGTGCGAGACCTCGACAAGACATGGCCACTCTACTACCAGCGACAATGTAGCACACGAGTGCAGCAGTATCAAAATCGCATGGCCAGCGCATCAGAAGCGGCCTTGTTTTTCTGCCTATGTATTCTGCGCTGCGTGAAATGATACCCAAGAGGCTGCATGGCGGTGACATTCATTGGTCCATAGGTGGTTGCACTGTGCTTGCGGCCCAAACGGGTAAAGTGTTGGCATTTCTGAAACGCGCGTCCAGGTCCGCCTTCAATTTGGCTGTAACACGGACTCGTGGGTCGACAAGTAGCAAAACCGTGCCGATCGATAAATCTAGACGGCAGAGACCCCGTTGCACCGGGTATTTGAGGCTGTTGGCAGGCTTTTACAGGCGCTGATTTGCTTTTGGTGTGCACAATGCGTTGGCAGTCAGGCCAGCGGTGCTTGCCGGAACTGGAGTACAGTATTATGCATTGTACAAGCTACCCTGTAGACGGATTGTCTAAAGTGGTTTGCAGTTAGTCAGCTCAGGGATACTTGTGATTGGACTCACACGCTCTTGGTCGAGATGAATCAACACTGGTTTTGATATTGAGTTGAATTGCACGCCCAGTTGCTATATTGTTTCCATTATTGACGACGTTGTTGTCGTGTGCACGGTAATAACAGTAAACCTTGTTGTTGGCGAAGACATTGTAACCGTGTTCCACGGGGAATAGCGACGGTGATTTGCCAACATAAAGCACAATAGACAGCAGCAGTTAAATGAATGCCAACCCCAACTACTAGAAAGCGCAGTGAATTGACACTCGATATGATACTTTAATATCGTGCAAGATATTGCTTGTGGAAGAGTGCCGCTGCACCGCCTCAAACGCACATGCCATCCCATCAGCGGGTTGCTATTTTTGGCGCTTTGTGGCAGTGGCACGGCGCTTGCCGCGCCACACTTTAGTCCCATTCCTCGTATTGATCAATGTGCAGTGGCGGCAAACCGGCCGCACCTTGTTAGTCTGCTGAGAGACCCTTCGCATATTTTGCACCCGTGCGATAGAATGTGACACTGGAATGCAAGACTAAACTTCGAGACAAAGCTCGATTTTTGGGATTTGCTCTATTGTGCAGCTGATTGTGTAGATTGCACTGCCCACCATGATTACCTGATCTGGTGCAAACGCTCCGTGTAATAAGCGCCACCCTCAGCTCCAAGGATAGAGACCCAGTTCGCGGCTGACTTGGGACAATGATGGATGAAGGCATTTGCAGGTTCAGCCTTGCGCGCCAGAAATGTTGGACCCTCGAGGATTCTTTGTACCTCGAGGATTCTTTGTAACATTACACTCCATGAGGCTGCAGAACACAAGGTCAAGTCCTGCTGCTGACTGAGAGCTGGCTGCGGAACCATGCCGGCTACATGTCAGCAAACTGCGCCTGCATCAAGGAGGTCGCTTGCAGCGTAGCGAACAAACGAGTTACGGTGTACTCGACTGTTGCCTCTAGCCATTGATATAGGACTGTCTTGTTCATAGCTCACAGCAGCCATAACCACTGCAATGGCCAGTTACGGTAGGATATGCAATTGGTTACATGGCCCTGGATGCGTTGCGAAATATACCAGCGTGAAATTCACCATCAAGTAACCTTGTGGTGACGTCGCTCAGCGCTTACAAGCACCAAGAAAATCCGTGTCAGCGGGGATGGCCCGCCGATCCACACGGTACAAGGGCAGCGTGGCTCAGCACTTTTAGCGGGCCAGTCCCCTATTTCAGGCACCATCAAGGCACCACGAAAGAAGCAAGGAGGTACTTCATCTTCTTTGTGTGGACCACTCTAGCGCAGGTACCTCTCGTCTGGAGTGACTGGTCCTCCCGTGACTCTCCTCCCCAAGCACCACTTCACCCAAGACCTTCCAGTCACCCAAAGACGCGGCGCTGGCCTTGGTTGCTGCCCTTCCGAAACAAGATCCCTGCCCACCCTCAAAAATACGTGCCAGACGCAAATCCCATACAAACACCTTTTTCGCCTCCCCTTCTCATCTTCTTTCCTCATCTTCGTTTAAACCTCTTCATCAATCGCTTTTGCTCCTTGACAACGTTAGCCAACCCTCGCTGTTGCTAGCGTCCGCCGCCAAGTACCGTCCCGACGCCATCGGGAAGTAAACAGCGCTCGGAGCTTTGGCTAGCTGCACCGCCTACATTCCAGGCCTCGTCTCCTATTTTAAGCCACTCGCACGCACCTGCCACAACGACCTTTGTGCCGCCGCGCGCTGGTGCACAGCTTTTTCTTTTTTTGTCTCTCCTGTTGTTTACCTTGTCTACCTAGTCCCTGCCTACAGTATTTCATCTCTCGTTTCTTGCGCATCTTGCCGGCGCGCATCTGTAATTTATTGGCCTTGCATAGCGTTATTGCTTTAGCTCTCCGGAGCATCACTTAATCACCATGGCATACCACGGCCAAGGAGGTGGCCACGAATATCCCGGAGGCCATCCGCTGAACGATCTGCCTCCGGGCGGCAACGTGAGTGAAACTTAAGGCGGCTCCAATACTCATTCCGGCAGCATCAAGTCTAACAGAGAATACATGCAGTATCACATGCCGCCCCCAGAGCACGATGATGATGCAAACAGATATCTTCTGAATGAGCCCCCTGCTCTCGGCTACGACAACAACGATCGCCTGGGCATGCAGCCGCCTACCGACCGGCCGGTCTCTGCTTACAGCCTCACCGAGTCGTATGCGCCGGGAGCTCAGATGACGAGTACCCCTGCCCCTGGAGCTTTTGGTGACAACGGCTACGGTCAGTATGGACAAGACTCCGGCTTTGCGTATGGCGCACCGCCCGCGGAGAACTACGAATACGACGCCGATGACCTGAACGAGGAGTGGGTGCAGCGACAGCAGCAACCTGGCGACTATGGTCGCGGTGGTGGTGGTGGTGGTGGTGGTGGTGGTGGTCTCAAACGATTCAACACCAGAAAGGTCAAGCTTGTCCAAGGCTCTGTGCTGAGCATCGACTATCCTGTTCCCAGCGCCATCAAAAACGCCGTTCAGCCCCTATACCGCGACGTCGAAGGCGGAAATGAAGAATTCATGAAGATGCGATACACCGCCGCCACATGCGACCCCAACGACTTTACCCTCAAAAACGGTTACGATTTGCGCCCTCGCATGTATAACCGCCATACTGAGCTGCTCATTGCCATTACCTACTACAATGAAGACAAGGTATTGCTCACCAGAACCCTCCACGGTGTCATGCAAAACATTCGCGACATTGTCAACCTGAAAAAGTCTACATTTTGGAACAAGGGCGGCCCCGCTTGGCAGAAAATCGTCGTCTGCTTGGTCTTTGACGGTATCGAAAAGGCCGACAAGAACACGCTGGACGTGCTTGCTACCCTCGGTATCTACCAAGACGGTGTCGTCAAGAAGGATGTTGACGGCAAAGACACTGTTGCTCACATTTTTGAATACACCAGCCAGCTGTCTGTGACTCCCAACCAACAGTTGATCCGACCGACTGGCGACCAACCACAGAACCTGCCTCCTGTGCAATTCATCTTTTGTTTAAAGCAGCAGAACAGCAAGAAAATCAACTCCCACCGATGGCTGTTTAATGCCTTTGGCCGCATTCTGAACCCCGAGGTGTGCATTTTGCTGGATGCTGGCACCAAGCCTAGCCCACGCTCTCTCCTAGCCCTTTGGGAAGGATTTTACAACGACAAAGACCTGGGTGGTGCCTGTGGTGAAATTCATGCCATGTTGGGCAAGGGCGGCAAAAAGCTGTTCAACCCGCTTGTTGCTGTGCAGAATTTTGAGTACAAAATCTCAAATATTCTTGACAAGCCCCTGGAGAGTTCCTTTGGCTACGTTAGCGTGCTTCCCGGTGCCTTTTCCGCGTACCGCTTCCGCGCCATCATGGGTAGGCCCTTGGAACAATACTTTCACGGTGATCACACGCTGTCGAAGATGCTGGGCAAGAAGGGTATTGATGGAATGAACATTTTCAAAAAGAACATGTTCTTGGCCGAAGACAGAATTCTCTGCTTTGAGCTTGTAGCCAAGGCCGGCCAGAAGTGGCACCTGTCCTACATCAAAGCTGCCAAGGGTGAGACTGACGTCCCTGAAGGCGCCGCTGAATTCATCAGCCAACGTCGACGATGGCTCAACGGATCCTTTGCTGCCTCTCTGTATTCGCTCATGCACTTTGGCCGCATGTACAAGAGTGGCCACAACATTATCCGCATGGTCTTCTTGCACATCCAGCTTCTCTACAACATCCTTAACCTCGTCTTTACTTGGTTCTCTCTGGCTTCCTACTATCTTACCACGACTGTTATCATGGATCTCGTCGGCACGCCTGTTGTTGGTGGATCCAATGCGTCTGAGCACCATGGCTGGCCGTTTGGAGACACTGCGACGCCACTCATCAACGCTCTACTAAAGTATCTGTACTTGGCCTTCGTTATTCTACAGTTTATTCTGGCGCTGGGTAATCGTCCAAAGGGCTCCAAGTTTACTTATATTGCGTCGTTTATGATTTTCGGACTGATTCAGGGTTACATCTTGGTCCTTTCTGGCTATCTGGTCGCCCGCGCCTTCACGACGCCTGGTGCAGAAAAGATATCTCTGGACTCGGGCGAAGACTTTGTACGGAGCTTCTTTTCTGGCTCAGGCGCGACTGGCGTCATTCTTATCGCGCTCATTACGATTTACGGCCTGTATTTTGTTGCATCCTTCCTGTACCTGGACCCGTGGCACATGTTCCACTCGTTCCCTTACTATCTGCTCCTCATGTCGACTTACATCAACATCCTTATGGTGTATGCGTTCAACAACTGGCATGATGTCTCATGGGGAACCAAGGGATCTGACAAGTCTGACGCTCTTCCTTCCGCCAACATTACCAAGGGCGAGAAGAACGAGGCTGTGGTGGAAGAAATTGAAAAGGAACAGGAGGATATCGACAGCCAATTTGAGCAGACTGTCCGCCGTGCTCTTGCGCCATACCAAGAGTCGGACGAGATTGAGAAGAAGGATGTCGAGGATTCTTACAAGTCGTTCCGTACTGGCCTGGTTGTTACATGGCTGTTTTCCAACATCTTGCTCATTGTGGTTATCACGAGCGATAACTTTAACTCTTTTGGCATCGGGGTAAGTTTTTCTGCCTTTGAGCGTTTTCTCTGAAAAAAAAAAAAAAAAAAAAACTTTGACTAATATTTGTACCTTTAGAAATCGGCATCAGTCCGCACGGCAAACTTTTTCAAGTTCCTTTTGTATGCGACGGCTGTCCTGTCATTGGTTCGCTTCTTTGGCTTCCTTTGGTTCCTGGGCAAGACTGGCCTTATGTGCTGCTTTGCGAGAAGATAAGACAAACATATTCCTCCTTTTATTTTCGTCATTTGTCAATTTTAGAGCCTATGCGGAGCGGTTGGAAAAACATCGGTGGACATTGCATGGGCTCGCAAAACGGGGCACTAGACAGATTGCATTTTGCAGATACCTTGATTGCTACGTTGGCTATTCTGTAATTAGGGTGTAAAGCTTGTTAAGCTTGTTGATACGACTTGAGATTTAATTCTTTTAATACCTGAAATGTATTCCTATTCCGAAGACTCTGAGCTGTGATGGTAAGGTTGGGTGGGTGATTGGTTGGTGGCGTCGTGTAAACCTCGGGAGCCAGGCCGGGCCTATCTAATCAGACCCAACATTGCCTAATCGGGCGGGCGGTGTCGTGCGCAGGCAGAGCAACCGTTGTGGCAATGACGGACGGTAGCACCGAACCAGGCGGCCGAACAGAACTCGCCCTCCAAATCTGTCGTTTGCAGCGCAAAAAGGCCCCTACCCCCGATAATACAGTTGCATCAACGTGCGACGATCACGAATAACAAGAACAAAATACACAAACTGCAAGTTTGGGTAGAATCCGCGGGCATTTCAACACCGACAGCGCAAACTCGGAAGCGAACCCCACCTTGGTAGCGAGCGGTCTGAATCACAAGGCGCCTTGAAGCTGGGCGGTGGCACAGGCACGATGTTGAAGATATGGTCTATGGTATGTTGCTCTTCTTGACGATGGAGTTTTTGAGCATGAGGAGGAGAAAAGAGGCAGTAGAAGAAAGAAACGAAGGCTGACAAAGTGAGCAGAAAAAGGAGCAGAAGGAGGCGGAGAATGCGGAGGGGTTGGCGAATGGCGGCAAGAAGAAGAAGGTGACTGCTGCGCAACTGCGAGTGCAAAAGGGTAAGTTGTACAGGACTCTTTTGTTTTATACTCTCTTTGGCCTTCTTTGCTGTTTTTGGGTGCCATTTCCTGTTTGAATGCGGTGATGATGGCTGACGATTTTGTACAAATGCAGACCTGTCGGAACTATCGCTAGGGTCGACTATGAAGACCGAGTTTCCCAACCCTGACGACATTCTCAACTTTGTCCTGACGATTGACCCGGACGAGGGCATCTACCGATCGGGCCACTTTACGTTTGACTTTGCGATTAACCAAAACTTTCCGCACGAACCGCCCAAGGTGCAGTGTCGGGAGAAGATTTACCACCCCAACATTGACGTCGAGGGCAAGGTGTGTCTGAATATTCTACGAGAGGATTGGAAGCCGGTTCTGAACCTCAATGCGGTCATTGTCGGATTACAGGTGAGTTTCTTTTTGGCTCTTGGAGTTTTCGCCCTGGAGGGGAGAGAGAGAGAGTTTTTGTTGACAATGCGGTATCTAGTTCCTGTTCCTCGAACCCAATGCGGCGGACCCGTTGAACAAGGAAGCTGCCGACGACTTGCGCAATAACAGAGAAGGATTCAAGCGGAATGTGCGGACAGCAATGGGCGGAGGGGCGGTTAAGGGCACGTCTTACGATCGCGTACTGAAGTAGGGAGCTGGCGCCAAGCGAAAGAGACATGATTAAACGATATTCCATGGAAAGGACGAGAAGAAAAATGGGAGTGGTTAGATATAGAACGGCAAAAAGGTTATGTGACCTATGGGTTTTTTGAGGATACTGACTGAGTCGGAGGAAGGGGAAGAAGAAGGGTTGCTGCATTTACTTTTGCCTGGCGTCTGGGCATGGGCCATGCTGTTTTTTTTGGCTGTCCGTGTCTTGTACCAAAGTGTGCCGCTGCCACTTGGTATAAGACGGGAAATATGGGCATTTTCTGCTGGCGGGAAAGGGAAGATGGAACAATGTGCATGGGGAATAGCATGTATGTGGGCTGAAGGGGACAATTATTCCCAGATGTTCGGTGCTAATTCCTCTTCGTACCCCCATTTCCGCTCGCTTTTTTCCAATTTCATAGTTGTTTAGAAGTTTTACGCATTTACAGTAGCAAAAAAAAGATGACGTTATGATGGCAATGGGACGATGAATCTGGCGCGCTGTGGCTACGTGACAGTTTTTGGAGATCTAGATAACGTCAGCAGCGTACGAGCAGATCTAGATTGGTGCCGAGTACACACACTATCTCACTTCTGTCCCAGATGGCCCCGCAGCCATAAAGTTTTTGAATTGATTTTTTGGATTTGGAGAGATTTGTTGGAGTAGTAGGTTCATGGCCGCGGACACCGTTGAGCGTTTCCTACGTGTTTAAACTCAAATGGTTGCCATGATTTGCTGTTACTGCGTGAAGTTATCCAACAGGCAAATTCATCCATGAACAAGGCGGGTTACAGATATTGGACCAAGTATCTTGACATGTGAGATGTCTCCAAATACATAAATGCAATGTTTGGCCTACCCCAAGACCGGACGGGCCGGTGACCGGTGTGCTCCGTTACGAGCTTGCTGCATCTGCTATATTACCATGTGTACAAGTCCCTGCCGGTACCGCTTGGGTCTGCGACAGTCACAGCGCCGCTATCGCAGGGCAGGGGTGGGCGGTCCAGGGCCCTGGCGGGGCCAGCAGCCCAGTGGTGAGACGAGGAAAAGTAAGCTGTGTTTTTTGGCCAAAGTACAGTTTGTTGAGAGGGAGGGAATTGATGCATTTTTGCGGGTGAATATGGGATTGACGCTACTTGAAGAGGCTCTGTTTTATTTTATTTTATTTTTATAGAAGCCAAAATGGTGCAATATTGTTGGGCTTGCTGTAGTAGATTTTCTTTTTGCGCGAGTCAATCTACTCCAACCAAACCCGAGGTACATCTGCCGCAGTGGTGCTTCTGGGGAAGAGGGCGGGGACAAAAAGATATGGAGGAGTACCTGGCAGGAAACGCAAGAGCTCAGCAGAGTCGAGGTACCCTTATCGCACCATTTGGCAACCCACGTCCACTCTCGGCTGGTTTCCTTGTTGGCGCCAGTGACCAGAGCCGCAGAAGGCCCACAGCCCGGGTCGAGCACCGATCTCGGGGGCCTGCAAACGAGTGCGCTGTGGTAATTATTATGGCGGCGCGCAATTGCACCATTACCGCAGCGACCAGGCCACACTCACAAGCCAAAAGCTGGGCCACTGGCACTACGAGTACCTACTATTAACACACTGACTGACTGGGCTGCGCTCAATTCCGGCCACCCGCCGATCAAGCTAAATTTATCAAAAGACTCACCACCACACCACCAAAACCTCACCCTTCTTTTTTTTTTTCTTCCCTTCTCTCTCCATCATCGCCATCATCACCTCTTGTCCTGCCCAATTGGCGTTTCCCCCGTTTTCTGCCTAGACACAGTACACAGCTCCTCACAAAGAAAAGCGCACAATGGCCTCAAGAACCTTCCAAAAGACCCTGCGCGGCTCCCTGGCCCGCCAATTGGCTTCTCCTGCTGTCCAGCAGCGCGCTGCCTACTCTGTTGCCCGCACCGCCGTCCGCGCCACGGCTGCTACTGCTGCTCGTCCTGCTCGTGCTGTTTTTGCTCAGCAGGTCCGTGGTGTCAAGACGATTGACTTTGCTGGCTCCAAGGAGGATGTCTATGGTGAGTACCTCTTTTTCCTCTTGCTGATCCCCCAAGCTCCGGCGATCGGAAGCTTGGAGGGAGGAAGCGGATGACTTTGCCTCCCGCGATGGTAGTAAAGACAGCTCAATTGACCTGTAAATTTTTATAGAACGTGCCGATTGGCCTCAGGAGAAGCTCCTTGTAAGTTTTTGCAATTTTCTTTTTCCGCCCGCATCTTGATCACTTCAGCTCAAGCTAACCTCGCATCTTCTTCTCCAGGAATACTTCAAAAACGACACCCTCGCCCTCATTGGCTACGGCTCCCAGGGCCACGGCCAGGGCCTGAACCTCCGCGACAACGGCCTCAATGTCATCGTCGGTGTCCGAAAGAATGGCAAGTCCTGGCAGGACGCCGTCCAGGATGGCTGGGTCCCCGGCAAGAACCTGTTTGAGGTTGACGATGCCATCTCCCGCGGTACCGTCATCATGAACCTCCTCAGTGACGCCGCCCAGTCTGAGACCTGGCCCGCCATCAAGCCCCAGCTGACTGAGGGCAAGGTATGTTTTACGCCTTGTCCGCAACGAAGGTAGTCTCCAATTGGTTTGCTGACCGCTGTCCCCTCCCTAGACTCTCTACTTCTCTCACGGCTTCTCCCCCGTCTTCAAGGACCTCACCAACGTCGAGGTCCCCAAGAACATTGACGTTATTCTGTGCGCCCCCAAGGGCTCCGGCCGCACCGTGCGCTCTCTCTTCCGCGAGGGCCGTGGTATCAACTCGTCGTTTGCCGTCTACCAGGACGTCACCGGCAAGGCCGAGGAGCGCGCCATTGCCCTGGGTGTTGCCATTGGCTCCGGCTACCTGTACAAGACGACCTTTGAGAAGGAGGTCTACTCGGACCTCTACGGTGAGCGTGGCTGCCTGATGGGCGGTATCCACGGCATGTTCCTCGCCCAGTACGAGGTCCTCCGCGAGCGCGGCCACAGCCCCAGCGAGGCCTTCAACGAGACTGTTGAGGAGGCCACCCAGAGCCTGTACCCCCTCATTGGTGCCAACGGCATGGACTGGATGTTTGAGGCCTGCTCGACCACTGCCCGCCGCGGCGCCATTGACTGGACCCCCAAGTTCAAGGCTGCCCTCAAGCCCGTCTTTGACAACCTGTACGACTCTGTTCGTGACGGCACCGAGACGAAGCGCTCCCTCGAATACAACAGCCAGAAGGACTACCGCCAGCGCTACGAGGCGGAGATGGAGGAGATTCGCAACCTGGAGATTTGGCGCGCCGGCAAGTCTGTCCGGTAAGTATTACTTTCTGCCCACTTTGTGAAATGAGGAATAAATTGCTAATACTTCACTTTTCAGTGCTCTGCGTCCCGAGAACCAATAGAAGAGAGGCGGTTGAACGGTTCGAGGTTGTGAATTGGCTTGTGGAAAAAGTTGCTGCTTTGCCATGCTTGCTGCTTGGTTATTCTTGTCTAGGCTGAATATGGTGTTTGAGATACCTACTGCTGTGTAATACAAAAAACATTTAAGCTGCTCATTTATGTCATACTACGCTATCTGTCTATTTTAACCCCCTACGATTGACATGTGCAACTGTTCTTTTCTCGTCTCTTACGCCGTCTACTCGTACAAAAGTCCGACTCTTGTGGATAATCCGTCTCCCCACCAAGCTACACTCAGCTCCTGCCCCGCCGCTCCGCTGCCTCACGGTGAGTGGGATGTGCTTCTAGAACCACACGAGGGATAAAATTTCCTAAACGGGAACTGCACGTCCAACCTCACGCCAGTAGAACACAATGGAAGCAAGCATGTATCCTTGGCAAATTGCCAAATGTGTCATTCTTCATTTTGATTCACTTTCTTTCTATGCATTTAGCTCTATCATCCGTGCCAAAAAAAAGACCGAGTACATAGGGCGCACTTACACCGAGTGGAGTCCCCCATCATCCATCCATATATATCGCGACTACACCCACACTTATCGAAACCTCCATCTTCACCTTCAACACTAAGCTTCCCTCACCTTTTCCCAGGCACAGCATAACTCAGTAAATCATGACACAACCAACGCCCCAAGTACCCCTCTCCCGCTCCTCCATCCAGGAAGCCCACGCCCTCATAAAGCCACACGTCCACCTCACTCCCGTAACCACGTCGCAAACCCTGTCCAAGCTGGCCTCGTCGCCGCGCGACCTGTCGGGAACACGCTTCGAGGGCCGCACGCCTGCGAAGCCGAAGCTGAGGCTGTGGTTCAAGTGTGAGAATCTGCAGCGGATTGGAGCGTTCAAGGTCCGGGGCGCGTTTCATGCTGTTGAGAGGCTGGTGAGGGATGAGAGTTGGGTTGAGGGTGGAGGGAGGGAGAAGGGGGTTGTTACGCATAGTTCTGGTACGTTTTTTCCCCGACGTTTTCTACTTCTCCTGATCCTTTCTTTGTTCTGTTGCCTGGTTTTTCTTTTTCTTCTTTTATGCTTGGGAATGGAAGGGGAGAAAGAGCGGCTGTATCCCGTACACCATTTGCGAAATATTGGATAAATAGTCGCAACAGTTATTATATACTAACAATCCAACCCTCAAGGCAACCACGCACAAGCTCTCGCCCTCGCAGCAAAAGAAAACAACATTAAAGCCCATATCATAATGCCGCACATTTCCATCCCGCAGAAAATCGCCGCCACGCGCGGCTACGGCGCCAACGTCATCTTCAGCGGCAGCACAGCCCCCGAGCGCGAAGCCGTCGCCGCCCAGGTCATTGCCGACACGGGCGCAACCCTCATCCCGCCGTATGACCACCCGCACATTGTCGCCGGGCAAGGGACAATGGGCCTCGAGCTGCAAGAGCAAGTCGCCTCGGCTATTGCGTCCGGCAACAGCCCTTATGCCCCCGCAGCAGCGTCCAAGAAGCAGCAGTTGGATGCCATTATTACACCGTGCGGCGGCGGCGGTATGCTCTCCGGCGTGGCGCTTAGCTGCGAAGGAACCGGGATAAAAGTATTTGGATCCGAGCCGTCGTTTCAGGGCGCAGACGACGCCAAGCGCGGGTTTGAAGCCGGCGAGCGCATCCCGGCTGTCAAGAGCCTGACTGTCGCGGATGGGCTGCGCACACCGCTGGGCGAGGTGCCGTGGGGGGTGATGTTTCAGCGTAAGCTTGTGAGTGGCATGTTTAGCGTGACCGAGGAGGAGATTGTCGAGGCCATGAGGCTCGTGTTTGAGCGCATGAAGATGGTGGTTGAGCCGAGTGCGTGCGTGCCGCTTGCTGCGGTGCTGTTTGATGAGGATTTTCGGAGCTTGGTGGAGAGAGAGGCTGGTGAGGATGGGTGGGATTTGGGAATTGTGTTTAGTGGTGGTAATGTTGGTGCTGATGCATTGGGCAAGTTGTTTGGGGTTAGGGAGTGAGTGAGGTTGATGGGGATGTTGTGCTTTGGACTTGTGTTTTAGACTTTTCTTTCCTCGACGGTATATACTTGATATGCATTGAATACGTTGTATACATACAACTCCTCGCAGCACCAAGGGATACAGGCTACACAGCTTTGACAATTGAAATGCTCAAGATGTATTCAACTTTGCTCAAAACAGGCTACCGTGCTACTATGTATCATGCTCAAAATAAACGCCTTTACTTATGCAAATCAATCCACATTCTTCAACGCCTCATCCATCTTCTTCCTCCATCCCGATGCGTTCCTCTTCAACGTGAAAATACCCAAAAACCCTATAATCATGCATACGCCTGCAATAACGGTGAGCACGGGGCCGACGCCCATCGCCGTGATCCAAGGCTCTGCCACAATGGTGCCGACACAGCTGAGGATATTGCGTATAAAGTTGTTGACCGCAACACCTGCTGAGCTCTTTTTTCGGATAAATTCGGTGAGCATCGTTGTTGCAGCTGCCTGTATTACTGTTAACATCGTGTAGTCAGACCTATGTATTAGTCAGGAAACTTACAAATACGAGCATCGACGAGACACCAAATATAAATGCTCCAACCGCTGGCGCAAACCAGAATGTGCCATAATGCAGAGTCCAACCGAATATCAACAGGCCTATTGGGTACATGGTATTTGCTATCCACATGTTCTCCCGCATTCGGTCTTCAGGTAGCAAAATCAACTTGCCATTTTCGTCGACTCGATTTGCCCTTCGTGCTTCCCTCGCCATGATGTTATCCAGCCATTTTCCACCAAAGAAAGATGCAGCCATATACCCGAGTCCTGAAGGAATGTACAGCAGACCAACAATCAACTGTTGGTAGCTATACGGTGGTGCTGAAAACTTTTGTTGGATCGAGATGTTGACGACAAACAGGGCACCAAATGCAATAGCCGCCAAAAATACAGTGATTAGCACTGGCGGAAATCTCAAAAACAACAATACACTAAGAGGGTCGATGACATAATGTTTGAACCCCATTGCCGCTTTCCTTGTTTGTACTTTGGCAGATTCTGTCGTCGTCATTCGACGCAAGGATTCGTCTGGCTCCGTATCCTCTTGCTTGCGCGCAAGAGTTTCAGGAAGTAAAATCGTAAGTAGTATTAGCTCGACAAAGCCAAATGCTGCAAGGAACCACATGGTCGACTGCCATCCGAATGCCTGCGACAACGCGCCACCAATAATCGGCGCAAACAGAGGTCCTAGCAGTGGACCAAGATAAAACATGCTCATAGCCCGTCCTCTCTCGTGAGACTCCCAAATGTCGGCAATGGTGCCTGCACCCACGGCCTGGACACTTGCAGAGGCGCCTCCCACGCCAATTCGAAAAACAATCAACATTGAGATATTGACGCTGAATCCACAAAGCACGGAAAATATGACAAACATGGTAAAGGAAGTGAGGTAGATGTTGCGGCGGCCATACTGCTCGGAGAATGCCGACCACCAAATCGGAAAGATGGACATGGAAAGCATGTACATGGCGACGGAAAGATTGGTAATGGTTTCGGTTGTATTCAGCTCACGAGCCATGACCGGAAGAGCAGGGTAGAAAATGGATGAGCCGAGCGGTGCTGCTGCCGTGGCCACGGCAATAGTGACTGTGATGCCCCATTTCGTGCTATTCTTGTAGTCGTAAGGGCGTGAGACTTCTGGGACAATTGTAAACCGACTAAGAAGTCCACGGCGTTTATTGACCGAAATAATGGTCAGTGGGCGGGACACCGTCGATGAGACTCTCGACTGTGAGCGATGCAGAGGTTCATCAGTAGCCTCGGCATCGGGCCGAGCATCCACCACCGCCCCGGCCACGATGGCCTCTCCATCCAAGGTGCTTTCTTTCGCTTCGGGAGGTAGGCTGGTGCCGGAATTTTCTGAGTGAATGGATGAGTGAGACGGACTTCGGCCAGGGTCTGCGGTGTCTTGCGACTGTGATGGGAGACCCTTTTCAGGGTCGTCACTCGTCGGCATTCTTTGTATAGTAGGTGGCAATGTCCGAGACGCCAGGCGGAGAGGGTAGGTCAGACCGCGATCTTGGCTGGTGCGTCAAAACGTTCACCAAGCTTTCTCAAAGACAAGACATGCTGCCTCACATATTATTCGAGAAACTTAAAGCCCAGCAGTCTTCAACTTGTTTGAGATGCGCATTGAGCGTTGAAGATTTTACCGTCGGAGTGGAAAAGAAGTGGAAAAGTCCGACTGCCGACAGCGTGCCGATGAATAATACAGGACCTGAGCGGGACTTAGTCCGGGGACGTTCCGCGGACGATGCAGTGCACTACCAAGTAACCTGTGCGGCGGTGCTCAGCAAATGAGCGAATGTGAAGAATTTCCCAGCTTCCTGAACGGGCCTAATTCACGGGCATTGTGTCTGCCATTGTCGCTGATTTGCTGTTTACGACCCCTTCGACTCAGCGGAACCCGCCCGGCCGGGGAACTTCTGGAAATGGCACGGGCGTACCCACAGTAGGGTCGGAGGAGACCAATACCAGGCGCTATAAGCACACATTTCTCGGCTACTGGGACTGGGCAAAGCTGTGTAGGCTTGTCGCGCGATAAATTGCGTGGACATTCATCAGCTGGTCGCGGTCGTCACTTCAAGCCACCAGTACGCTCGTGCCTTTGCGTATATGGTCACGGCCAACATCGCAGCGCGAACATGCAGCGACTGCCATGCGGAAGACAAACGACTGAGAGCTGCGACAACGGGCCTAAACTAGACAAGAATGGAACTGCGATGCCGTATTGACGGGCGGGCTGTAGCGGAGGCTTGTACGAAGAATCGCTATGAGATCGTTGCACCATCGATTATTGAAAGGTAATGCACACTGCCTAGCATCAAGGCTGAGGCCAATTGGCTAGAGTCTTGCGACAAAGTTGAGCCCTGCGGCAAGTCAGTCAGTACCCGAACCTGTGGGCAATACGGATCGACAAACCACTGGTGCCACTCTCGGAGCATCTTTCGTACTGGCTAGTGTCCTTCATCATTGCCTGCGCCAAAGAAGACGCAACAAATCTGGGCCAAGAATGGGGAAAGAGGTGATATAGAAAGGTCAGAGAAGTGTAGATCATATTGAAGAATAGCTGTCTACAAACGGGTGTGCCAGCTGCGTTGATGAGGCTGCCAGCCGTAAGGTCAAGTGTTTACTTAAGAGGTAGGTAGCCGGACACAGCCGAGGATCACACGTGTGTCAAGACGTTTTGTAGACTCTTACTTGATATCTTGCGTCTCGAATTCGTGTAACTACTCTTAACTGCTTAGGTCACAGTCACATCTCCTGTAAACATCACTACATCCCAAGTACACCAATCAACCAACATGACCCTGTAACATGTAACCGCAAGAAAAACCGCGGCACAGAAGCTACGTCATTTCCGCACCACATGTCCCAAATCCACATCTGCATCATCCTCCGCCGGTAGTATAACGAAGCGACCTAAAAATCTCTGGTTCCTTTACTAGTAGATGCAGAATCTTGCGCTATTTGACCGTTAATAGGCCCGTGAGATATTTACAGCCAGTCTTGGCATCCACCGGTGCCTTTGACAGCGTCGCAAAAGGCGTTGTGGCACCAAATCCAGCCTATCACGGCCCCGTATTTAGGTGCTGCTGATGTCATGGCAGCGGCCCTTTTCTGCTGATTCGCGCACCTCTGCGGAGGGGAAACCCCGCGGTGGTGGGGTGTTGTCTTCTGCCGCTGCTGGTTGGCAGAAAAGCACATGCTCGACTGCGCTTCCTGGCCAGCAGACCCTGTTTAGATAAGACTCTTTAAATATCTCGCATCGTCTCAACTCCGTTTGCCAGAGTCTCATCTCTTCTCCTTTCATTACTCATAAATACCCTTTTCTAATATACATCATGTCTCTTACGAATGCATCCCCGGAAGCCGCGGCTAGCGAGGCCAAGACGGCTTCCTTCACTCTCGCCTCCCTCCCCGCATCCGCGCGAAACGAGGCCCTTGAGGCAATTCACGATGCTCTGTCAAGTGCGAAAGACGATATCCTAGCTGCCAATGCGCGCGATCTTGATCTCGCTCGCAAAGCTGCTGCCGATGGCTCTCTGAGCGAGGCTCTTGTGAGCCGTCTCGACCTTGGCAAGAAGGGCAAGTGGGAGGACATGCTCAAGGGCATCTTGGATGTCCGCGACCTCGACGACCCAGGTAAGCTTCTAAATTCTTTTTCTTCAAATCATGTGTCACAGAACTCTTACTTACTCTACCAACAGTTGGCAAAATCTCCATGCGCACAAAACTAGATGACGACCTCATCATGGAGCGCGTCTCATGCCCTATTGGCGTCTTGCTCATCATCTTCGAGGCTCGTCCCGAAGTCATTGCCAACATTGCCAGTCTGGCCATCAAGTCTGGCAACTCTGCTATTCTCAAAGGTACGCTTACACTTCCCTACTTTCTTCCTTTTAATAAAAATCCACAACTAACACACCGCAGGCGGCAAGGAATCTACCGAATCTTTCGTCGCCATCTCCAGCGTCATCTCCTCTGCCCTCGAAAAGACAAAGGTGCCACTCGGCGCCATCCAGCTCGTCACCACCCGCGACGCCATTGCCAGCCTGCTCGCCCAGGACCGCAATATCGACCTCGTCATCCCCCGCGGCTCCAACGAGCTGGTCCGCTATATCAAGGAATCTACCAAGATTCCCGTCCTCGGCCACGCCGACGGCCTCTGCCACATCTACCTAACCGCCTCGGCCGACCAAAACAAGGCCATCAACGCTGTCATCGACTCCAAGACCAGCTACCCGGCCGCCTGCAACAGTGTCGAGACTCTCCTCGTCCAAGACTCTGCACTGCAGACCGTCTTCCCCGCCGTGGCATCCGCGCTCGCTGAAAAGGGCGTCGAGCTGCGCTGCGACGCTGCCAGCAAGGCAGCCATTACCTCGCTCGGCCTGCCCAAGGTCCAGGACGCTACCGACGCCGACTTTGACTCTGAGCACCTCTCCCTCACCCTCTCGGTCAAGACGATGCCCTCTGCCGAGGCCGCCATTGCACACATTAACCGCCACGGCTCCCACCACACAGACTGCATCATGACTTCTGACAAGGAAGAGGCTGAGCGCTTCATGAACCAGGTCGACTCGGCGGGTGCCTACTGGAACGCCTCGACTCGTCTTGCTGATGGCATGCGCTATGGCTTCGGCACAGAGGTTGGCATCAGCACCAACAAGATTCACGCCCGTGGACCTGTTGGTCTCGAGGGCTTGACCATCTACAAGTACAAGATTCGTGGTGATTACCAGGCTACAACTGGCTATGGTAGCGGCGAGGGCAAGAGGCCCTGGAAGCATGAGGCCATGTCTTTCTAAGGACCTTGTCTAGGATATAGGGAAAAACAGAACAGGATATGACGTGACAACATATAAAAAACCAACTATATGAAAATGAAATGAATACCCCAAACTATGATACGATTAGAATAGTTGACGAAATTGATAAAAAAAAAGTCGAATAACATGAACCGAAAGTAACTTGATAGTGGCATACAACATTGTATTACTGTTTTATAAAGCTGAGCCCAACATTTCATTGTCATCACTCATTCCAGCCGATTCCCATTCCAACACAAATATGTTTAGAGTACAATTTCTGCCTAATCCCACTGCCCATAACAACAAAAGAAATCACCCCTCTCTAAATCTTGAAAATTTTACATCCCCACGCCCAACAAAACAGTCGAAAAAAACAAAATAGCATCCTTAGTTGTTCATGTCATACTGCTTAATCATCTCAGCAAGTTTGTCTCCCTCAGCCTTGAAGTCGAGGAATGAAACATTCATGGCCTGGTATCGTATCCTGCAATTTTTGTTAATGTCGTAGGCTTGGACGGGAAATAGGGAATAGGGTGGCATACCTTTGGGCTTCGCCGTAGTTATCCATCTTGGCGCGGCATCTGAATTGAAGCTTCTTGCAGTTTACTGCCTCAAACGCTGCCATGAACTTGGTATCGTCATTCTCCTTGAGTTCCATCAGTTCGGTGGCAGACATGCCCACTATCGTCCTAGCTGTGTCGTCAAAGCAGCTTAGCCACTGGTGGCTAGTGTGATCGGCTACGTTAATAGACAGAATATATCGGTACTCGGGCTTGTCGTGGGCAACGTCACACTTCTCGCAGCGCCAGGTTCCGTCGCCCATGTCAGTAACCTTTTTGTTGCAGCCTTGCGACAAGCACGCCGGGTAGCAAAAGTTGTCCTGCTTGGCAAAGACAATAGTTGCCTTGATCGTGTAGAAAGCCTGTTCGTCAAGGCCAAGGTTCTCCTCCTTCACCTGGGAAATTGTCTTGATCTCGTCCTTGCGGCCAGTGGCAACGCCTACCGAAGCAAGACCCTGATGCGTAGCAAATGTGTCCGTCCTGCCAGAGGAGTCGTACCAACCCTTGAGTCGGTGAGCGTCGGGAATATCAGGGTCGAGAGTCATTGTGCCAGACGATAGCAGACTCAAGCTCTTGCCGCCAAAGTCAGAAACCTTGGTACCCTTGAAGGCAATGACCGACTCTGGCTGAGCGTCAAAGGAGTTCGCTGTCTTGCCCCAAATGGTGACGCGAACAGAGTATCCAGTGTCATCGACCATTGTGAGCTCACGCTTCTGGAACGGATTACCAGTCTTCTTTGACACAATCTCGCTAACCTCTCCTGCTTCCTTGAGAACACCAATGACATCGACAGTATTCTCTTTTTCGACGCTCTGAAGTTCTTGGATCGTGCAAAAGTTGAAGCGGACTTGTGGGACGTTTGTTTGGTCTTCGGCCTTTTCGATCACGGTATCTCTTTCGAATGCAAGCTCGTAGTCGTTGGGGAGATTGGTGAACTGCTTCTTCGCCAGGGAGACTCGGCACGGGCTGGAGATGTAGTAGACAGAGCCCTCTTGAAGAACGTCAAAGAACGCGTCGCACTGGTCATTGAAACCAGTAGCCTTGATTTCACCACTTTCGTCGAGGAGGTTCACGCTAAACAGCTTTCCCTCGCCTGTAGCCTTGTGCCAGGTTTTGATATCCGACTTCTGGCTGACACGCGCCTTGATGGTCCACTTGTGAGCAAAGGGTGAAAGACTCTCGATGGGATAGATATTACTGCCGGCATGCATGGCAGGCCGCGAGGGCATAGCCTGTGGCTGTGGCTTGGTCTCTTCCTTCTTCGCCCCGTAAAAGTCGTTTCCGGCGATGGTGGTCTCGGTAGACTTGGACTCGACGACACTTGGGTCGCCAATCTTGTCGAGAACACCGTACGATTCGATTACCTCGAGGTCAAGAATGACAAGGATACTGGGAAATGTCAGCTGGTTGGAGGGTCATAGGTGGCAATAAATGACATACTTCTTGCCCTTGAGATTGTTGGGAGTGTACTGCTTGATGCGCGCCAGGCAGCCTCGGACGAGCTTCTCATCATGAACGACGTGGTTGGCCTGGGTGGCAAGCATGCTCTGTACGTAGTTCTGACCGTCACTCATGACAAGACGGTATCTGTCCCCTGCTTGGGCCGATGGTGCCATCTGCTTTACCTGTAGACACTGCACGACAGGAACGGGGAAGAGCTTTGCAGCTTTGTCGGGGTCATTGAAGATGACGCTGCTGAGGTTAGTATTTCTATCAGATTTTGGCGCGTTGGTTCAGCATTGACTTACTCCAAGGACCCCTTGGAGAGTGCGGAAGCGGCATCCATATTCGGTTCTTTCTTTGCTGTAGGAAGAGGTTGATGTGATGATGCTAAACAGAGGATGTCGTTGACTGCACCGTGAACTCGAGCACTGAATATTCCGTGAATCGGTCACGTAGTGGGGGCGAGACGCGTCGGACGCGTTAAATGGGAGATGTTGCCCCGCAGCCAGAGGGCGACCTTTGCCGCAAACACAGTGGCCATCACGTGCAACTCGTTGGTTACTATACGTCTAGTTGTCTGTTAAAGGGCGAAACTCCTAGCTTAAAACATTTTTTTTTATAGTGCTGACGTCGTCTAGACTGTTCTATCTTGTACAGTAAAGTAGTTTGTGGCATGATGGTGGTCGCAATAGTTGCTGCTGTCCGATATTAACACAGTTGCTTTGTGCATACTCGCTCACTAGAAGTTTTGGTCTTGAGGGCTATTGGTGAGGAGTTATTAGTAACCATGTTAAACAAACTCACAAACATTAGTATGCAATATTTGCATAATAGCGAACCTTTACAACCACCGCGTAATTCTCATGCAGACCAGGCTCTTGTGCAGCGGCTACCAAATGCGGGGAGGGAGGATACGCAACGAAGCGAAATGGGAGCACAGGACAGGTTTAAATTCTAATTAAAACTTATAAATGTTGTAATTCTGTATCCGTAACAGTAACAGTATCTAAAGTCGACCTACATGTGGCATGGGGCTGGATCGCAGAGCGTTTAGCTCTAGCGTTACACGAGTTTGGAGCCTACAGCTTGGCGCTTATGACGTCCATGCAGGCTCCTGCGTGCCCGCCTTGGAATGGGCCACAGCCCACTTCCTGGCAACGACCTCCAACGGCAACGCTCTAACCTTCAATAGCAACACACTCTTTACCTTTGACACTTTATACGTTTTCTAGCTCAGAGTACTTTGCCATGGCTGACAACGACAACGCTACTAGAGCTCCAGAGAGCGACGCGCAGGAGACTACCATTCCTGGAGACACTTCTGCGCAGACCGGCCCTACGATGGGTGAACACTGTGTTACCGATAGACCAACCCGTGAGCCAACTAGCGACATGCTCCTTGCCTTTGGCCCCAAATCACTGACTTTTCATAGCTTCTGGGCAGTCTTCAACTGGCGAAATCGTGAAGCTAAACGACATCGACGTACGACCCCGCTGCAAACAGGAATCTCCAAGACGCCTTGCTAACAAAGCTGCCAGGTATACATTTCGAAGCCGTCCGACTACCCACACTCGCAAAGCAAGCTCCTCCTCCTCCTTACCGGCGGCACAGGCATCAAATCCGTCAACAACCAAATCCAAGCAGACAAGTTCGCCTCCGAGGGCTACGTAGTGCTCATGCCTGACCTCTTTGCTGGCGACGCGGCCCCAGGCACCATGGCGATTACCGACGACTCGACCTCGGTCCTCGAACAGATCAAGCTCAAGGCTGCGGAAGTCACAAAGTCTTTTATGATTGACATGTGGCTTGCGCGCGTCACTCCAGACAAGGTGCTGCCAGTTCTGCACAAGGTCATGGACGCTGCAAAGGACCAGTACGCCGACGCCGTCAAGGCTGGCGATGGCATCTACGCTGTTGGATATTGCGTCGGAGCGAGATTTGTGCTGCTGCTTGGCAAAGAGACCAAGACGGAAGAAGGCGAGGGTAATGATGAGGAGGCCGCGCAAGCCAAGACGCAAGGACCGTACATCAAGGCTGGTGCGCTGGCCCATGCTGCGTCTGTGATTCCAGAGGACTTTGACAATATCAAGGTGCCTCTGAGCTTGGTTTGCGTTGAGCAGGACCCTTTGTTTTCGGACTCGGTGAGGACCGCAGGCGAGGACGCCATGTCCAAGGCCAATCTTGAACATGAAGTACAGGTGTACCCTGGCGTCCCTCACGGTAAGTGCTTCATTTTTCATGTTTCTGAACTGGGGTCTGAAGTGTTGCTAACTCGATCATAGGCTTTGCCGTCGTTGGTGAATACGAGGACGCCAATATCAAGCAGGCCCAGGCCACAGCATACGAGCAGATGCTGAAATGGATCCAGGAGCATTAAGTCAATGGGATATGAGACACATGCGACTTTTCCTTAGCTCTCTTTACTGTTTCACGTAGCGAAAGATACTTATAACGACTAAATCATAGCAATCATCAATTTTTGTTATCCTTCATCTTCTAACCAATGGTGCAGACAATCTTGCCCGAGTTCTTAGCCTCCTCCATGTAGCGGTGCGCATCCTGGATCTGCTCCCACGGGAAAACCTTGTCGAGCACAATCTTGAAGCTGCCCTTGACGAAATCAGGCATATACTCCTCCAAGCGGTCCCTCAACTTGCCCTGATAGTCCTCATCCCGGCTACGGAGGGTGCTGCCCTCAATGCGCAGTCTCTTGAACAGAATCGGCCCAATATTCGCCTCGGGAACCTGCGCACCGCCCATTGTGCCGAGCATGACAATGCGGCCATCTCGCGCCGCGGCATCAAGGTTCTTTTGGAAATACGAACCGCCAACAAAGTCAACAATGTAATCCACGCCCTTGCCACCCGTACGCTCCTTGATTTCCGCCGCCCAGTCCTGCGTCTTGTAGTTGAAGGCCGCCGTGGCGCCAATCTGCTCCGTAACAAAGCGGCACTTGTCATCCGTGCCGGCCGTGGCATAGATTTCCGACGCACCAGCGATCTTGGAAAGCTGGATACCTGCAATGGACACGCCAGAGGCACCAGCATGCCAAAGGACAGACTTGCCCTTTGTAAAGCCCAGCACGAGGTGCAGCGCCTGCGTAGCCGTGATCCAATTCTCCGGCAGGGTGGCGCATTGCTCGTGCGACAGCTCGGCGGGCTTGTGCAGGAGCATCTTGGAGCTTACGGCAATGTACTCGGCGTACGCGCCGCCGTAGGCAAGGCCAAAGACTTCGTCGCCCGTCTTGAAGTTGCCGTGGTCACCGGGACCAAAGGACTCGATTACGCCGCTGAACTCTACGCCTAGCGTCGCGGGGGCCTGGGGAGGGACAGGGTACATGCCGCGGCGCTGGATAATATCCATGCGGTTGATGCCAAAGGCGTGGATTTTGACAATGGCATGGCCTTCGGGGGCCGTGGGCTTGGCTGTTTCGGGGTTGATGTAGAGAGCTTGGAGCTCGCCTTTGCCGCCTTGGATGTCTGGTTACGCGGTGTTAGATTGCTCCGGCGATGTGTATGAGGGAACTTCTTACCAACTGCTTTCATTGTTCCGGCCATTTTTGACTGATTTGTTATGCTAGGTTCGTGTGTAATTTGTGAGGCTTTTGATATTGATTAGGTATGAGCTTGTGCTGTTGAGCTTGGGGAGCTCTTTGGCCTACGACGTCATTCCATAGTCTGGGGCAATTAGTAATCGCGATTCTAGATCCAGCCAAAGACGTTTTGTGGGCATTGGGAAGCGCTGAGGGGTAAAGTTTCGAGCTGTGGAAATAGCATGGATAAAACTGCATTCTATCAATTGAAGTCTAGCTAGAAGCTTCTTTTTGGGAAGTGAGCGACGTGCTGTGATGATCACTGGTCGTGGTTGTCGAATCGACTCCTTCCGGGTGACGGACCGAACCGCGGAAACCATGTCGCAACGAACTTGCACAAGCCAGGGCCGTTGCAGCTCACTCACATGGTACATAGATAATGCAACGCCGATGCATTCTTCATCAATGGCTGGAGCTTAATAGGCTAATAAGCTGCTAATGCATTGTATGTCCACGTGCTATTCCGGTTTTTCTGCACTGCCGCGTAAGAAGCAGCAGAGATTGACTATTTGAATTGCACGTCTCAGTCGGGAGGCATTTCTAAAAATGGCGGCCGAGCAGATTACAGGTAATTTTCTGAAAATAGCAGCATTCGTCAGTGATATGTACCGTCATCCGTTCCATGGAAATTAAATTAAAACAACACACTCAGGTCCAATATATAACAGGGCAGGCAAAATGCAGGATCGTCGCCTGGGACGGGGACAAGGACCGGGACAGCGGGCGGCGTGGGACCAGCACAGGCCGATCCGAAATGAGCAACAAGGCTCCATGGAAAGAAAAATTCTTTAAAAAAAAAAACGACTAGGATCTTGTTGGGATCTCATTAACCAATACGGACTACAAGGATTGAGTAATTATTGTTACAGTACACTTTCCAGTTTACGTCCAAGGATATTACCTGCGGTCTAGAATGCACAGGGCTGCGCAGTTCTGCTATGGTGCCAGAGTCGAGTCAGTCTGTAATGAACTCCTTATTATACGTGTAATTCTGACACAGACCATGTTTCACGCTAGTAGGACGGACTCTGTCATCTTGCCCCGGTATAGTGTGCAGATGCCGGGCAAAAAGCAAGGAAAGGGAAGCGGCAGCCTCGTAGTCATATTAGGAAGCTTACTATTATTATGAAGGAGATTCAGTGCTGCTAGCAGATCTACGGTGTACCTTGGGGGAGTGGCGATGGCCTGCCGCGTTCCCCGATGTCATGGAAAGAAAACTCAAATAGCACGCGATTGGAGTGAATCTACCAGTACAAGTTTAGTACAGCGTGGGACTCGGTCCGGCTTGTTCCCAAGAATCGCCACTGGTTTACGTGGCTGTAACATGGCGTACAGTACTGACCTACATACATACGAGATGTGCGCATGGCGATCGCAATCAGGCTGTTTGCGGTAAAAAGTCATGATTACTTCAATGTATCTCAGTCCGGTTTAGGAGAGGTGCCTAATTAATGTACGGAGTGCTTGTATGTAGACGACCTTGACTAAGCTTATCAGCGTTTCATCGCGGCTCTGTCGTGCTTACCCATTTACCCGTCATCTTAAGTTTGGCGTTGCAATACGTCGTGGGTACGAGTATTAGTCTTTTCGTACAAGGAAAATAATGGTGCTAAAGTGGTGGATTTGAGAGAATGAAGGCTCCACGACTCTGCGCTAGCTGCCCCAGGGAAGTGGAATCCTGGGAACGGATAAGGCTTCCGGCATGAAAAAGCTTTTTGGCTAATTCATCTCAGGTATGTTGTAGGGAGCGGAAGAGCAGGACTGATAGCCAATGGCAAATGGGAAATGGGTATTATGCAATGGGGGTGGTAAATGGGCAGTGAACAAGAAAAGACTCGAGACCTGGGTTTTAGAAATCCGGCTACGTACGGAGTACCTCTGGTCGGTATACGGAGTACAGCATTTCCATTTCATAGGTACATGCTACATAATTCTGGCCGGGAATAATATCTCTCACTTACTTGGTAACAATTGCTGGACCGTGGACCATGCTATGTAGTGGATTTGGTCTAGCCCAAAGCGAGAGTACTCGTACGTTAATAGCTCAAAGCTGAATCAGGCGATAACGCGCCAACGCGTTTGCTGCAAAGAGGCTGCTTGATCATGACGCGGTTCCCGGTAGTTTGGGATAGGCTAATGTCATGTAATTACAGGGAGCAGACATCAGACGGTGCGAGGTGGCGCGAAGAGGCTTAAGAGGCTTAAGAGGCGTTCTGCAGAGCGCCCAACAAAACGAGACTTTGGGCGTCGGTAATCGGTTTCGAGGCAGCACTCTGTATTCATGTCTCTTATTATCAGCCTAGACAGAACTCGCGCGGTTACCAGAGGTACATATTACTCGTATAATAATAATGAGCTTGGGATATTGCCGTGGCCGGATGGGGGACATTTACTCGCAGATCCATCGATGAAATCGAGGCGAGTCACGCCTTCAGCTGAGCCGGTTACTCATACGACCAAGAGCTTGGAGGTGCGGCTCAGCTTTCTCCAGTCTCCGCTACAAAAGATACGGAAGAGGTTCGGGGGGGGGCGCTCGTGTTGTATAATTAGATTCCGGAAAGCCTCTCCGCGGCACCAAAAAAAAAAACCGGAAAGATGGAAAGCGTTTTTTTGGCTCGTATTTCCCGCCCGGGCCGTCCTGGTTACGGCGTTCAATGGAGCTGGCAAAGATGATCATGCCTCTGATGGGACAGACTCCAGTGCAGAGTGCAGGGGAGAAAGGGGAAGACGGCTGCAGCCGATGTCGAAGCAGAAAAGCCAAGATGGCGAATCTTGAATTGTGGAAAAAAGACCAAGTCCAGCCAAGGTCTAGGAAATTGTCCTTGACCCTCAACAAGGCCTCTTCCAGGCAGATCCCAGCATGACCTGACAGGGGGAGGGTCGTTTGATTTGCTGTCCTGTCGTCCCATTTTGGAATCACTGTGACGGTGAATAACGAGATTGCTCGAGCCATGCGTGCCAGGGTGCCTGAGGTGCCAAATACCAGCACTGTCACAGCGCGTTCCAGGCGGCTTTGGTTCTTTTCTTGGGCGAGTGGATAAGGGAATACGGGCCAGATACCACTCCTTACAGGGAGCTGCCCGCTGTAAGTCGTTCTGCAATTTGGGTGGCGTCGACCCGACACACTAGTCCAGGATCAGAGAATAGCCTTTTGTCTACTGCGGTTGGCCGACTCCGCCGTCACTGCACGCAACAAGGAGCTTGGCAAGGTCGCTATCTTTGTTGTATGAGCATCGGCGAGACAAATCGGGCAGCCATAGGGATATTAGGTTCAAGCATCGACTAATACCGCAGCATAGTCGGGGATGGAGCCGTACCTTATCCGTGAGATTGAGCATAGATCAGTTGTTCAAAGTGGCAAGAGACATCTAGCCCGATTAGGCATCTTGGCTTTTGGTGTGCTGCAGGGACATCAGCCAATGGTGGCGCGCCATTCCGGTGACTCCTGACTCCAGGCAACGCCGCCCTAAACAATACGAGGGACCTAATCACAGACTGAGAAAAATTTTCCCCATTGGCCTATCCAAGCACAATCTCTTAGACGCACACCCCCTTTGTTGCACCGTCGAGTCACTCGAGTCGTGGACGCCCCCAGCAGACTTTTCTCATTTGGGTTTTCCCAAGTTCCAAGGTTTTCCGAAGTGACGTCGTTTTCTTACGACTTCTTACTCATCGGCGATCGCGAGAGGCGCAGACTATCGACGCTGTGACTAGAATAGCACACACCTTGGGAGCGAGAAGAAAACCTTAATATCCGGTTGGCATGTTTACAGCTTGCCTCCAGCCAAGTAGTTCTACCGTGATGACTTGCGCGGCCCGTCAGTGCTGTCGCAGCTTGTATGCAGGGTTCAATCCGCAAAAAAAGAACCAGAAAAAAAAAAAAGGGCGCCGCCGTTAACGCCTGATGAGGGAGATGGTAGGGACTTGGTGGCCACTGAATCTGCCAGGTACCAAGCAGCCACTGGGCGCTTGCATTTTGGTGGTGTGGACCCTTGTACTCAGTCCCATTGTTCCTGCATTAGTGGGCGCTTTGGTGCGCCAATGCGCACGTCTTCGTGCAAGCCTCACACTCCCCTCTTTCCCCCTTTTCCCTGCTGTAGGCCCTGGATAGGAGGCATGACAGTACCTGGCCGCTGGAAATTACAGTGCATCGCGGGCAGTGTCCAAGCAAGAATTACTGAAATTAGTGCTGGTCTGGGCCGGAAGAGTCGCAGGAACCAGGCTGCAATTGACCCTGGGACTGGAATGTCTTAGATAGAGCGATACCTGGAGCTCTGCCGAAGCTTCCGTGCCGAAGGCATGTACCCACGTAGCTGGGTGAATTTCCAACACCGCCCGCCAACACCTATCCAAAAGATGCGTGACTGACTAACCGGACTCGAAAACTGGCAAGCGATACCAGACCGTCGGAAATGGTCAACAAACGAGCGACCTGTACCTCGTACGAGTTGGCCGCATCGGAATCACCTCGGGGAATGTGCGCATCGCCAAAAGAAAAAGGCTATATCAGCTAGGCTTTCGCATTGGGGATTTACAGGCGACCAGATAGCACCGTGGCATAAGCACAGCCTGGTTTACGCTGGCTGTCTCCATTGCAACAGTGGTTCTCCTCCACCAGTGACCCAGAAATTCGCTCGTTCGGTGTAGCTGGCAGTCCGTTTGCGGCTCTTGGAGCTTTGATTCTGGGCGCTGTAGACGGGCGGAGAGTGCTGGTAGACACCTATTGTGGGCGGTGTTGTGGTGCCGACGGCCCTGGAGAAGCCCAGAAATAGAAGTCGCCCCAGCACCCAAATCGCAAAGGATGGGCGGGTCGTTGCGAGAGAAGAAAAAAACAGCTGTCGGCTATTGTTACCGACACGCCCTCCCTGCACTAGCCTTGGGCCGGCGGGCCCGCCGTCATCGCAACAATGGATCCGTCCATTTCGCTCCTTTCTTGTTACCCAGTTCTTGCCTGCCTGCCTGCCTGCCTGCCAGAAGGAGACGGAAGATGGGCACTGCCAAACAACAGGCCATACCCTGGTCGGCCCTCCCATCCCAAGACCGTATAAATCACCGTCGCCTCCAAATCTCTCCCTCTCTTTCTTCCCTCCTTTCCCCTTCACTCACACATACACATTCGCTATCACATACTTGACTTTCAGTCAACTTACATTCGTTAACTTACATACCTAATCGAGCTCTCCGAGTTTCAAACCTAATACCGACAAAATGAAGTTCTCCGTCGCCGCCGTTGTTGCCGCCGCTGCTGCCGTCAGCGCCAACAAGAACGCTACCGTCGTCACCGAGGTTGTCGATGTCTACACCACCTACTGCCCTGGTCCTACTCAGATCACCCACGGCTCCAAGACCTACACCGTCACTGAGCCCACCACCCTGACCATCACTGACTGCCCTTGCACCGTCACCAAGCCTATCACCACCACCTCCTCCGTCGTCTGCCACGACTGGTAAGTTTTTGCACGTCTTTGTCGACGGTACTGGAGCATTGTTGCTAACTAGACTTGTCACAGCCCTACCAACAACGGCACCACCACCGTTGCCCCTACCGCTGGTCAGCCCACTTCTCAGCCCCCTGCCGTCACTGGCGGTGCCGCTGCCGTCGCCCCTGCCCTCGCTGGTGTCGCCGGTCTCGTTGCTGCCCTTCTGTAAATTATATACCCTTGAGAGTCGCTATTTGGTCAGCAATGACCTGAGGAGCGTTGTGAAGGGGATATGATTTGCGCAGGCTGGGAGACGAGAAGATTGGAGGAGGATGTATAGACTACTCAGAAATACGAACATACGACTCGGAGTACCGGTACATATTCGGTCAGGAACACAGAGTTTCCTGTTGTATATTCTGTTTCTATCTCGGTGCTCGAAAAAGGGATCTGCTCGCCTGTGGCAATCTACCATGTGTGACGTCTTTTTTTCGTTGCTGGGAACATGACTGGATTTCTTGATAGCCAATGGGTTAAAAGGGGGAGCTACTGTCTGGCATGTCGCGCAGCGGCTTCTACATTGCTCGACAAACATTTGATAGAAAAAAAGTCGTTTATTACCACCTCGATTAAGGGTTCCTCAACCATTTTGATTCGGAATTATTCATGTGCTTTGCTCTCTATGGACTGTTTGGGGTTGCAGCTCTGACTGCTGCAGCTTGAGATTGTTCTGTAGGTAGTGGGTGCTTGGGTTTTTACATGTTTCTTCTTTCCTTTGTTATAAGAAAATGCCGTTGGGTGTGTTTATGGCTCTTTCAACTGTACATCAGTGCTTTTCAGGTAGTCTTGCTTGCGCATAGAGAGTAGACTACACAAACACTGCCGAGAGCCAGTTTTGGCCCGACAATAATACTTGGAATATCTGATCCAGCCATGATTGCATGTGACTGTACAGAGTACGGGGCACGGAGCGGGATGACTTTGTCGTCATGGATACTGTCAAGGCTCATGATGCTGCAATTTGGCCGTGACATGTAGCGACGAGTCAGACTACATTCAGCCTTTACTCGTAGTTGGCAAGGAGCCGTGCGCAAGGCAATCTTACGCCCGTTTGCCGCATGATCTGGTGTAAAATTACGCTGAACCGACGCTCGGGCAAGACTGTTTGAACAACCTATGATAATATTCTACATGTATCGTACCATCCTGATGGAATTATTGTACATCAACGTGAAGATTTGCCTCGCACACACACACACACTCTCTCTCTCTCTCTCTCTCTCTCTCAAAAATGTCTCGCCCACAGCCATCCACCAAAGAGTTCTCGTATGCCACGCGTTGGCTACAGGGGGGATGGGGTGGGCGGCGCGCGCGATCAGCAAGGAAGAAAAAAACCTGGGCCAAGTTTTCTTTGCTTTGTTTGGGGCGCTGCGTGGGATTGGATGGGCGTTGGTGGGGCCGGGGATGATGCGAAATTAGATGTGGAGCTACGATTGTTGAATGTACCGTTTTTTGTTCCTTTTGCGGCTTTTGGTGGGGGGTTTTGGTACAATGGAACCTCTTTGTTTTAGGTAATTACCTTAGTACGAGTACAGACCTACTCGTATGGAGTATCTGCGTGTTGTGTATGGGCGTGTGTGATGAAGATGAGTACTACTACTCGTATAGCGAGCATTCAACCTAGGTACTGCTGATAAAACAAATGCCAGGAATTCCCTTCTTTCGTATTATTTCTACTGAGCAGGTTTTTTTTTGGCATGATTTCAAACGTACCATTTACTTCAACCCTCGCGCAGCAACGGCGACGCCACCCGTTCTGCCAGTCTCGGCATCCGGCACCACCTAGCCAGCTAGCCAGCCAGCCAGCCTCGTTGGAACTTAACTATCCTACCGAGTACTCCGTAATGCTTGCGGCTTTGCAAAAATGTGGCTCCCCTTGTTTGCCTTTTTTTTTTCTTTTCGGTACTTCTAGACTCTGCATATGCATGGGTTAGGGGAACTTTTTTCTTCTCTTTTTTTTTTTTTTGCTTGGTGTCCGTATTGGGGAATGAGGCGTTGCTTTCGTTGCTTATCAAGAGAGCCTAGACTCTTATGTCTGTTCCGACTCGAGGTCGCTTCGGTGCGAAGTCCGTTGCGGGTTGGATGGGGCTGCCGTTGCGAGACCGTTTTATGTTTGTGCAGTGTACAGTATATTGCCTGGTTCATGCGTCATGCGTAGGATGCGACCGCGTAGTTTGTTACCTACATTTCTTTGTATATCAGCTTGAAGTGTTGTGCGTGCATGCATGGGCGTGGCGTGTGTACGCAATGCGTAGTCTGGCTGCAGCACCCCAAACTCTGTTCTGGGGTCAATGGCACGCAAACGGAAAGCCTACAAGACGGATAGGTAAAATACGAGAATGTTGCGATCGCGAATATCGTACGACTCTGCGCTTCCTGGGGAATGTCGGTCGTTGGTTGGAATGTGTTGTTCAATATTTATGGAAGTGGTCTGACCAGGCCTACCCTATAGAGAGTTTGCGTTTCTGCTCCGAAAATGGACCTGCTACTGTAGCCTAGTGCCAGGTATAATATATACTCACAAACAGCTTAAAAGGTTAGTCACCTATTCTGGTAGTTGATTGTGGCTTGCTCAATGTCATTTATCTGCTTGGTGATTCACGCTGCGTCCAATAAGACTTTGATATATTAAATCACATGTACGAGAATAAATAAGTTATCTCGGCGGTAGACATTGAGATTACAACCACGACAACAGGTATATCACAAATATATGCGACTCTTCAGTCAAAAGACATCAATACCATTTTACCAAAACTTTAAAATCAACAACATCTTACACAATGCCTACCGCTTCGACTCAGAACACCACCTGGCTTTCAAATGCGTCCTTGTCTCGCCAGAGGACCGGCAAACTTGCTCAGAGCTACAAGAATATTACAAGATACATAATTCCATTCATTTCATACGAGACGCAATACTAGCCTGTGTTTTCTTCTTCACCAACAGCAACATCCACATCCCTCTTCACTCTTACATGCTCACCTCCGGCGTAACGGAAGCTCGTTGAGCGGGGCTTCCCGACAACCGAGCCCACGGCCGCTAAGCCAGCACGTCTCCCTCTCTCATTGGTGAGACGGAGCCCAGATCCCTCGCCTTCTCCACACAAGCTCTCTCCTCTACCGTTTGACATCACTTCGAATAGCCGCCGCCTATATAGCGATTCCCTCTTTTCTCTGACAGCACACCTTGCGTTTCGGATAGCATCATTGTTAATTGATGCATAGCAGTGCGTTTCTCCCACGATTGCCCCCAGAGCGCTGCGCCTTGTTAAAAAGTTGCCGACGTTAACCGAACTCCCAGTCTCGGCTTTCTACCTGAACGACGACATCCCTCAGCCCTAGCCCAGAGATATTCCAACTTCTAGAAAGGCTCACACACCGGCACGCGTAAATATACTACCATGGCGCCGACACATTTGCAGGATCAAGTTCTGCAGCGCAGTCTGGAGAATCCAGAGGCCTTCTGGGCGCGCCAGGCGGCGCATCTGCACTGGCACAAGAAGCCAGATGCGACGCTGCGCAGGACCGAAAAGACGCTCGAAAGCAACATTAGCCATCCTACATGGGAGTGGTTTTCGGGTGGTGAAATCTCCACCTGCTATAATTGCATTGACAGACACGTCCTCGCAGGCAATGGCGACAAAGTTGCCATTTACTTTGACAGCCCCGTTACCAATACGAAAGAGACCTACACGTACAAGCGACTTCTTGAAGAAGTCGAGGTGCTTGCTGGTGCTTTGAGACAGGAAGGTGTCAAGAAGGGCGATGTGGTTATGCTCTACAGTATGTTGACTTTGAAACCCTTGAGAAAACACAACAGCTAACGATGAGCCAGTGCCCATGATTCCTGCCGCGCTGGTCGGTATCATGGCAGTAAACCGCCTCGGCGCCATTCATTCCGTCGTATTCGGCGGATTCGCCCCGAATGCTCTGGCACAACGAATCGACGCCTGCAAACCGATTGTCCTGCTTACCGCCTCGTGTGGCATCGACGGCAACAAGCCTCCCATTGCATATAGACCGTTGGTGGAAGAAGCCCTTGACCTGGCGTCTCACAAACCTCAGAGAACAGTCATCTGGCAGCGTGAACAGCTTCGCTGGGGTAAAGCAGACCGTGCACGCCGCCAATCGACATGGCAAAAGTTTGCTAGCAGCTCCAAGGCACGCGGCTTCAAGGCTGACTGCGTGCCGGTGAAGAGTACCGATCCAGTATACATTATCCATACTTCTGGTACGACCGGTGCCCCGAAAGGCGTTGTTCGTGACGCGGGCGGCCATGCTGTCGGGCTGAACCTATCCATAAGCTACCTGTTCAATATTCATGGCCCTGATGATGTCATCTGGACTGCCTCTGATATTGGTTGGGTCGTTGGCCACTCGTACATCATCTACGCGCCACTACTTGCCGGCGCTGCTACCGTTTTGTACGAAGGCAAGCCTGTCGGCACGCCTGATGCATCCGCGTTCTGGCGAGTTGTCGAGGAATACAAGGTCAACAGCATGTTTACGGCACCGACTGCGCTTCGTGCCATCAGACGTGAGGATCCAGAGAACAAATTCTTCTCCAAAGTCGGAGAGCGCGGTGGGCTGCGTCAGCTCAAGGCGCTTTTCCTTGCTGGCGAGAGGTCGGAGCCAAGTCTGATCTCCATGTACCAGGATTTACTGGACAAATATGGCGCCCAGTCAGCTCACGTTATCGACAACTGGTGGTCGACCGAGGTAGGATCTCCCATGACAGGCCGCGCACTCACACCTCACGTCGAAGAAGATCGCAAGACAATGGTACGTAATCATCAGCTCCCAGGCATCAAGCCGGGCAGCGCCGGAAAGGCCATGCCGGGCTTTGATATTCGTGTTGTCGATGAGGAAGGAAAAGAGGTTGAGAAGGGAAACATGGGTAACATTGTACTCGGTATGCCGCTTGCACCCACGGCATTCCGAACACTGTGGGCAGACGAGGAGCGCTTCTACAAGAGCTATCTCAAGAGGTTTGATGGCAAGTGGATAGATACCGGCGATGCTGGATGGGTTGATGCAGATGGCTACGTTCACGTAATGAGCCGCAACGACGACGTATTAAACGTCAGCGCTCACAGACTGTCGAGTGGTAAGTGCAGATACCCTAAGCAATATCCTGCGAAGGCTAACAATCCTAGGCGGAATTGAGCAAGCCATCTCTTCCCACCCTCTCGTTGCAGAATGCTGCGTCATAGGCATCCCAGACGCACTCAAGGGCCAACTTCCGTTTGCGTTTGTTACGCTATCAACAGCCGACCACCCCTCTTCAGCCGTCCCTGACGAAAAGCTCGCAGCAGAGATACAGGAGTCGGTGCGCAAACAGGTCGGTGCTATTGCATCACTGGGTGGCATCATCCAGGGCAAAGGCATGATTCCCAAGACGCGCTCCGGCAAGACACTGCGACGAGTACTGCGTGAGCTCGTCGAGAATGCAGTCCACGGCGATTTCACAAAGGAAGTTGCTGTACCAAGTACAGTGGAAGACGTGGCTGTTGTGGATGTGGCGAGGACAAAGGTTAAAGAGTACTTTGAAGTCATGGGACATAAGCACCAAGCAGTCGAGACGAAAGCAAAGCTGTGATGGAGATGTATTACAAGTTATGAAAGCCTTGCCTAATTTGGATACCAGTGTGAAAGAAATTGTTCATCACTGATGCACGTGTCTCTTTGTAACATCTTCACCGACTTGGCTTCTTATACCGCCATTTTAAAGTACCGTTTGTTACACCAAAAAGGGCTAGAGTATAATGCACTGACTCCTGGGCTATATGCAACCATCCGCTCGGGTCCATGTTACACCTTTTTGTTTTTTTGTGCAGCGGGCGGGTAATGCACACGTGTTGAGAGATTACACGCATGGAATTTTGCAAAGTGTCTTGGTTACACGGGCCCAAGTTGTACAGACAAGACGGTGTACACACATGGATGCAATGGTTTTCAAGCACCTTATTTTTTATCACAACAACTTGGACATATCAAGCTCCAAAGTCACCTTGTTTTGTGTCAATTTCACCAATTCCGGCTTGTCGCGAGAAACAGTCTAAGCTGAGTGTCCAGTTTATTCAAAGCTTAGCAAGCACTTGTTGTTTTTGTAACAGCATCTTGGAATTTTCTGTATTATATCAAAGACTAAAAAATGACTGAATTCTACTTGCTGCGTAGCACCCGGCAATGCACGTATCCATTCAAAGACACGCACGACACCAACTGTACAACACGGCAGAGTCATCTGCGCCAGATCCTCTTGTACAACACACCAGAAGAAGTAGTCTAGTAGCACAACCAGCACACACGCACACACATACAACGAGACCCATGCAAAGGCATACACACACACACCCCCTCCCCCCTTTAGAAATACAAAGTGAAGTGGTTGTCACCGCACAAAAGGAAGATGAGGGGCCCTGCCAATACTGTGCCACACCAGGGCGAGAGAGCGCTTATGTATGTACTAGTGGCGGGTGGCGGGATCAACTTGCTTGCCCAACCAACGGTAGACGCATCGCAATATAATAGCAAACTACCAATAAGAGTCTGTAAACTACCAAACCAAATCCATTCGTCAATTCGCCTCGCGGCTGCGTATATCTAACGTTAAAAAATACATGGCTAGTCGGTTTTGCATCGTACTGTACAACTCGTTGGGTATCAAACCAACTTGATTGATGGTACATCTCATCCATGCCGAATCAGGAAGTATCCTTCGAACATAACCCGTACACACTCCCCTGACCCCTCGACGCAATTTTGAGGTTGGAGAATCTCGCTTCAGGGAGTCTTTTGCCCGCCTTGATGCTCTCTAGCACCCTGTTTTTCGTTGGACACCAGCGGTTAGCCAAACATGAACCCAACTCAGCCAATAGAAGACAGCAAAAAAACGAGGAAACTTACCATTCCACACCAACGTATTTGATCCCACACCCCCCAACTCGTCTAATCTCCTTTTCCATTTTCCCACCTGCCAGCCCACCGCCCGCTGATCCAACCAGTGAAGCAGCTCTTTGGGTATTATTCCCTGCATCAGCAGTAGAAGAAGAAGTGGCGCGAGTCAAAGGCGTAGTAGGCGTAAAATAGTCAGAAGAAGCAGTCGCCCTGCCAAGGATGACGTGCGTCACCCTTCTCCGACCGAGATGCAGGGACATGTTGGCGCCGTTTTCGCATAGCAGGTGCTTAAGCTTGTGGTCTGATATCAGCGGGAATGTGCTCCCGTTGACGTATATGACCAGCCCATCAAAGATGCCCTTTTCTTTGCAAGAGTCATCTAAAGGCAGTGTAGACGCAGCTGTGGAATCACGACGTAAACCTTGTCGCATCGTTCCGGGCTTTGCGAGCATTTCCACGACTGTTTTCTGCGGCTTGGACTCATCCTGTGCTGCTGCTTCGCCTGTGCCGTCTTGCTGTCGAAACTGGCGATTTATCATCCGATTCCGCCTATTTCGCCAGCTCGTCTCTGTTTCCCCGGGGTCAGACTCGCCCCGGCGAGCTTCTCTCCGCTGATGGCCGGTTGAGGATGAGTTCCATGGATCCCATGGGCGTTCGTGAACGGAGGGTGGTGGCTTGGGGAGCGGTGCTGTGTAGGTCTTCATTTTTGGACAAGCCACGCCTCTTTAGCGGTTGTGATGTAGTTGATTGAAATAGTTAAGCAATGGTATTTATGAATTCATGATTCCGGATGGTGGGGTTTTGGGTTTGTTGCGCGTTATTTGGATGCAATATTGGAGTGTTTTGTCCATCGTCTCCAGAAATTCACGATGGAGGTTGACTCGGGTGGGTTGCCCCGTCAGGAACGCATTCCTACGACGCCTGCCTCCCTTGCGCGACGGATGATGCCACCGTGACAATCGAGAGAAAGATAGTTTCCTTGAACAAAATTCATCCTTAGCGAAATTGCCATGGAAATAAGTTTCGTACTCTTCATTGTGCATCACAGTGAGATCGTTCCCTTGTGTAATGGTACAGCGTGAAGCTGTCAGAGGCTTAATGACGTGTTATAGATATGCCAAGGTAGTTGAATCCTCGTAAAATGTCATAGTAGACTAGTCATATGTTTTAAATACGCCTTGTAATAATATACACAAAAACGTTGAAACGTTTCCTCTACAAACACAAAACCCCCATTCTATCAAACTCGCCATTAAAATGCTAATACATAGTCTTTCCCATAATGTATTTATTGCAGCCTCCAAAAGGCTGAAACTTTTTTACTGCCTCAGAGGCGGCATAAAAGCCATCCCATCACCCTTGTCACCATCTACACTCCGACTCCTCACATGGTCTCTCAGCATCCGCAGAATCTCACTGTCCTTCCACCGCTGGGGAACTGGTCTATACGCAGGCTGGAAATTGCCCACCGTCTGCGCCCACTCGCCCTTGGGCGGATCTCTCTTGGTCTTGATGCCCTGCTCGCCGCCATCGTCCGTCACCTCGTCGGCGGGCACGGCTCCCGCGCTGGCAGAGCTTGTTGCCACTGACGGGTTGGTAGACGAGCTGGGCTCGTGCTGCGTGGCCCAGTAGTAAATGTCCCAGTCGTTTTCGTCGAGGAAGCGGTCAAATTGTGCCAGCTGCTCACCCGTCATGGTGGGGAGGTAAGTTGATGCAAAAGTTGAGAGGAGGAGGTCGCTTTCGAGGGTGCCGCGTTTGCGGGATTGGTCTGTTTTTGGTTGAGTGTAAGCAGTTTATGCTTTTCATGATAGTTTTTTAATTTATTTTATTGCAACTGTATGGAATTGGATAGATGACTTACAGATGAGGCGTGCTCGTTTGGTATTTTCATCCTCGCCAACTCTGCGCAGCGGCTCAATGCGAAACTTGGCGCCTTGCAGCTCGCCCACACCGAGTTCCTGCGCCTCGGGCTCTTCCTTCATGCGCGGCATTGGCTTGGAGTCGCTGCTGCATCGCATTGCAGACGTGCAGAGCGTCTTGCGCGCAGCGAGGCGTTGTGTGGCCGTTAGCCGGCGAGCGGCCATCGGCCGGATGGCTGCGAGAGGGTTCATCCTTTTTGCCACTTGATGTCGCGGGTGGTTCAGATTATGGAGAGGTTGCAATTGTCGTACTATAGGCTACTTCTCATGTACTGTGTAAAGCAGCAGTCGTCGCTTTCTGTATGGGAAACTGGCGATGTCTGCTTGGATCTCGAATTCAGTGAAATGTCGTCGTTGATAATCTGGTGCCCTTGTCGGCTTTTGCGGGTGGAGCTGTCCCAGTTGGGGCCGGCTGTTCGGCCGCGGGAGCTGCACGTGATGGGCCGAGTGTCGGTTGGAGACTTGCTAGACTGAACATGTTGAACCAAGATGAATGGGATTTATAATTTTGAATAATATATGAAATTAACTGAGTCTTCAAAACATGATAGGAGAGGCTAGAAAACTAGTAAACCGTGCCGCTGTGGAAAGTCGTCGAGGGGGATATGTCGAGATAGACCCTTGGAAACATGGCTTTGAAGTCTCCAACCAAAACTATCAAATTGAGTAAAGAACAAAATAATTTTACATGTGAGAGTGAATTACATATACGACGTATTCGATTCCACTATCCACTATCGGCTCAAAAACCAAAACTTACCGAAGCCCATGTCAAGTGACATGGCCAGCCAACAGCCACCACCGTAGCTCTCGATCTCCGCAAACCCACGTATAATAGAACAAGAATAACTCCTGCAAGACTCGTGATACCAAACCCACTCACCAGTATCCATCCGCCTTGCCAATAATCTACCCGCAATTCCATCGTACTTGTTTCCCCCCCCTCACCTCATCACGGCACTCGCATCGCACAGCATGGCCAATCCCAATAACGGCATCACATCACCAAAAAACCACCCCATCTCGACTCCACAACGCAACATGGCCGCAGCTTGCATTGCATATGTACTCATACAGAGCGGAGCATAGAATAAACACACACACACACACACACCACACATCTTTAACAGAGATTGTATGTACACTTCAAAGCAGTACCCGCCCAACAAGTTACCAAAGTCCCAGCCCACAATCGTACCCGCCGCCGTAAAGAGTGGTCCGAGATGCCACGGGTCTCTCTCTCTCATCAACACGGGCGGAACCCACCCCCCCATGTTCACCATCAACGAACATATTGGGTCTCCCGGGCGTATTCCCCGCTCCGTTACCCATGTCCCAGTACTCGTAACAGAGAGAAATCCCAGCCATGTACTTTTTTCCAAATGCTAATAAAAAGGCCGTTTTTTGTGGTAACATCTCACAAAGTGAGCCCAAAACCGTAATGGCAACTGACAAATGAAAGGCGCCGTTGGTCAACGGCTGCAACAACGTAGCACCACAGCAAAATACTACGGTTTAAATTTAGTGTCGAGTTTCTACTACTGCAGGGCCGGTTCAATGCGAAAGATTCCCTTTCCACCCAAATCGATGTCGACGCCATGCGCCATGCGGCTAGCTGTGGAGGAGGGAGGGCTGCATTGCAACACACCGCCGCGGGCTCCGCCGTTGCCGCCGTCCACCGGGCCCTTCCTTGCCTGTCCCAAATAACCGCCCGTTCTTATTGATTCCTCTTTTTACCCTGCAGGTTTGGCGGCTCCAGAACGAAAGCCGTTGGATGTGCTGCCTCCGGATGTATGCATGCATGCGTACATGTGTATGTACATGTACGTACGGGCTAAACGGGCAGCTTAATCAACGGCCCTTGCCGGTAGTGAAATTTCAAGCATACATACGTACATTACTCGTACACAGAGAAAGAGGCAGCATCATGGCACCCTTGTTCGCTGTGCTTTGGTGTTACCCATTCAGTAACCCGTGTAACCGATAATCTCACGGAGATGGCCACTACCGACACCAGTGCTACGTCTTGCATTTTAGGGTCTTGCACAAAAAGAGCTGACTACGTAGCTCAGCCTGCCTTTGAGAGGATGTACTCGTATGCATGTATGTCTGTGTGTATGTATGTATGTAGAACGCTGACTGAGCCTTGCAGCAACGTACTAAAAGTTGACTTCCTCATACGAAACAAGGACAAGTCGCAGACCATCCATCTGATAAGTAAAGACAAAACGTAAAACAGAGCAAAAAAAGAACAGCCCACAAACCGGACTCGCCGAGTTCCTTTGTCTTGGACAGAGCCAATCTGACAATGAAAGTTGGTGTGCACAGCCAGACCATCATCAACCACACTAATAAACACCACACACACACTCTCTCTCCCACACACACCCCCCTCCCAATAATGCTGTACTTACTCGCCTTTTTTCTGCCCCCAATCAACAAACCACTACCTAATCTGTATTTATTGCTCGTCCACCTGACACTGACCCATGGAAGAAGCAGAAACAGAAAAAAACGCCGCAATCATCTCCCCCCACCCGCCATCAATCAACCCGGACGGACACCAAGGATCTTTGCTCTCTCTCTCTCTCTCCCTTTTCTCTCTTCCGTTCAACTCGTACGAGAAAGTACGTTTAATGCTTCGGGAGGAACCACCCCCGCCCTCCGATATGCAGCGGGTACTCGGTTTTCCCACTATATTGCCGTATCACAAAGTATGACGAGTACATCTCTGGTACTGTAGGGGAGACCAACCTGGAAGAAACTTGTAGTTACCATGCACAACATTCTGTCAAGTACTGCGCGTATAATGTACAGTACCAGGGTAAACGAGTAACGAGGCCATGTGTGAGTGGCACCCGCTTTGTCCAACCAATGCAAATGCACAAAATCAACAATGTAGCCAGCCGCCTCAGCCGCCCGCCCAGGTTTGGACTGCAAGATGAACCAGCATAGCCGCCCATCCATCTCACAAGAAGGGGGTCGTCAGAAGGAAGACACAGACACACACACACACACACACACAAAGTAAATAATGAAAAAGCGTCTCCTCATTCTTCATCGCTTCATTCATCCGGGACCACCACCACACTCCTCCTCCACCAGGCGAACCACTTTCTCCTCCTCTACCTCCCCTCCCACTCATATCAGACAAGGATTGTCCAGATTACAAGGGTTCTGCTTCTCTTGTCTGCGAGTATTCGACAAAGTCCAATAAAGCACGCAGCCTTGTCATATCATCGACAGTTGCGCTACATCTTCACAAGAGGGAATTCTCACACCATATTGGTCCCATATGCCAAGGTTTGCACAAGTCCCTAACCAGTTAGTAGAGTTGTCTTGCCTGTCCCAAGCACCGATCTCCCATGCAACCAAGTCCCGGAGGACATGACCCGACAAGGTACAGAATCGTGCTGCCGTCATGCATTACCTTGTCCTTTCTTTCTTAACCCGCAGAATAACCAGGTATATAGAGTACTCATAAGGAATAAAAACATCGCCCTACGCCCCCAAGCTGTTATGCCATACACGCCCCCCCGACTCCCTGTCGTCGCTTGTTATCTACAAGCAAGTAACAAGAAAGAATCGCCGCTCATCATTCCCGTTTTCTGCAACTCAGCGACCCTCTTCCCAGTACCCAGAGTAAGCCACGCCGTCAAAGTGGCTTATCGAATGGGAGGGCTGTTGTGCAGAAGGCCCGATGTACCACGGTACATGTCGATAGGTGTAAATGCATCGCGCCAACATGTGCCACCTAAGACTGTCCCACGTAACCTAGAACACGCCCCGGGTTTTGTTAGCCTCTGCGTTCTTTGAAGGCTTTGCTTATTAGCTGAGCCTTTGTCTACTCGTAGACGGGTGATATCATTGTAAGAGCTAGCTCTCGCCCGGCGGCTTCTCTTACTAGTAGGCCAGGCGCTAATACCGTCATTTCTATGTAACTAGCGAGAATAAAACAAGTTCCCCCAAAAGCCACCATAAGACCATAAGACCCGGCTGAGCCGGTCAAGCCATAGCCGAATAGCACGTTTCAAAAATAGCCACACGCCTACGAGTACACAGCTGTACTGTACAGCGCATCGCTCTCATCACAAGCCCTTGATAATCTCCAATCAGCTTTGTCGCTGTATTATTCCGGGGTTGGCTAAAATAAGGGCCCTCTTTTTCTAGGCTCCCCGTGTCGTTTGGCTTGTGGTGCAACTCTCTTTTTACCTTCGATGGCGTGCACCATGCGCATCATACTTGCAGTACCTCGTAGTTACATCTGGGCGTATTTTGCGACTCACTGCCACGAGCACTCCTTGTGGTACACATCTGCATCGTCGGGATTTATGAACCACATGTTTGCTGCTCCTTCATCGCCGAGGGTGAATGATAGCGGTCGGCAACTCGAGGCTGACGGAATTCCTTAGCTTGCAGGCCTGTTAATTATTCACCTATTGAAAACAAAACCTCTGCAATTTGCGAGATCCTGAGGCGAATAGCAAAACGGACGTTCAAGAGGGAGGCTGCAGCAATGCCTGTAAGTTTCCCGCCCTTTCCCACCTCTTGACCTACGGTGGACTTATGGAAGGGTAACATTCCATGCGCCTAGAACACGGTGTGCAACGCCAGAGCTTCTGTCGCCCACGACACAGGGTATTCCAGGTTGCAGCCCTGCGCAAGCACGCATATGCAAGCTTCCATCGCACCATCCGATGCGGGAGGCTGAGTGGGTTTGCACAAAAGGTGGGCAATGCTTGCATTGACGCATAACAGTCTTCAAAAGCCGCTGTCAGTCGTGCCGAATGGCTCCCTCATGACAGCTGCCCTGGCATATGTAACGACTGTCACCTCACAGCAAAGGCATATTGCGCTGCATGCATTCTCCGTCCAGAATGAAGTCGCGGCGCTCATTAGCTGCTATGTTATTGCCTCATTAATCGGGGGAGCCACCAGCAGTGTGTTAGCCTGTGCTTCCGCGGTCTTCGTTCAAAACCTCATTGTCTGCTGTACGAGTACAAGTACGGACTACGGAGCACTTTGCTAAACCGCTGACCAGGCTAATTCCCCACTGGGGCTGACATTTTTTGGATGGCTTCGCTTTAACTGGACCTCGCAAGCTTGGCCACCTTTCACATGGTTGGCATGGCCAGCGAAGCTGCCCGGAAAGACAGGGGTCTACGGCTCGGGTGTGTGATCCCCCCATCACACGCCAGCGAGGTGCCTCCCACATCTCATCGTACATTGCCAGCATGGCGCGGAAACCGCAGCTAGGCCAGGCCTCCATCCCATTTCATGCCTCCACACGCTCCTTTGACTTCAACCGAGGGGGGCAGCGTGGTACATCTAAAACAGTTATGACATGTTTCTACTACCGCCGAACGAGCATTCAAGAGCTAAACGAGCCCCTAGACAGCACAGGTCTGTTCAATCAAGAACAACAACAACAACAACGGCGTTGCCGAATTCTGAGTACAGAAGTAGTATCCCTTTTCTTGTTAGCACTCCTGTTCGTACCAGGAATGGTCCGAAAGCCTCACAGGCACCTGCTCATGCAGGCCCGCAGGTACCGCACCAGTGCCGCTGGGGCAGACGGGAAGACTAATGTACTGTTCTTGCCTAGCCGCTGCACAAAGGTTCGCCAGATCTTCAGACGGCTGCAGGACCTGCAACCTTGTGAGGAAAGCCACTCTTCGTTGTTCCACTCGAGTGAAGGGGTCGCTTACACGCCTACGACACGACCAAGGCAGCTCCATGTGGCTCATGCTATTTACTTAGCATTTATGGCAACGTCCGAGAACAGAACCTGGCTCGCTTTGCGGTGGAAAATGCTTAGTAGTAATGCAGGGAAAAAAGAGGACAACTGAGGTTCTTGGAAGTAACATCGCAGCCGTGGTGAGAAGAGTACCTATATTGCCATGTTCCTTCCGCCACGGGTACAAAGTACTTCAGGCCTCAAAGCCTACGCCAAGCGGCCAGGGAAATCGGCCCAAGCCGTAAAGGACAGTCTCGGCTAAGGTTGAATGTGCAAAGGCCCCGGCGCAGGGACAAAGTACAGTGGAGTGGGAGAGGCCATCCTTGTTGTACCACCACCCATAGAGATACGTGTGACGCCCTCGAGATCTCGGGCGGGGACGACACTCATTGGGTATTAAAAAGCCTCAGCAAAAATATCTGTCTTCGTCGGTCAGCCAAGTTCCAGCAGGAACGCGGGCCGTGTGAAGTGTGGTGACGGTCATGGTAACTCTGACAGCTAAACCCTGCATACAAATCGTCTTTGTTGTCACGCCTGTCCCAGCAAGGCGGAAAGAAGCCGACGTTTCTATTCGCCATGGTGGCGCGGTACGAGCAGCGGAAGGGTCTTGCAAGACCTCATGCCACGATGATGAATGCACAATCGGGTATGCAATGGAGAGGGGCTTCCGTTCCCAATCCATCGACGTGCGCCGGCGACAGCGGGTAGAAGCAACAAGCGGTGAGGTGGGGAGGGGGGTGCGAAGAGACCCGATGGTCGTCTCATCCCGGTACGCGACATTGTAACAAGTCCACCCAGCCCAGCCCAGCCTGCGGCGGTCCAACAACAACAGAGCATTTTCTGCGAGAAAAAAGGCTGGGATTGATAGCGCTGACCACCCTCGATCCCGATGAGTAGCATCGCTCACCAGACGTGGCAGGCTCCTTCGCATTGTCAAGCATGGTTCAGCTAGCACTTTACGGGCGTGGAGGGGTGTTTCGACGGTGAGAGTTTGTGCATCTTTGGGGCTGTTCTCCGCACAAAGTTACATTCCGATCTCCCGCTTTTTGTCGGCCTTTCCTCTTCTTCAAGAAAGAAGATAATAGCGTTTCTCTCCAGGAGCGAGGGCCGGCTCTATCATGACATGCTTAGAACGGTCTCGAAGCAATTGTTACAGAGTAATAGCGTGCGTAAATGTGCGGAAGAGTTGATACATGAACGCTTCGCCCGGGCCAGATGCATAGTCCAGGCTGCACAGTGCCCAGAAAATTGTGCATAAGCCACAGATAAGATGTCCAGCAAGCAGGATCGGAAGTGCATGGCAGCATGCAAAGTACACATGGGGCTCTTGTTACCGCGGAAGCCGCTGTGCAGAACCGTTGCAGCACCCTGCTTCAAAGGATGGGGCCAGTATACCAAATTAGGAACACTATTACTTGCTGTGTGGTGCTAGCTTCGCGACTCTGCAAATGGCTGTGCACTTGTCAAGCTTTTTATCCCCATAGAGTCGGAACTTCCATCCATCTATTACACCCTGATAAGACCTTTGGCCTCTAAACTGTTTTGGCCTAGCAGCACGCTGCTTGATGTACTGCATGGCGCTCTCGTAGGCAGAAATTGACATTCTGTTGAGGCAGATGTCTAACAGCCGAGTTGGGGCATCAGGTCTCAGAAACAGTGTGCGTGCTGTACAGCTTTTCGATTGGGAACATCCGCTGTATGAGCATGGCCCAAACTTTGCCGGTATCAGGTCTGATTGGCAATGTCTCTTTCATATGCGTATTCGATTATTGTACAGACGTGCTCCTTATCATTTGCGGGCTGTGCAACACCAAGTCATATACTCGAGCCAAGGCCCCGGCGTAACCGTACCATTACTATTAGCGTCATGTGCCAGTCGACATTGAGTCTCATGTTCCAGTAAATCGCAAAAGTGGCGAGTAGAAAAATTGCGAATCTTTCGGACTTGCTATGTAGCTTGGCTTTCTGGCGGAGTTGGCAGTGTTTGTTTATCCGTCTTCGCGCCGTCATGCTCCGCCCAAGATCTTTGTCCAATTGTGGTGGTAGTGTGTGGACTTCGGGTGTGGCAGAAGACGTGGTGAGCTCTCATTGGACTAACGTGGTCAGCAACCTTGCGAACGCCACCGTTTATTATCATCATTATTCTCGCCTCGGGCCCAGGACATGGATTTCCTCCGTTGCATAGAATTATACACGGTTGCCACTATTTTCTTTGATCACGATTGAAATCCTTCAAAAAGTGTCTTCGGAGGAATAAATCCACTAGCAACACCCTGCGATTTAAAGCCCGACGTGTATCTGATGTAGTTGTCGAACCAAGTGTGCCCGCTGCTCTCCCTCTGGCGCTGCGTGTAGTGTTTGAGTGTCGTGTGAAAGCCATCTGGTACGTCCTACGAAGAACCGACCCTGGTAGTGAGTGGTGTTGGTATGAGTCCACGTCGACCGTGGCCGTGGTGGAGAAGGCGGGAGGATTGAATGGACGACTTGCGACAAACCAGAGCTAAACCATCCACCGAAATTTGCAAAGTTGTATGTATCTGGTGGAGTTGGGCGCCCGTCTTGCGATTGATGAAGCTCGACGTGTCGCAGGAGCTCCACTGAGAAAAGGACCCAGGCTCAGCGTCTTGGTTGCTGGCATTGTAATTAGGCCGGCGACAAAGTGGCGTGAAAAATCGCCAAGCTGCAGAGTACTATAGTATCAATGTGATACTATTTTACGCAGTACAAACAGGCTGCAAATCGTCGTCCTGGAAGTAACGGCCTAGTGATGGCACCCGCAAACTTTGTTCTGGGCGCAACGTATGTGAACTGTAAGAAGTGTCGGTGCAGCCACCATGCCCGTGGTGGATCGGATCTTATGTGCTCATCACGGACGCCAATGGGCATAGAAAGGCCGCATTATATTCCAATGTTCCGGAAGAAATGCTCTCTTGAACTGGACAAGACAAGTAGCAGCCGTCAAATAGCAACGCATTGAACGATTTGGCTGTGATTACACCATTGACAATCCAGAAAAGCGATTGGTATTGGTGAAATGTATGGAACGAGAAGAGCCCCTTGAAGAAACCAGCGCTGTGAGCGCTTGACTTCTTAGTTTCCTGTAGCGTAACAAGGCTGGCGGTACCTGCACAGTCCGTCGTCTCGAAATAGATGTCCGTGTCTCGCGTAGTTGCACGCGGGTGAGACATTGGGCTGGATACTCAGACTCCGACCACGACAGCCTTCTCCAACCTCTTTTCTGTGTTGTAGGTTATCACCGCCGGAAAAAGGCAGAGTCTCATTCACAGAGACTTTGTAATTTTTTTTGAAGGTGCAGGTGCCAGCACCATTTGTTGTTTGCGCTTTACCCGGCTCGTGAATTTCATTTGAGCTAGAGTCAAGGTGGAAAACACGGACACTTTCGTCTCGAAAGTCGCTGGATGACGGCTTCTGAATGGCATTAATACGCCACACATGAGCCGAAACCTGATCGCGAGATTGTAGCTCCCATTGCTACAGATATACAGTATACTCCCTGGTACTGCTCGAAGGTACGGCGAGCGCTTCATGCACATGTCTGCGATGGCAGAACGTAAAGTGGCGGGACCACGCCGCTGCGGAGACGGACACTAATGCGCGAACACGCAGGGGCGGTCTGTCGTGGCGTGGCCTGAGATCGGACCAGTGGAAGAATCTGAACAGCGTGTGGTGCTGCGTAAGTCACTGTGGTCGGGCAACGTGGCGATAGCAGCCAGCTTTTGTCCAGCATATGTTGCACTTCGATGCAAATCATCGCTGCGAAGACGCAAACACAAAGGTAAGAAAAGGCCTATGGCTAGTGGCAGGTGTTCGATATCAGTCGCCTCGACCACTATAGATACCGACTGGGTCGAAATTTGCCCTGCTCCGGCCATGAGCTGGCCTAGTGAATGCGATGTTGCAGGCTGTAGAATGTATGACGACCGCATCAAATTTCCACGCAGAAGAATTATGCCCCCAATAAAGCACACCTTGCTGTGTAGCATTCTCGCGAATGCCTTGACTGTTCGTTTGGCTTGACTATTGAGCAAGTGGCGGGGGCGGTATTGGTCGTAATATTGGCGAACAGTTTTGTATTTGAGAGCCAGAAATGCGACGCTTGATGAAGAGTGACGACTGCAAGTTCCTTCCTATCTGTATTCAAGAACGTGTCCTCCGTACTCGTGGCCTCTGGGAGTCGCGCTTCGAACAAGTGCTCCTGGCAGCATCGACACCCGGTACAGAGCTAGTGACGCAAAGGGAACGGAGAGCTTGTTACGGGCGGCCGGGCAGCCATTCCTGACTAGGTTAAAGCCATGCATAATCGATGGGCGCTAAAAAGGACCAGAGGAAGCTTTCGAGCCACCAGGGCCGCACCAGTTGTATGGGCCGGATACGATGAGAAAGTTCGGAAATAGACGCAACACTGCGATACTAGCTAGCGATACTAGCGGTGCCAGCGGGCCTAGCCGCCCCCACCATGGCGTTGGCTGCAGCCGCTGACAGGTGCGACTGATGCCGCCGGCCAGCTGGAGGGTCGAGCGTCGTTTGTTTGGGCAAATCCTCCAGTTACCTACTCGTAGCAGGAGGCAGGAACAACTTTTACATGGAGCACGGAGGAGGTAGGTGCTCCCAACCCCGGCTGCCGACACGAGCCGTGCACAGAGGAGACGTCCAACCACTCTGGCCCACGGCCGAAAGCTCGAATCCCTACCTAACGAGGTTCTCGCACCACAGTACGAATCCCGAACAGATGTGCTCTAGTCCAGCCTCCTTGGTTTTTTTTTTCTTCCCCCAAGCTACTAGTCCAGCAACGCGAAACCTTAGTTGCTTGTCAGCCTCCTTGGCCTTTTTTTCTTTTTCCCTTGTTTTTCGGTAGACGCAAGATAGACACTTGCTGAAGCGGGTGGCCCCTTGCATGTTTGACCACAAATGGTCTTGCTTCAGATCTACGACAAGACTCGGAAGATTTGTTGGCAGTCAAAGACAGAGCGGACTGTAGCAACCAAATCCCAGCCCTTCCCGCCACAGCGCATCTACATTATTTGGGTATTTTACAACATCTTTTCTTTTTTCCGCAGCTACGTGTACATAATGAGAGAACTGTGTTGCAGATGGAAGGCTAGCGAGGGCGGGTTGGACGCCGTATGTACGAGTAAGGAGTAAGACATTCTGGGAGCACCTCTTGAATCTTGACTGAGAATTACTCGTAGGTAGCTTGGACGATTTCGTACCGACTCTCTATCAAAGAGATGCCGCAGAAGAAAATGTCTTTACGAAGTCTGCCATTCATTGGAGGCGTCGTTTGAGATTATATCCGCGGGACTTGTGCAAGCTGTCTCCTCGTGAGCATCCACGCCCTATTTTCACCAAAACCGACCGGTCCGTCCACAAACCCTGCCCGCGTTTTAACCCCCGCGGCCCGGTACGAGTAGCCATGAGCTGTTTATAATAAGTGCTCTGCGAATTGGCGCTAGCCGCAACGACGCCGAGAATAAATGGGGAGGAGGCGTCGCCCCAGCCATTCCAACGGGGCAGCACCACGCCGACTGGTTGTTACGTCTCCGGCAAACCTTGTTCTCCATTCGGACTACGGAGTACACAATAGAATCATGTCCTTTGTATGCCGTCTCGTACCTGGCTAACTTGAATAGATCGATGGACCTTGCAGTCGGCGCGGGCAGAGCGAGAAAGTAAAAAGCAAAGGTAGCCGTGCAGGAAAAGCAATGCGTCCCGCGAACAGGCTCGCCCGGCAGACAAAAGCAAAAGCTTAAAGCAACTTCCAACCTGGCTCACTGCTTGCCATGAAAAAAAAAAAAGGGCTGTGAGCACCCGCCCGGCCACCTGTGGCCCAGTAAGCAACAGCCTGTGCTGGATGGTGTCCACGCCTGGGGGACCCCATCCTAGGGCCATTGGTCCAACGATCCCGGCTAGTGAGAAGCTGATCTAGCTCCAGCACATCCTTGTATCACTACAACCTTGTCCCACACTGAGGCCCGTGGCCCAGGCTCTCCGTATCTCTCGTGCCTTGGGCCGACGCTTTGCCGCTACGAGCTTACTTGAATCGTGGTGTATTTTGTGGTTGTTCAGGTTGCCACGCCCCTCCCACCTGCCCAGAATAGTAGGCCTTGTTGGAGCTACTGAACGGAGCTTCTAGCTCTATTACCACCAACATGTGGAGTATTGTGGCATACTTTACACACCACGCGCCGAGTCGCGAAGCCTTTACGAGTAAGGAGACGGACAATGCTCCCGGCAAGGAGGACTGAGACAAATCGATGGTTGTCTAGATGCTAACCAAAAGGAAGAGGTTTTCTACCGAAGTCTTGCGGATAAAGCACCGTGAAGGGGGCTAATAATTCTGCGGTTGAACAGAGAGACAATGACAAGACAAAGTGGCACCACTGCTGGTTCGAGATGGCGGCGAACGACGGGCTTCGGGGATCAGCGCCGCTGATAAAGAAGGAGCGGAGGGTCGCTGGTGCGTCTTTAGTTTGCCCGATGGGTCGCCAAACGCGATCTTTTATTTATCCCGAGCAAGATTGCCAAAAGCGAAAACGTAGAGAAACCTTTTGTTAGTCTACGAGCTACGCGCTGTGCAGGCGTATCGTTGAATGGACTGCACCTACTGCTTGTAAAGTGGTATATCATGGGTTGGCTACATGATGCCTTGCGAAGCTGTAGTCACTGCGTTATGTACAAGGTCATTGACGAACATGAAAGGGAGTTTGTGTCATGCACGTGATGCTCTCCCCGGCTCCCGAGATGTCTGAGCAAAGTGTCTAGTAGTGTAGCCGAAGAAGCCCAAGACGAAACGCAATGATCGAAGGATGCGGAATAAAAGGGTAGGCAATTGTTTGCTTCTGAAGCGGTGATAAGATGTACATACAAGCATGTCACACCATGGCGTACATACCTACTAGTGTCCGTCCTGGCAATTTAAAAAAAAAAGGAAAAAAAAGGAAAACACAAAGGGCAATGTACTCTATTGTGTATGGATATACAATGAACAAGTGCAATTCAGGTTGTGCAGAGAATGTACTGTACGAGTAAACCACATGCCGACAAGGAAGAGTCAGTATCAGCACATTGATCAGACAACTACTAGGTACCATACCGTCTGGCCGATGTATGAGGTTCCAGTCCATGTTTTTTAATGCTGATAGCCGGAGCACCAGCTTTATCCCCCCACGAGACACGCCACGCTCTTGAGCCAACGCGGGTGAGGCTCGTTGATTGAGCGGTCCTGTATTTTGGATGCGGCTTGTCACCTTCTTGCTTATGCTGTACAGAATGGGGATACAAAGAAGAACTCAAGTATTATACAGCTTCATTCTCTCTGTCACACACACACACTCTCTCTCTCTAAAAAAAAAAAAAGGTAAGAAAACAACCCAGAGTAACACCCGGTGTTACAAGAAAGGGACTTTCGATGTGTGTTACGTCGTACCCAAGCTTCATGGCGCTGGCCCTCGTCCGCCGCTCGTTGGGCAGCGTGGATAAGCTACCCACTAAATCTGGTGCTACGGGGCAGACAGGCTGGCGCATGGCCCCCTCCTCTCTTGTTTACCCCCATCCTCTGCTAGCTGGACCACCCCCCCAGAAGGGTGACCGGTGGCCACAGAACCCACCCAAGGCATCGTGGCTACCGCTTTACCCAATCTGGGGCGTTGACCCTTGCGCCAGCCAGGGCCCTCCGACGAAGGAGGGGATAGCGAGCAAAAAGTACCCTGTCGTAGCGCCCGAGGTACTTCTCTCAGGGGGGCTGACGGTACCGTTTCAACGGTCTTAGTACGGCCGCAGTACCTCTGGCGACGGGCTTGAACCAACCTGGGTTTTCCTGCGGGAGCGTGGTAAATGGGTACCTGCCTACCCTTGTACACACTAGCCGTGTCACTCCAGGCCTGGCGTTTTTCTCTCAATTTTCTATCTCTCTCTCTCTGATCCCGAGGTGTCCAGGTTCCCTGCACTGTACCGACGGGCTAGCCTCGCACCCCCAGTCCGTCCACAGTCCCAGTCCACGTCCCAGTCCAAGTCCCGCCTGGCACACACCCCCCCATGGCAGTGAGCAGGGCCCTGCCTCCTCTCTCGCTCACTTCGCTCACCACCACCAAACCGCGCGGGTGCCGCACCACCACCAAAAAAAAAAAAACCAGGCCTGGTCTGGCTTGGACACTTGTGGTGCGCTCTACTAGTTCTCTCTCTCTCTTTTTATCTAGCCCGTACCTACTCTTCTCTCTCGTAAGAAGGCTGATACCCTCCTCTTCTTCAACTCGGTTCCGTCCCCTCTCTTCTTCTTTCTCTTCAACTTTAGTTTTGCATCCGTTGTCCCTCTCTTTCGCCTACCGACCTCCTTTTTTTTCTCCTCAGACTTGCCGGAGACGAGAATTGAGGATCAAAGGTAAGACCTTGCTGTTTGTTCACGCCGTGGCTTCTTTTCTCTTCTACCGTTCTTTTTTTCTTGAGCCCTTTTACGCAGGCGGTTCCCCCCTGGTCTGTGGTTGGTGGTGTCTGCGTCCCTGTTTCGCTGCTCGTTGCGGACTGTGCAGTAGTGGCTACGGCTCGCCTGCACATGTCCCGCTTCCAGCCTCTCCATCGGGCATCGCGACTCCCTCTGTTTCTGCTCAACCCTGGCCGACGTTTGTTGCCTTCTGGCCTCCCAGCCTTTTCAATTCTTCCTCCTTTTTATCTTTTCCTTCTTGCCATTTGTTTTGTGCCTGCATTGCCCTGCAGTCTTGTTCTGCTTCCCGCCGTTGGGGGCCCTTTTTCTATCCCGTATTCCCCATCGCATGCAGCTAATCGTATCTTGCATTTGCAGTAGCGGGTGCTTTTTCCGACAAGAGGATCTCAACAAGCTTCGTTTGTGCAGACGCCCTGGTTAGCCCATCTGCGTATCCGCCTACCAAACGACCCCTTCCACGACACGTCCTTTTCTAAGGCTGTCCTGGCCGCTCGATCCGATTTTCCTTGCTCAGCTTTTTAACCAAGACGTCCGCCGCCTCCTCCAGTAGCCGCCGTTTCAGCTCACGCCGGTTGTCGCCTTGGACAAGTGCGGCACTCCTCTCTCGCATTCACCAATCCTTGTGCCGCTGTTGACACTGGTCTGGATTCTTAAGGAGTCCCGTCCCTTTGAACGAATTTACGACTCAGACGATTTTGTATTTGATGCATGATTACGACTAGCGCCATCATCTGTTCGACCAACCGTCGTACAGCAGCATATTTGCATTCATCTCGTTCGCCGATTACTCCGTCGATTTTCGACGTTTCCCCCCCCAAAAAGAAACAATTTTCCGTCAAATACTTTTCCCAAAAAAGCACTACAAAAGTACGCTTTGAGCGTTCATCTTGCCATTCAGCTCATACACGTATCTGTTGATCACTGTATTCTGTCAGACTTCGTTGGGCGGCAATATCACCACCCTGCCGTCTCGCGCCCCAGGACCTCAGCTCCTGGCTTCACCTACTCATAGAAGTTTGTCCTTGCCCAGACCGAGTATATGAGCCTGGACAGATTACCGTCTCTTGCTCTGCCTCCACCTGGCCAGGCCTACTCTTCAGGCACTTGCTCTCCCAGAGTAAACTCTCTTGCGTCCTCGATTGCCTCGCATTCTGGCTCGCAGTCGTCCTTTACTTCTGCAGCCTCCTCTCTTGGCCCCAAGACACCATCGCCTACTTTGCCCATCAACGCAATCACACGACCCGCAACGTCCATCTCGCGGTACGACGCAATGAACCAAGGGCCCGACATGTATTACTCCCATCACATGTCTGCTGGTCAGCAGCATCCCTCTCAAACTGTCACGTCCGGAGGCATGGGTCATTATTCTCAACCACAGCCTCCGATGCTACCGCCCGGTCCTGGACAATATTCGGCTCCCAGTCCCTATCAGTACGGCTATACTAATGGCCTCACTTCGCCGCCGAATGCTGGCCCACCTGTTTCAAATGGCATGAGTGCTTCTCAGTCCGTATTACCGGTCCCCGGTCAAAATGCCATGCAGCAGCCCTATACCAACTTCGACACCACTGGCCAGCAACCACCTCCCGGCATGAAGCCCCGTGTTACCGCAACACTCTGGGAGGATGAGGGAAGTTTGTGCTTCCAGGTTGAAGCCCGCGGCATCTGCGTCGCTCGACGTGAAGGTCCGTGCATCTATAAATTCTCCGATTCCAAGACAGTAGCTGACTCACCCCCTCTGCAGACAACCAAATGATCAACGGGACCAAGCTCCTAAATGTGGCCGGCATGACCCGCGGTCGCCGTGATGGAATTCTCAAGAGTGAAAAAGTTCGTCATGTGGTAAAAATAGGACCCATGCATTTGAAGGGAGTTTGGTATGTGGATGATCGAGAGTGAGACAACCCCCAGATCGAGGTGCTAACACCGAGACATTGCAGGATTCCATACGAACGGGCCTTGGAGTTTGCCAACAAGGAGAAAATTACCGAGCTCCTTTACCCCCTGTTCGTTCATAATATCGGCTCTCTGCTCTACCACCCGACCAACCAGAGCCGCACCAGCCAGACCATGGCTGCAGCCGAAAGGCGCAAGCAGGAGCAGGGCCAACTGCGCACACCCACCGGCCACAACCACAGTGGCCTACCGTCGATGCAACAGCAACAGCCCCATAATGCGATGGCGCAACTCCCCGGCCCGCAGCCGACGCTGCCCTCACACAACTCCATGGGAAGACCTAGTTTGGAACGGGCGCATACGTTCCCAACTCCACCCACGAGCGCTTCCAGCGTTATGGGCGGTATGGGCGCCTCTGAAGGCTTCAACTGGCATGGCCAAGGCATGAATGGTCAGCAAGGTACGTGGTTTTCCCGTTTGAGTAAAAATTAGACTTTCTTTGTAAGTGGACATCAAACGCTAATTTGTTACCCGTTCGCGCAGCCACCACACCCCCCGCATCTCTGCAAGGCATGCAGCCCTATGGGTCTAACGGGCAGGGCTACGACAGCCAGCGACAGATGTACACCACTCCGTCATCGCAGCCCTCGCCGTATCAAACGAATGCCAATGGGCCGCAAGAACGCATGTATAGTCAGCCCGGCGCTTACGGCAAGAATGATATGGGACCGCCTTCAAACCGACCGACCGGTCCTGGAGCTGGCCCCGAGGCGCACGATGCTAAATCCAACGGCATCATGCCTCCTGAACACGGTGGCCATCAGCCCGGTGACGAAGAGGGTGGGGATCATGAGCACGATCCAGAGTACACGCATGACAGCGGCACTTATGATCCAACTCGCGCTTCGTACAACTACACAGCTCCTGGAGTTGGTGCGCTGGCTAATGACAGCAACATCGCTCCTGAAATGACTGCGTCACCCAATCATCCTCCCGCTTCGGGCCGTGCAACACCCAGATCGGCTGCTCAGCCGCAGACCTACTACCAGCACCCGGGCTATAACACGCCGCCCCGCATCCAGTCGTCCAACAGCCTCCACAATGTCATGAGCAACGATAGGCCGCAGACAAATGGTGCGCCTGCAGGCGACGTGTACGCTCCGACACCAGACATGGCCGGCTCGATGCCCACCGGATATGCTCCCCAGCAGCCAATCTTGAACGGAGCATCCAGTGGCATGAAGAGAGCTCGTGATGACGAGGATGTCGGCAATGATGCTGCGGGTGGCATGGGTGCCCTGGACCTTAAGCGGCGAAAGACCATGATGGAATCGACCGTCTCCGCCCCGGTGTACGATGCGATGAATCGCCCTGCGTCGTCTATTGCAGCCCCGCGCCATCGCTAGGACATGGACATGCTTTATGACGTCCTACCCACTTTGAAGGGCCACGTGCGTCATTTTGAGACGCTGCTTCTGGCGTTGTAATTCACTGCATGGAGCTGCATCGTGGTTAGCCTGCAGAGCCACTGCGCGGTACATGATTCACGGGACTCAACCCGACACTATGAAAAGTGCCGTGCATTCCACACCCCTTATTTTGTCTATTTCCTTATTTCCTACACCATTTCGTCTTTACTACCACTGTCTTTGTTGTATTTGACCGGCAACTCATCGATCGAACTTTGCGAAAACAAGAAACGTGCGACGCCTTATGAACTACCGATTTTATGTCGACACATGACCCGTCACGGCTGTACATGGCTCACAAGTCTCGCATTCTTGTGGATGGCTTAATAGTCGAGAGTTTTGCTACTACATACGGCATTTTATTCTTCTCTTAGTGTTTATTTTATGTTATACAGCTCGGCCCGTTGCAAGAAGCTGGAGGTGGAAACAGCCAGGCCGACTTGCATTGCCTGTAATGATCCTCAGGCGGAAAAAAGTATGATGTTTGGACCGGACCGAAAATGACGAGCTTTCTCTCATAAATGTGAGCGCTGTTTTTTTCTGGGCATTTTCCTTCTTTCTTTCCTCTTTTATGTTGGGTATGGGCCTTTATAAGATGCCCCTTGAAAGGCTTTTGTTTGGAAATGAAAGAGACATTGGGATACACCTAATGATGACTTTACGACCTGTTTTTGTCTCTTGCTGTTGTTTTACATCTGCCTCAGGAGCGCCAAAGACGGTGTTTATTGAACATGTTGCGTTATTAGCTAACGAATTATGAAATGACAATAAAAGCTTTTGAGGATATAAAGTTGCTTCAGCGTGGTGGTTGCGTATTTTCAGTGAATAAATGTAACCCCTCTCTGTGAGTTGATGGAACCTGCACGCTGCTGGCACAATGCAACAGGGAGCGCGGCTTCTTGCAGTTTCCATGAGCGCGTAGTGGCTTGCTGCTGCACGCGTCGCTGATGCAGTGATGAACTGCTGCTGATGCCTCACCCACCCACAACACAAGGTTTCAATAGCGCGAACTTGAAACCACGAGACTTTTATCTTGTTGTATGGATATTTTGTTACTCTTACTATTTTATTTTGTAACAATTAAGCTTTTGCTAGCCTATTTTTAGAATAGACTGAAGAAATCAAGCCACAGCTAAATGGATATGTGCGGCGTACACCAGGATGCAAGAGTCCGCCGTTGCTGGGCCAACGCCCGCACCACGGGCTTGTGTTGACCGATCCACGATCCCCACAGAGCAAAGTCTACTTACTACCTCTTCAACGACACAAAGCGCTCCATTTTCTTGATTTGCAACCAGCGGTACCAAAGCTTGAAGCACGTTAAATCGCTTCTATTTTTTTTCTTTCTTTTGCTCTTTGCTTTACTGCATTTGTTTTGCTCTAGTTTTGAATCAACAATCATGGCGTCTCCTTTGTCGCCTGCGCAAGGGAGTGCGCTGAATGCAGCGGCGCGACAAAGGCGGTATGATGACTATGAAGTCCACAAGTACACGACGACGACGACGATGAATAATGCAAACCATGGTGGTAGCAAATTGCAATACCAGCAGAATACTGGCGACTACAATTCCCCCAACAGTAATGGCGAGGATGGGAAGAACGATGATGATGGTGATGATGACCCGCCTTCGTCGCCGCTGATTTCACATACTAGCACGATGCCTGTATCTGAAGAGCAGGAAAACAATGCCCAGAGTCATCATCATCAATATCAGCACCAGGCACAGTCGCAGCGAAACATTAGCAGCGGCAGCAACTTTTTGCAGTCGCGACGTCGCCACAGCCGCGTCATTTCTGGCACGGAGCTCTCGCCGCTAAAGATTCTCAGCCGTAAGAGGGCCAGCGAGAGTGACGACGGCGACTACAACAAGCAGCAAGAGTCACACAACAACGACGACGACGACGAGAATAGTCGAGGCCGCATGGGCCCGCCGCCGGCTAGGAACGCGCGGCGGTTGTCGCCTGTTAGGCGGTTTCCGGTCAAGGTTAGCGGTGGGGAGGAGACGCATCGCCCTGCTGCCGCTGCTGCTGGCATGATGCAGGAGAGAGAGAATAATGGGTATAGCATGGATGATGCCCTGCGTAAGAATCAGGGTCTGAAACAGGCTATTGAGATTTTTGAGGATGGGGATACCTCCATGGAGGACGGTGGTAGTGGCGGTGGTGGTGGTGAAGCTAAGGACGCTCCGGCGACGGAGAATGCTGATGGTGCGGCTTCTATGGAGGAGCAGCAAGAAGCGGAAGAGGCGGCGGCGCCTGGAGCGGATGATACGATGGCCAGCACGTTTAGTACGTTTTCTGCTGTGCCCAACATGGCCATGTTTGCAAAGCTGGGACATAGTCCTGCAAAGGGCCAGCAGCCGAGAGCTGGTTCGCCGCTGAAGACGTCGCGACCGTCGACGAGGGATGAGTCGGGTGGTGGTAATACCTCGAACCTGTTGATGGATTTTACGGACCAGTTGCGTTACCCGCACAAGTCGCCTGAGAAGAAGGGGAACCTGCCGGGTTCCGTGACTACGCCTAACCTTGGGAATGCAGGGCAAAATGGAGCTTCTGCTGCGACGCCTAGCCGCCGCCTTACGAACCTGATTGACTTTGATATCCCCCCGCAGCCGACTCCCAGGAGTGTGCCGTCCATTACGCCACGAGAGCTAGAGTCTCTCAAGTCTGACTTTCTTTCGCAAATCAGCTCGCTCAAGGCGTCTCTCAGCGGCAAGGAAGCCGAGGTGCAGTCTCTCAAGACGGCTGTTGGCGACGCAGAGAAGCGAGCAGGCGAAACAATGGAGCAGCTGCGTGAGGAAAGCGCCCTGAAGGAGCAGGTTAGCGCCGAAAAGGACGACTGGGAGAAGCGCGGGCTCGAGATGGAAAAGATGCTGCGCCAGGTTAAAGAGGATGCCGAGCTGAGCCAGAGTGAGAGAGAAGATCTGGAGCACAAGCTTGAAGAGAGCGAGAAGCGCCGCGAAGCTGCGGAGATTATGCACCAGGAAGCCGAGAGCAAGATTGCCGGTCTGCGAGCGGGCAAGGATGGCGGAAGCAACACCTCTGGAGTAGAAAAGTCTTCTTCGCCTGGTCAAACGAACAAGGAGGTTGAAATTGCAGTTGAGCGGGTTGCTCGCGAGCTTCACACGCTGTACAAGGGCAAGCACGAGACCAAGGTCACGGCGCTCAAGAAATCGTACGAGGCGCGCTGGGAGAAAAAGGTCAAGGAGCTGGAGAGGCGCATTGCGGAGCTGAGCGAGCAGAACAGTGCCCTGCAGCGAGCCGCCGGCAACAAGCAGGCTTCCAGGACCGAGTCTGGTGGCAGCAGCACAGCAGCTGACATGGAGGCGCGCAAGCAGCAGGCTGCAAAGGACAGTGCGAGGATTCAAGAGTTAAATGCGGAGATTCAGCGCCTCGAAGCTGTTGTGACGTCTGTGCAAAAGGACAACGCGGATATGAGAGACATGTTGGAAAAGGAGCGTGTTGAAAAGGGAGAGCTGGTGCAGATGGCTGAGGAGATGATGTCGATGCAGAGCTTTGTTGGTGGCAGTGGCGGTGGTTCAGTTACGCAGAGAGCTGCTGCTGCTACTGCTGCGGCTCGATCTGAGTCTGCGTCTGGGCCTGCGCCTGAGCGCACGGTTGAAATGGCCAAGACGCCCAAGGCTTCGGCTGAGAGTCGACGGGCTAGTATGGGACGGGCATCTGGTATTCGGGCTCCTGGATCGGCGTTGAGGGGACAGTCGAGGACGAGTGTTGGTGGTGGTGCTGGTGCAGCAGGCGGTGGTATGTCGAGGTTTGGAGCGCCGACGCCGAGACGAAGTGGGATTATGAGCTCGATTGAGAAGATGGGTAGCCACCGGGGACGAGGGCAGCAGGAGTAAAGAGATTGAAATTGAGGTTATGAGTTGGGTGGTGTATTGTATTGTTTATCAGATTGGACTGGATATTGGATGGCTCGTTATGATGCTCGAGTCTGGGTGTTTATGAATGTAATGAACTATGAACCTCGTTTTATCGCCCTTAATGAACAAGAGTGCTTTTGACTTTTTTTGACAGTTTTGGTATCATGCTATATTTAAATGGACTTTTTTCTGTTTTGAATCAACCCGGCTGACCTACAGCCCGTAAGCCACCTTGGCCGTGCCGCCAAAAATCATGGCCCGGTCCTCATCTTTCAACGTTGCCATCCAGCACATCTTTTCTACTACGTCTTTCCAGCGTGGCCATGCATCCTTGACGCCAACGGTGCAGACGGGCCAGTCGCTGCCAAACATGAGGCGCTTGGGGCCAAACGTGGCCAGGATGACGCCGAGCCAGCCAAACGTCGACTCAAAGATGCGGCTGGGCGATTCAGAGCGTAGTGCTTCGGGCATTTCGGAGAAGCCGCCGGAGAGCTTCATGTAGACTTGGGGCGGCTTGCTGAGGGCGTAGATTGCGGTGCGCCAGGCGTTGAAGGAGGGGTCGGTGGTGAGGTTGTAGATTGAGAGGTCGGGTTTGCAGAGGTGGTCTGGAGGATATATGGTTAAAAGACTTTGGAAAGGAAAGGGAGACAAGAATGGACTGGAAAACGTACTGATGATGAGTTTGACTTTTTGGTCTTCTTCCACGCCGTCGTGGGCGCGGTCTACCATTTCGATTAGCTCGTCGAGCTGCTTCCTTCCGCGGCGGTGCTGGTCTACGCCGACTTCAAAGACGAAGCCTCGGCGGCCGAGGAGCTTCAGGCTGTCGATAAAGTCCTGCTCCAGCATAGTGCCATGTGGCTTATCTTGCAGCAGGTACCGGAAGCCCTTGACCAGGAGCCACGCATCGCCAGCTTCCTCCTTGGCCTTGTCCAGGTACTTTTCCATGACGGCTGGGCCACTGGGCAGAGGCGCCCAGGGAATGATTCCGCGGCATAGACTTGCGTCGTCGGCACTGTGGCCCTCGCCATCTTTGGGTTTACCGGTAACTATGCGGCGAAGATAGCGGATTTCCTGGAGGGGGCCTTCCCAGCCGGAGCCGTCTGCCGCGCCGGTCTCGAGGTCGTGCTTGCGGTCGGTTTCGACAAAGACGAAGCCCAGGAGGGACGGGGCTTGGGCGTCGGCTTTGTACTCTTCGATGGAGCGCTGGCCGTATAACGGGTGGTCGGGGTCGCACCAGGATAGAGTGTCTGCTTCCGAGGATGGATAGAGGTGGATGTGGGAGTCGATGATGGGGAGGAGGAGCTGGTCGTCTGAAGCCATGGTGGAGAGTGAAGCTGTGGTTTTTCTGGTTGGTCTCTTTTGAATGGGTTGTAAGCTTCAATGGGCGTTTGAAGAAATTGAAAGGGATGAGCAGCAGTGAGGAGTAAAAGACGAAGAGAAGGGCAGCGTCTTGTATGAAGAAGCAAGAAGCAGTGAGAACGGACGTTGAATACCCCGCGGCGGAGGGTCAGGGGCAGCTCCCCACCAGAGGTAAGCTCTTGGGAGGATGGGCCATCATTAACCCGAGAGACTTGCCTGGCAAGTACGGGATTGGCTGCTTGGCTAGGGAATTAAGCCATTAAAACGGGATTCTGCGAAATAAATGGAATTATCATTCGGAAATATTCATTGACATTCAAGAGACGGCTAAATTCTATAATCACCAGACTTGATAGCGAAACATAGCATCTACAGGTATGAAGCTTCCGCCCTTAGCGCCACCAGATGGCCCACAGCGGGACCAGCAGCCTCTATTTAGGCGACGGATAAATCAGAGCTAAGCTTTTACAAACACCACCATCAACTCACGCCACATATGGAGTGCCTCATGTAAATGAATAGATTCAAGCGTCTTCTATTCCGCGGCAGCTATCTTTATCTATTCTGCCCATAATCCTCCACTACGTGGCTAGCCTTGGCCATCATCTCATCGGCCGATATCCAAAACCACATCCACCAATGTGATCCATGGAGCTTGCGCTGGCGCCATAACGTTCTCGGCGCCAACGTCTCCGTCTTTTCCTCTTACCAGTAGCCGAGAAGGCCACTGGTAGATTCGTATGGCCTGGATAGCTGTCAGGGAGCATAGTGCCCCCAACGCTTCCATCGCATACGCCGCTCAAGAAAAAAAAAACAAACGAAAACTAACAAATGCTCTCACAGGGACGTGGCATCGCTGTGAGGGGTCGCAGCATCGACCCAACTTGTTCAGCACAAAGGCCCCTCGTAAGAAAAGCCGCCGAGCTATTAAGAACATGGCTCCAGGACCGGCCTGGCATTCTTTCTCGGGAGCGGCAATTATGAGGTCTTTGTGAAGGGAGGGAGAGTGAAACTTGTATATGCAAATTGATTTTTTTTTGGGGGGATTTATACCACAACAACAAGGGGATGGAAGATGAGCCAGCCAGAAAATATCGCAGCCGTGGCCGTTTCATATTTGACTTGTCATACTTGCGCTAAGGATTGAAGCAGCCGAAACATGTCCCCGGTCCGTCCTTTTCGGCCTCTCTGACGACAACAACCTCCCTCACCCCCCGGCTGGCGGCTTGACATTTGCTCACGACACAATGATGCCATTGCGGCGAGAGCTGCCGCGGGAGCGTGAGACGGGTTGTTCGTACTCGGCCTCGTCCTCGCTGATGGTGCTGGAGCAGATGGACGAGTTGTCGTCGTCGTAGCCGCAGCGCGAGCCGCCGCAGTCGAGCTTGACGCGCTCGCCCTTGCGGGTGATGCCGTAGCGCTCGCAGGTGCAGGTGCTGCAGTCCGAGTTGGGGGTGCTGTAGCCGGACAGGGCAGACGAGGGCGACGAGCTGTCGGAGCGGTACGAGAGGGACGAGCCAACAGAAGAAACGGGCGAGGTGCCAAAGTCGGTGATGATTTCGTTGCCGTCGATGCCGGCGCTGCCGAAGCGGGCAGTGAGCTCCTCGAGCTCCTCGTTGTCGACGTAGTCCGAGTCGAGAATGTGCTTGGTCGCGTGGGGCGACATGGGCTTGGGCGCCTGGATCTGAGAGATGGACAGAGGTCGGCCCTTGGGGATGTCGACGGACAGAGAGGCGCGGTTGCGCGAGGAGCGGTGGTGGCCGTCCTTGTCCTTGGAAGACGAGTGGTGGCGTGACGAGCTGGAGCTCTTGCTGCTGCTGCTGCTCGACTTGGAGGAAGACTTGTGGGACGAGGACTTGGAAGAGGAGGACTTGTGAGACGAGGAAGACGACGACTTGTGCGAGGAAGAAGACGAAGACGAGTGCTTCTCGCTGGGGACATCAAGGATGTTGAGCTCGCGGCCGGTGGTGGGCTCGGTGGTTGAGGTGACACTGGGGTTGTGGGCGACGTGGTAGCCGTCGATGATGTAGTAGTACCAGTATCGCTGGCCAGCCTCCAGAGTCGAGTTCTGGAAGCGGAAAGTGCCCTTCCACGAACCAGACTTGGACGAAGTCTTGTCCTTGGAGAGCGGGAGCTGGCCGACGTAATTGTCCCAAGAGCCCAGAAGATGGACGGCCTTGACGCCAGAAGAGACGCGGAGAGAAAACGAGAGCTGGATAGCAGACATTTTATCAGGGTAACTTGTTGCTGAAAATTATTTATAAAAAAAAATTGACGTGAATAAACGAAGCGTGCGAAACAAACTTGTCGATATTAGGAGTCGTTGGAAAAAAAGTAATTAATCTTGAACGCGCGGGTGTGAATAAAGTTCAGCTTTTGGCGGTTTGGGTGGTGAGCAAGTGAATAAAATTGTTATGGATCGAAACCAGTCGATTCTGTTATTAAGGAGGGCGTAATATGTGATTTGCTGCAAAGAAGACAAAAAGTATAGATCGTATAAAGAAGGCTAATCTGTTCTCTCAAGCTGACCAGCAACTTGTAGGTTGGTTTGGTTTGGTTGTATTGGCGGCGTGTAAAGATTTGAGAGAGGCGATTATATTAGAATAAAACGGGGGTAAGAGACCAGCTCTAATGCAAAACGAAGAAGAAAAACAAACGAAGAGAGGAACACAACAGAACGACAAATTTTATTATTGACGAGACTTGCTAAAGAACCAGAAAAAGAAGAAGAGAAGGGGAAGAGATGGCCGGGCCATGGGCCTTGTTGATATATGATCGGGAGAGGGGAACGGGCTACGTTACGGGAGTGGCCCGCGCCGTCTCACTCGTCCAAACGCAAACAGCCTTTTGGAAGAGATGCGCATGTCTCGTTCGACAAAGTGCCGTGGACTGCATGGATGGACTGACGGGCTTGCAGGAAGGGATTGGGCCAATGACATGGCAGAGTGGTGATGATGCAGACCCGGTGGAGGGTGGTAGTGCAGAGGGGGGGGGGGGAACGGGATGTGGCGTCTTGGGGGCTTTGGGTGACCGGGGGTAAGCGCATTGTTGCTGGCGCTGCTCTAACGGGGTTTTGTTAAAGTGACGGGAGAATTTGGCCTTTACGAGATTTTGATTAAATCGACTGTGCTCTTGTGAGCTGAACTCGTTGCACTGAATTCGTTGCCATTATTAGTCGCTTTTGCAGTGATATATGACGTTGATGAGTGCGTGTAAGTGAGACTTGAAACCGTGTAACCAAACGATGGCGGCGGTTTCGAGTGCCTGGCGGTTTTCTCGAGTGGTACAAAACGACTAATTACGCAATGAGAACACTTTTTCCTGCTAATTATGATGTACTTGGCCTTTTAGGTCAATTGGTCGAAACTTAGGTTGGCACTTTTTATCCCCTCTGTGCTGTATCCCTCAGCAGTTTAATTCAAATCCCTCCGAACTCTCTAAAAGCAGCATCAATACCACACCATAATACAAAGTCTTTTCAATCTCCACATGCCGTATTTCTCTCTCAACTCCTGTGAAATGTCACACCCGTCCCTTCCACGCCAACTATCCAGCCTCCCGCACTAAAGTCCACCACGGCGGTTAACCTGCAGCTGCCCGCCCACCACTGTCGTCGCAATGCCAGCCCCGCACCAGCATTGGGCGTCTAATGCCGCCGCCTCATTGGACGGCCATACTGGTCGCTTAACCCGCCATCACCTTGCATCACAGCCAATGAAGAAGCCCAACAACGTTTATTTGTCTGCTCTGTACGGACGTACATCCCTGCAAGTAAAGCCGTCAATGGTTTCTTGCATGGGGTCACCGCTGGTTTGGCGCGATCGAGAGTGTGTGCGTGTGTGTGTGGACGGCTGCGTAGTACCATGTCTTCGTTAGTCCTGTTTATGCAAGTAAGAACCCATGTGCTCAGCTTTCCAAGGCACTGGCTGCTTTTAGATTTGGGGAAAACCGGCAAAACTCGGTAGTTAATGGGGGACATCTTTGTTGCATATAATTCAGCTAACGAGTTCCGAGATGGACACGCATGTATTTTCGTTACAGTATTCACGTTTATATCAAGATGTTGAATGTTCAAAATGGGGTATAAATCACCTTGTATTTTCTATTTCCAACGCCAGTAACTAACCGGAGAACAAAGTCAAGATTGTATCTTCCAGAAACATGAGCATCCCTTTGCCAAGAGTAGCCACTGAGCCTTCTCGCTTCCCGAGGCCAACAAAGCATCTGTACCGCCATATAAAGTCGCGTGGTTCAGGCAATCGCGCTAAAACAGAGCATCAAGCCATCTGTGAAGAAATAACCGTTGTGTCTGCATCAATCTATCGCCATCAGTCGAGATGCGCCTCGTGTAGCCCATCCAGACAGGGAAGATTTCGGAACCAAACAACATATTGTTGGCATGTCCCTGCAAAGATCGGTATGTCGGTATATCGCTCGAAATAACTCAGCAATCGACGTCAAATTATCGAAACCCTTACATGGCACAGTTTCACCCGCTTTTTATCGTCGTATCGGCAAATATCCTCAGCCCGAAACCCAAAACGCCGTGATGCAAAACGCAATCGCAAGTCGAGTGTCTCTAACCCAGTCTACTCTTCCATTTTCGTGTCTCCATTCTCCTTGTCATCGGCGCCGCGAATCCACAAAACATTGTTGCATCTGCATTGTCATACCGTTAGCAAACGAAACATCTTGAATCATTTAACATTCTCAACCGCTGCAGTAAGCTGAACACGAAGCGCATGGACGTCGCGCCTCCAGTAGCCACAACCTCCGAAATCCCTTACCTAATCAGAACCTGTCCTAGGTCGGCAGTAAACTTGTTGGCAATGTACTCTTGCGTATTGGCCAGCTGCAGATTCATATACGAGTCCAGCGACACCAGCTTGCCCTTGTATTCGGTTTCACCCCACTTCAAGCGCACGGAAACCGTCTTGTCGACGAGGTCTTGCAGCATCGGCCGCGGGTTGACAGGTACGAAGCTCATCTTGGGCGGGTTATGCGGTGTGCGCGCGACCAATTGACGTTGGCAGGCGAGCGTTGGCGGTGTCTTTTGGGGGTGGTTGTTTTTCTGCGCGACGGGAGTGAAGCTTTCAAAGTTTCCTGCCTAGCGTGACGCAGAGCCACCCACCCACCACCAAATCGGAGGCTGACATAATCTGGTCCCCGCTATACAGATATGCCTGGCTCGGCTGCATATTTCACCAACGCTGACTTTCCTAGTCCATGGTCTGTTGTAAAAGCGGCACGATTCTCTCTTGTACACCGTTTTGTGCACGATGAGCACGATAAACTAATGACTTTTATCCTATGCAAGTCTCGTCACACAGCAGACTAGGATCGAAAACCACAAAGCCGCCTCCGAAAAATACGACTTTTCACCAAGTTTTCTCACTGTACTCGTACTTGTACACTTGTCTCCAGCACTCCAGCGTATGCTGCTAAACTATTTCACGAAACATGAACAATGCATGCCGTCAGCGACGTTCACGATTCTCAGCAAAGCAGTCTTCCTGTGAAGCTGTTCTCCACTCACATACCACTTCGTAGTAATCCCGCCTGCGGCCCGTCCTCGTGGCCCCCCGAGCTGAAGCCCACTTCGAGTATCCAAGGGACAACCACCAAGGTAATCTGCATGCAAGCCGACATCCACAGCGTCTTTAGCTCCGGCGGGTATGCAGAGGACGGGTCATTTCCACGGCAGGCTTGCAGGCATCAGCCGGCATGTGCGTGCTTTTCCTGCATTCAGCTACCGAGAATCGTTTACCTTGTTCAAGAGCTTGTAAGACTCTGCCATCTCATGTGACTGGCGATTGCTCGAAACGAGTAGTTACGAAAGGCAGGTTGCATTGTAACATATGTACAGAGTCATGAGGAATGTTGGCCTGAGCGGTTGTGAGAACTTCTTGGCTGCCTTTCGTTTTGACATGGCGCTCTATGTCACAAGGGCGTGGTATGTTTCTCGTTTTTGTCGTATTGCGAGTGTAAGAGTGTAAGCAACGAGTGATTGGAACTGCAAGCCTTGATATTGTTACCGTATCTATAGGCACGAATTCTAGACTGCCTTGTAGCAGTTCATATCCGGTTCAAAGAGCTGCGGAGCTGAGGACGTCTCGCGGTGAATCGATGGCTGAATTTGTTGTAATCTCGCAACTTTTTTTCGTCACATATTGAGACTACATTGTAACCTGAAGTTCTCCGATGCCATGTAGATGCTACCGTGGCTTGGCAAAGCCGGACTGGTGTCGACGCCTGTCATCTTGCAACAAACACTACACATACTCCGTGCCATGCCTGATAAAGATGATCCTCTTTGGCATTGATTAATATTGTAGTAAATAAGCAGACAAGCGGAATTTAGAGTTGAGTTATCCAGAATTCAGCGACAAAAGTTAGAAAAGCACGTTGCGCTATGCTCATTTTCAATCTGGACGATTTCTCAAGTATACGATGATATGCCTAGACTGAGGGCTTGGGGATTGAGTCGATTATGCAGGATGATCACGTGGGAGTTAACCATGCATTTTATATACAGCAATATAATTGTTTTCCCCATAAATTTAAAAGCGGTGCATGCTCTCTTGGAGATGGCTCTACCTTCCTGTCACCAGAGGCGACTCAATAGTACGAAGCCGTCAACAATGCTCAGATGGAAAATAGAGTAGCAGAACTTATGCGATTGAAAGGTATCAAAACGGATGATACAAAATACGTTAGTTGCACATAACTTGGTTGAACATTTCCAAAATTGTTACCCAGTTGCTTCACTTCCCCACGTTTTACTCCTACACACGCAAACTAGCCGGTTGTCTTGGCGCCGATCCAGTAAAAAGCCGGAGATATTGCAACATCCGCTATCTCCGGCCCTCATTGAATAATAATGACTTAATTGATTCATAATCAAAGGAAACCTTTGAAATATGCGAATCAAAAAAGTAGTATAAAACCTTTCAACTTCTGCATTGTATACTTGAATGAACTACTCTCCCAAAGCAATCGTCTCTTACATCATCGATATAAAGCTCTCGCATCATGTCCCTCTTCGCACCCGCTCCGCCACCTCCAACCGAGCTTGGGAGGTATCGTATCCTGTCCTCTACGGCAGGTGTTCGTGTATCTCCTCTTCAGTATGGCGCCATGTCCATTGGCCAGGCATGGTCCCAGGGTATGGGAGCCATGGACAAGGAGCAGTCCTTTAAGCTGCTCGACGCATTTGTTGAAGCCGGCGGTAACTTTATCGACACGGCAAACAACTATCAGCACGAAGAATCCGAAAAGTGGCTTGGCGAGTGGATGGCTGAGCGCAACAACCGCGACCAGCTCATCATAGCCACCAAGTACACGACAGACTATAGAGGCCACGCCCTGGGCAAGGGCAACGCTGTGAACAGCTGCGGCAATCATAAGCGTAGCTTGCACGTCAGCGTTCGCGACTCTCTTGCCAAGCTTGGAACGGACTGGATCGATGTCTTGTACGTTCACTGGTGGGACTACACGACGTCCATTGAGGAAGTCATGGACAGCCTGCACATTCTTGTCCAACAGGGCAAGGTTCTGTATCTTGGCATCTCTGATACTCCGGCATGGGTGGTGAGTACCGCAAACACCTATGCGCGCGCACAGGGTAAAACCCAGTTTAGCGTCTACCAGGGCCGATGGAACGTCATGCGTCGAGACTTTGAACGGGAAATCATCCCCATGGCTAGACACTTTGGCATGGCGCTTGCACCGTGGGACGTGCTGGGCCAGGGCAAGTTCCAGTCAAAGGCTGCGCTGGAAGAAAGGAAGCAGAATAACGAACCTCTCCGCAGCATTAGCGGACCGGATCAGACGCCCGAGGAAGAACGTATGAGCGAATCTCTTTCCAAGGTTGCTGCGCAGCACGGAATTGAGTCGGTCACTGCCGTCGCTATTGCATATGTCATGGCAAAGGCAGCGAATGTGTTCCCCATCGTTGGTGGTCGCAAGATTGAACACCTGCATGATAACATCAAGGCGCTGAGTATCAGGCTTACGCGTGAGCAAATTGAGTATCTGGAGAGTGTTCAGCCATTTGACATTGGATTCCCGGCCAATTTTATTGGTAGGGATCCGAGTGATACTGGTGAAATACCACCTTTGGTTGCCATGTCTGCAAATGTGGACGTTGTGAGGAATCCAAGGCCGGTTGGTTATGAGTAGCAGAAACGACTTGCTCTTTTTAAATTTTGAATAGAAAATTTGTGGGTAATCCAACCAAAGCAGTTTGAACAGCAATCAGCGTCCTTGTACTTCGAGTGTATGTCTTGTGAATGTATGTGTTTCCCCATGATGTCGCCGCTCGTCAGCACCATATAACGATTAGCAGCTAACAAACCACCTCTGTTAACCGTTGAATTTTTGAGTCGCCATGAAATATATATCACATATCAAAAACTAACCCCTGCTAATATTTCTTACTTGATGATACGCTCGATTACGGCGACTTATACTCTCACTATCACGTGCGGCCCCGGCTAACATGCGTCTAAACCTCACACTTAGTGGGGTTCGACGAGAAAAACCGTGAATATCGAGACGACCGTAATCTCACAACCGCAGGCGCTCGCACTCTATTTGCCTCATATCTTCATTCAAGTCCTTGTCAATTGGAAACATGGGATCTCAATACAACATCGTCGATGAAGCCCTAATAGGCAAAGTAACTGCCTACGTGGAGCAGTACATGTCCAACTACGACGGCTCTCACGACTTCAACCACATCCAGCGCGTGCTACGTCTAGCCAAGCACATTCAGTCTCGCACACCCAACACATCTCCTGAGCTCGTCACGCTATCTGCCCTTCTCCACGACGTGGGAGACAAAAAGTACCTCAAGCCCGGCGAGGATTCGTCCCGCCTCGTTTTCACGACCCTGCAGTCCTTTGGCGCGTCGGCCGAGCTTGCCGAAACGGTCCAGACGATATGTCTCGGGGTAAGCTACTCTAGCGAAGTAAAGGATCCGCAAAAGGTGGCGGATCTGATCAAGCTGCATCCTGAGCTGGCGGTTGTGCAGGATGCGGACCGGCTGGATGCCATTGGTGCGGTGGGTGTTGGGCGGGCGTTTGCTTTTGGTGGTGCCAAGGGGAGGGGGATGGATGATACTATTGAGCATTTTACTGATAAACTGGTCAAGTTGGAGGGGATGATGAAGACGGAGACGGGTAGGGCGCTGGCGAGGGAGAGGTCGGCGAGGATTGAGACGATGCGGAAATGGTGGGTTGAAGAGACGGAGGGTCCCATTGAGGCGCAATGAGCAGACACTAGAGATGTAGATGTTGATTGAAAGACTTAATAACAAATAGAATCCAACCATTTCATTCTTGGTCGGCTATGTGAGGTCCAAACACCATCGAATATTCGCTAACCTGCTTCGTTAACCTTAGGCCGGTCTTATACTGGAGAGCGAGCAACACGAATTGCGATTTTCCACTAGAAGGAACGCAGGATAAACATCTATAAGCTTTAAAGTATTGATTTTGTCCTTTAAGGGAAAAAGGAAGAAAAGCCTTCTTACCAGGTAATAAAGAGCCAGACGTAGCCACAACCTCTACTTAGGTTCCATGAGCACTGCCAAAAGACTCAGACCGCATAGGGGACGCGTACACCAGAGAGTAGTATAAAAGAAAGGCCCTTTAATTCATTTATAATGTGATCATCTAACTATGACTCGGACTTTTGACGTTTCAATAGAGTAGGCCCCAAGTATATTTGAGACGGTTTTTTGAAGGTCGAGAAAGTACCTGGGTCAGCTCAAAATATCAAAGATAACCATCAAAATATCTGTAGCTTAAAAAAAACCATGCTTCTTCTCATCAAAATCTCGACCTCGATCGGCAGCGGTATCGTATAGCCAGCCGGTGTTATAGTGATTTTGTGGTTTTTGCTCCGGCGATAGGCCGGCCCATCGTGCGACATGGGGTGAGCAGGGTGAGCCCCGCTGGCATGCGTCGCGCGACCCACCATCTCTGAGTGAGCCAGGCATCTATGCAGAATATATATAAACAAAACTTGAGCAAGCGTAACGGAACGGCCTTCTGATGCGAAAGAAGAGACTCAAACGAGGCGCGGCGGAAAACATATAACTCGGGAAGAGAATATCGAGCTTATATGCCAGTTACACGGAAAATAATTTGCCAGGAGCTTTAGATGCTATGAAGGTCATCACTTTATAACTTAGGTCGTGTATAAATGGGGGATCCTCAGCGCTATATGATGCTTTTGGCTATAAGGCTCTATCTTTTCCTAGCGAGATATCTGCCGGAACTAGAGGTCCCTAGTGAACCGATTAATTGGTCAAACTTGCAGCGTTCTACTCCCTGCTAGAAGTGACGTGAACATGTAGGTAGGAAAGTTTATCGGAGGCAATGTGGCCACTAAACAGCCGAAACTGATGCACCATGAGGTAGTAGAATCGTGTATGGTTCGGATGCCTTTTTGGGTGTTTCTGAGTACGTTGGGTGGTTCGGGTTCGGAACGCATGTCCAGTAAGCGCCAGAGAACTAAGACAAACTGCCTTCGCCTTTTTTCAACTCGATTTACGTGTCTTCCCAGAGCTGGGGCACTTGGGTCTTTTCCATCTAAAGACTAGCTATACCGACATCATGTTGTTCCGGAAAGTAGACATTCAACACGCCGATCAACACGAGCATTCGTCGACTGCTCTTTATCCAAACAATAGCTGCCACAAAGTATTACTACCTACCAGTCCCGGAACAAGCAGCGGAGTTGAGACAAATGCAGCTGAGTTGCGCGGAACGTCCTGAAGAGTCTCGGTAGTTTCTGGAAAAGTTGATATCAAGTAGCTGCCGTGAGATTCGCGCCTTACATTCCCTCGGGGATGTCAAGTCGCCCCGCCTAGGCCATCGTCCGATGCAATGCAATGTATGAAAATCAATCGTTGCGGAGCAGGTAAACACATCCACTCTACCTTGCTTATGTATGGCCGGCCGGTGTAACATTACAATTCAAAGAGAAGATATGACGCAGTAATAAATATACCGGGAAATCTCGCTGTCGAGCATGCGGTAGTCGCGGTATTATCCTGGACAAGGTTCCAGGTCTACATACAATAGTGCGAGCAGAACAATGTAACCACCACCATTTCCAAAACGCGTGGGTGTAATGGCGGGTTAAATGTCTTGTATGTGCATAGATCACTTTGTTGTGTTGTTCTAATTGCCTCACGTAGCTCTTCAGCCTAAAGGAATAATCCCTCCGGCGAGACATATCCGAGACAGGCACAGTTATGCCTCCTAAGAGCCAACTGTCGTAGTTTCTAGACATTCTACAGCACAATAAAATAATTACCTCGTTTTACGTGCATGTCCTAGTCTAGAGACACATTACTCTGCATGCGATTATAGACAGTTAACACCTCAGAGTCAGGTATTAAACATAAATATTTAACTAGACTGATTGCCTTGCTTATTCTGTAAATCGTTAAAACACGCTAGACTTAAGTATATTCTATTACAGATTACGGCATTGTAAACGAGTACTGCTAGCCTTTCCTTACGCAGCCGGTATAGTAACCAACTCAGTCGCTCAATCACACGGAGTGAAACATGGAAGCAATACTGAGATGGCGGGAAGTATCTCTGGGTAAACCTCCAACACTTCACCTGTATTGCAGTACAACAAGCACTAGGTTTACAATGACTCGGATCGATCTTGTCTCGGCTCGGCATACATTGTTCGGTATCTCTGATTGTGATGTGTCAATCTTGCCTTTCGAATTCATCAAGTTCCTTATTCAGAGAAGTCTAATAAGTATAAATATCAGCCTGGCTATCTTCTTCCTTCTGGTGTATCTATATCTTCAGCAGGCAAAAAATACCATACACAAGCCAACTACACTCCTATTCTCTTTACTCTCAGATTTTATATCATTCCATCATGAAACTTTCACTCTACGGATTAGCGGCAGCCATTGCCCTACTACCAGCGGCGCTCGGCCAAATCGAAGGAGAGCCTGACGCGAGCGTCATGGGTAACCTCGATGGAGAGTCACCTCCGGATAGCGCCGAAGGCAGCATTGAAGGAGAGCAAGCCGACGCTAACATGAACTTCAAGCGGGCACCTCAGTGCGGCTTGACGGGCCAACACAAGAATGGCTTGAAAATTGAAGCAAAGAAGAATACAACTCTTGCAGAATGTCTCTCAGCATGCCAGGCTAATAGGAAATGCATGTCAGTGCAAATTGCTGTATCGGGTTCTTATAAAGGAACATGCAACCTTCTTTCTGCAAATACTGCGAACGCACGGATTAACCCCAACATTAAGGCATGGGTTCTCTACGACCGTGATTGCACGGCACCATACGAATGCCCGAAATGCCCCTCGAGCGCACCGCTGTGCACGTTGAACTTGCACACAAGGCAGCCAAAGTGTTGCCCAGCTGGAAAGCCCGTCGCCAATAACGCCGGCTGCTACTCACCTAATAGTGTGATTTGCAATAATACGCAGATCTGGGCTCCAGGCAGCCGCTGCCCATGTGCTAAAAAGTAAAAATACGTCGGAAAATTGGGTATAGCCAGTTAGTACAATGGAGTTATGAGGACATGGTCATAACAGCGCTTGGAGACACATGGGTTTCGGTTCGGGTTTTTTTCTTCTGTGCAAACAGTTTTTCCCTGTACCCTCAGTGCAAATGCAAAACTCTTGTCTTCTATCAAATTGATATAACATCAAACTATCGGTATTTGGCTGTTAAAGTGATAATACGTTTCACTACGGTGCTTGCATAGCATGCCACTGTTTGTGTTTGCGAAAATGGGAGTAACAGCAAAGGAGACGTGTTGATAAGCCCACCCTCTCACACTTGTTGCCTCTGTAACCAATCATTTCCAACCATAAAGCGTTTGTTTGGAGACAGAGGCACAGGAGCGAAAAAAAAAAAACGGCATTTCTCCAATGTCGCAGTTGCTGAATTCAGGAGGGAAGTCATGGCCAGAAGTGCCACAGCAGCGGAGGGGCCGTCCTAGCTGACGCGTCAGAACTGACTGTGGTCAGGACGAGAACGTCTGACAAAGTACAGTACTGGACGACCTCGGAAGCTGGTACAGAGTGGAAGTGAAATCCGTATAAGCCTCTGTGTAGCGTACTTAAATACGGTCATATGTCTATTAAACGTACCACTCACGTATATAAATGTGCTATAGTAAATAGTGTATTCTTCTTCTTAGATAGGAAGATACTAAAAGGTGGGTGGCCGGCTTTAAGTATTTAGCGTTCTAATATAATGCTACAAATGCAGTATAACGAGGCAACCAGGGGAGCGTCCCGAAGAAGCGACCTACTAAATGCTTATAGGATGCCCGATTAAGATAGACAGTTATATAACCATGCGAGGGTAATGCTGATGATGCGGACAAGTGGATTGGCATTTCCGACGCTACCATGACAGCAGCCACAATTGTCAGCATGGCCACGACGGCGTCGCCCTCACTAGAAACTCAGATAAGGACAGGCATGACTGGGTTACCTATGGGCGACTCTGGCACTACTGGGGCATAAGCTTGAGCCCGTCCAAGGCGGTGCTTGGTTCGCGGCAATCCGCAAGGACGTGGCAATGAACCAGGGAGAGCATCCCCTCTGGACCATGACAGATATATTCGAAGATATCCACCGGGTTGTCGCGCCCGCCGACAGACATAGGCTGCCTGAGCAGGTCCCGCTTAGAAAGGAGAACGACATCGACTTTGTCATGTTAGAGAAGAGAAACAAGCCGTCCGAGAAGGATGCAACAGAGAGTGTGAAATAAAATATGGCGGCGGGATTTAGCTACTCACAGGTATTGAAGAGTGCATGTAACGGGAGACTTCTTTTTGGTATTCTCCCGTGCAGATCGAGCATGGTTGTTTTGGGCGGTTATGGCCCAGGAGGATGTTAAGGCACGGAGGAGTATCAAGTCATACGTAGAGTCGATACGAGCCAGTATCAAGAAGTGGATGGCATTTCTCGATGTCTAGATATAGTTTGTGTTGTCTATGCTTACTGGTTTCAGTCCGGCCCAGGGTGCTGTGGACTGAACACTCACGCCATACAAGAAATAGAAAATACATTAGACACATATGCACACGCTCACAAGTGCTCAAACACCCAAAATCACAAGGCGTCCACCATAAGACTAAGCAGGCGACATCATAGTGAAAAGCTACTGCCTTTGATTATATGAAAAGATCTCTTTGAAACTAGTTAGTCACACTAGTTAGTCACATAAAGACCCGCTTCTGTTCCCACGCCTGCTACCTTGCCTTAAACGTCTTTGCAAGAACAGCCAAAGTAGTTGTAGGTGCAGCGGCCTCTTCGGCCATCGCAGCCATCTGCGTCGCAAGGTCCAACATCGGGGCCGCAGTCATATCCGCAAGGACAGCCTCTGTATGGACCCTTCGCGGAGTGAAGAGCAGTTAGCGCGGTTTGCGTCTTAGCCTGGAGGTGCTCTTTGGTCTTACAAATGTACATGTCTTGCGATTTTGGCTAACATCCCCGTGGCAGTCATCTTCGTCGCAGTTCATATTTGGATAGCGACAATGAGACTGCGAAGCAACCAACGAGGCTAGGCTAACTGTCAAAATAGTTGTAAAGCGCATTTTTTTTTTCGAGTGATTAAGTGTAGGTCTGGAAGTTGGTGATAAATCGGAAAACAACCGAGGGTGAGGTACGGGAAGTAAGTAGTATATATAGAAATGTACAAGACCCTGAAGCGGATGGCGTGTATCAGCCGGGGCTAGCCAGGATGTTGGCAGTATCCAATAGGGCCTCAAAACCAGGCACTAAAAGTCGCCCTCTTTGGAGTATATACATTATATACCGCTGACAACGTGTAAGATAAAATCTCGGATGGGCATATGCGTGAGACACAATGGCTATGTCTTGGTGGTAAGATAGTGTCAAGTCCGAAGGACGGCACAAGCCGCCATTGCATCTTTCTACCATCAAGGCGACATTCATTCCCATGCTATTGGATACAAGAGCCGGAATCATACCCTATGGATATATTACCTCAGTTTAATACCAAACAAAACGCGCCCTTCAATGCGTTTTTGAGAAATTGTGCAAGAAGCAAGCAAAAAAGTGGCTTACAGCTGGTGGTTAGAGGAGAGACTTACCGCTACAATATCTCGAGCGCGGGGAAACGTCAGGCAGCTCATATCACTCTGGCCACGTCTTCCACATGCATTTAAGACCCTAACAGGTAGCGAGTATAGCGTAACACCATTATGAACGTTCTACCACTGAAAGATTTAGAGTGCCAAAAACGGATTGAGTTCTGCGGCCAACGTGCGCATTACGTGATATAGCTTTGGATTGAGACATTGGGCCGATTATTAGTTCCCCGACTTCGCCCGTGCGGAAGACATGTCAGCAACAAGAATCGGAGATTCCAGGTACAATATCCTTAGAGTGTTACGCTAGCTGCTTGCCGAGGCCGAACTGGATAGAAAGGATCGGCATCCGGCCGCTGTATCCCCTTTTCTAGCTACATCGGTCGGACTGATCCATGGGCGGGTGCAACAAACGGATCAGCATGTCGGACGACACCTACAACATGCATTTATTAATACCAGCTACCGAGACACATCATCCGCTGCGGAGATCTGAGACGCCTTCTCTACCCATGCCATCTTTGAGGCCGCCCTTGTTAGCTTACAGCTCAGTCTTCTCATAAATATACCCAACCAAGCTAATCTGCCGGTGATCATAAGCACATAACGCTACCGTCACAGCGCTGCGTTGTGGCTCAGTTATCTACCCACATTACAGAATTACAGAACCAAAGATGTACCATCGGCAAGTAAAAGTCATCGCTCAGCAAAAATTCCAGTAGAGAATCATGAGTTTATTTACAGTTATCGGGCTATTCACTTCATTCTTTGGAGGTACTATAGCAAAGTGGTAGGTTAGAGGAGGCAATTGGCAGCATTCATTCGGACGCTTTGCTTGCTAACATAGTAAATGTCAGGTCTCGGTTTTCCGGGTCCACTCTCTCAAACCTCAAATAAGTCGTGTAAATTTTCTCTTCGGTATTTAGGAAGGTCCAGGAATATTTGCCAGTTGGCAGGGATCAATGAAAATTGAAGTGAAGGACAGTAGCCCAGGATGTTTGACGGCAAGTCATCAAAGCAGGCCTTTTACCCCCCAAAACATGCCGAGTACAGCTATCGCACCACTTTGATAACTCGTCAGTCGTCATCGATCTAGGCGCCAGGGTCAAGTCACTATCACAAGCAAAGAAAAATGCCATGCGCCTATTGGAATCAACTGCCGCAGCGTCATCTCACCCTTTCTCGACTTTAGTATTATAGACATGGCCGCTATATTTATTATACTTTATATACTCGCCTCTTTACCTAGCTATTAGATTTCGCTCGAGCTATAACGGTAATTAGGTTAAAAACCCTTTCATTAAGTTCCTATTATCGGCACTTTATAGGAGATAGTTTAATAGTGGTCGTAGAGGATGGTTCTGATAGCTTGCGAGAGAGGGCTGCGATATATTTTATACTGCCTATTACCCCATTGCCGCTTCGCGATGTGGCAGCGCTTAAGGCTATGTTGATGGTTTGCATATTCCCGGAATCTGATTTATGAATTGTGCTTACGAAGGTGTAGCGTCGCGACTGTCGCGCGACTCTTTAAAGTGGCTCACCCAGGCATCCATGCATAAGTCGCGGACCTCAAGTCAGCTGACCGGAGCCAAATCCGCAAATTCACTCTACCGGACCTACAAGGGTGGAGTTGGCCCGATCACCGGCCGGGGTGCGATTTTGTTGGGGTAAAGCGTAGAATCCGGGGGCATCGGACGGGCCACCTAGGGCCACGCTACGTCGTACGTACTGAACTTACAAGCTAGACACCAAAAAGGCGCGTACCAAAGCTCAAATTTGCGGGCCGGCAGAGCGCGATTACCGTGTTCTTGCCTACTACACTTAGGTATTCCTACAACTTTGCCGAGGCTCCGAATATCCCTACCGTAGTGCGGAGTAAAAGCGTCGGCTACATGGAATTTCAAGTGTCGTATTTACATGGTCGTCTCCCAACAACCTGGGGCTTAAACATCGTTTTGCAAACTGTGCATCAGAATACAGCTTTTCGGAGCGACTAGTAGCTCATAGTCATTATGGGCTTGGCAAGCGGCGTGCTTTCGCTACCGAAGCTCGGCCTCAACCCGCTGGTTTCGGGCCCTCTGTTGCTGGCGCTACTGACATCACCCGAGACGATCCAGAAACTTTTCGCCGAGCGACTGCGCATTGATGCTGGCGCTCATATAGGCCTCGCCAAACGGGTGCTCCAGATTCTGCTTGCAATTGGCAGCCTTCGATACATCAATGGTGTATTCAGCCGCATGGCTACCAACGCGGGCCGCCTCGGTGCCGCAGAGGGCTGGAAGTGGAGCCACGAAGTCGCCGTTGTAACAGGAGGATGCAGCGGCATCGGATACCAAACTGTAAAGCGCCTGGCGGAAAGGAATATCAAAGTCGCCATCCTGGATGTCCAAGAAATGCCCGAATCGCTGAACAAGATCCGCAACATTCACTACTTCAAATGCGACGTAACCTCGGCAGAAGACGTTGCCAGGGCCGCAAAGTCAATCAACGAGATACTCGGACACCCGTCCATCCTCGTCAATAACGCCGGCATCGCCCGTCCAGCCTCTATTCTCGAGCAATCCCGCAAAGATGTTCAAAAAGTCTTTGAAATCAACACTTTTGCGCACTGGACAACAGTCCAGCAGTTCCTCCCGCACATGATTGCCCAGAACAGGGGCCACATCGTGACAATAGCGAGCATCGTGTCGTACCTTACCGCAGCACGCGCGACCGACTACTCTGCTTCGAAGGCTGCGGCCATGGCTTTTCATGAAGGTTTGTCGTCGGAGCTCAGGTACCTTTACAAGACGACTGGGGTCTTGTCGTCGATTGTGCATCCAACTCTGGCGCGGACGCCGCTTGGGGACGATGTGCTGCGTAACACGGTAGGAGGACAGGGAGGGCAAATTGAGCCAGATGATGTTGCGGATGCAGTTGCAAAGACGGTCTTTGGGCGCCAGAGCCGCAAGGTGTTTGTTCCGGAGAGCTTGTCGTGGCTGGCCCGGCTTCGGGGGTATCCGGCTTGGATGCAGGAGGGGATTCGCGGGAGGCTTGGGAAGATGGCGGCAAATGTATAAGTCTCTTAGTTGACATGTAATAATTGTGAGTTGATTTGTTCACTGCATCTCGCTGGACAACGAAACCCACACGGAAGACGAATGCAAGTTATATGCGTTCTCATGTTTATAGTGTTTGCAAACTGGCCATGAGACTAGCTCAAACGGGAAATAATCACGACTCTCAACCCCCAATCATACTCAGAAAACAAAAAAGACTCCAAACAGCCATGTTCAATTAAACTCATCCCATCTCTTTTATTCTTCAGCTCAACTAACAACCGTGAATATCTACAAGGGGGCGCTGACTCACCTGCAAGCTCGGCGTCCCAAAGGGGCAATATTTTGAAGTCTCAACCGCCGCCTCCGCTGACAGAAGCGGAGCCAGGACGGCGCCGACAACCGGGCGAGTGGGGGCAGGAGAGAGCGGGCGCAGGCTCTCAACGCGCGTACTGGTGAGGCAGGAGACGTTACTCGTATTCAAACCAAATTATTGCTCAGCCTTGCCAGCCTGGCCGGGTTCACAGGCTCCACTGATCACCATGATTGTCCTAAATTACCTCTTTTGTCTGTGACCTTTTTTGCCTACACACATAATCGAGAACCTTGTAGGTGCCCTTTGTCTGACACGAGGCGCAGGGGCGAGAACCTTGACGGCTCAGCCTGTTGATTGCGCAGTGACGGCTGAAGAGAGATATAGTATTGTTTCGTCGCCCTACGGAGATGTGATCCCTTTTTTTTTTTTTTTTTTTTACAATATATTTATTCCTGCGCGTTTTCAAATATACCAAACTACAGTGACTATCTTGGTACGATATTGTCGCTTATACGTCGATACACCAATCGCATACATACAGCAGTCATCTCCTACAAGCCACGTAACATATCCAAAATGGATACTCTACCTCCAGAGCTCTTTATCCAAATCTTAGAATATCTTCCCAAATGCTCCAGCAAATCCGCCCGCCTCACCTCCCGCCGCTTCAACAACATACTCCTCCAACGAACCTTTGACACGCTGCGCACCTTTGTCGAGCCCGAAGTCGCAAAAAGCACACTCCTACAAACACTAGACGCGATGCCCTGTCGGAGATCAGCAATTTGGTCCCCGCGGTGTCTTGTGCCAGACGATATACCGCTGTCCCGCAACTTTTTGCTAGCCATGTACGCAGCGCTGGAAGGCCGGTCTTGGAGCTCTGGACAGCACGCTACACGAAGACTGGTGCTTGCGGGCTCGTCGGATGAAAGTAGTAGTGACGAGAGCGACGCCATGTCTGTGGATGGATATGTTGCTTCGAGCACTGGAGAACTTGAAGAAGAAACTGCGGAAGAGTGTATTAGTGTAGAGGCCATGCTGGGGAGGTTGAGCCGGCGAGATGTCACAGAGCCGATGCTGCGGCAGGCCATGTTTCGGTATGCGCTGTACCAAAGCTATCTTTACACGGGACAAGGAGAGTCGCCGCAGCTGTGGATTATGCATCCAAAGACGTGGGACAGCAAGGTTACTGGCTAGAGCATCTATGACGCAAAACTCTACGAATACAATATTTTCACATAACCTCGGACTTTTACGTTTAGTTTAGCGCCGAAAAAGAGACATGGAGTACAGGTAGTTTTTGGCATTTGTTTTTTTTTATTGTTCTTGTCTGTTGTTTGACGTATTAAGAAGGTTTTCATCTACACCGAAACACCCCTCATTAAATGATGGGCTGATATATACAAGTTTATGAAATCTAATCAATTACCCGTATATTCTCCCATCTCATCGTTTCCCGGTTGAAGATTAAACGTATCTGATGGAACCTTTCTCCATGATGCTAATTGCATTTACAGAACGTAGGCAGCGATAGCGCCAGCGACGGCGAGGCTGCCAATGGCGTTGGTGGCACCAGCACCAGTGACAGGAGGAGTGGTAGGCTGAGCATCGCCGTCGTTGTCATTGTCATTGTCCATGTCGTTGTCGTTGTCGTTGTCCATATCATCACCGCCACCGCCGCCGACGGGGGGCTTGCCGTTGTTGTCATTGTCGTTGCCGTTGTTGGCATTGTCGTTGTCCTTGCCATCATCACCGCCACCGCCGCCAACAGGGGGCTTGCCATTGTTGCCATCCATGTCATCATGGTCATCCATATCGTCGCCGGGGCAGGCGACGTAGGTAGGGCTGGCAGAGTGCATGGCATCATCAGTCTTGTGAGGCTGAGGCATCATGCTGTGGCTGGACCAGGGAGCAGACTCATTAGCCGAAGCGACGGCAATAATGGTCATGGCAATAAGAGCAGTGAACTTCATTTTTGCGGTTTATATTTCGCGTATAGGAGTGAAAAAAGCGAAGTGGGTGGAATTGACTGAGCGAGTGTGTACCGTAAGACGTCTGAAACCTTTACTGATATATCTAGTGGGAAGAAACAGAAAGGAAAGAAAAGGAACAGAGGGCAAGAAGACGAAATAGTGCCAAGTTATATTTGTCTTGTCCTCTTGTCCTCTTGTCCGAATGGCACTAATTACCACATACTCCAGAACTAATAGCGGAGTTGCAGTAGTTGGGGCCCGCCGTGAGCAGCGACATACTTCGCAGACTTTTGGGAAACCGAGAGAACCCGCCCCAGGGAAGGCGCTGTTCCGGTTTCTCTATCGTCATAGACCTTCTTGGCTTTGCCAAACAAAGTAAAGCCCATTTCCTAGTCCGTTTAAGCGCTACCGCCAGTGGATGGGGATGAAAAATGCGGGGGCGGGGACATTCTGGTGTAGACCTCCCGTCTTCCTGCTTCCAAATCACGCACACAGACACAACGACCCGCGGGCTAGTGGAGGGAGGAGAAAGTCTCCGCCTACTCGTAAACTTTTCTGGGAAGTGGTTGTGGCTCGCTTGCAGGAAACTATGGATACTGGTAAAGGCAATGCGAGGGAGAAGGAAAAAGAGCCCATCAAGGCTAAGCTGGAGATCGGTGGCGCTGACGTTTACTCCTCGCTGGTCAGCCATGGAAAATAGAGTTTGGCGTGAGCCGGTTTATCACCAGAAGACGATGGAGATAGCGACGCAACTCTATTGTAACGGGTATCCGTAGAATTTCGGAAGAAAAGTCCAAACGACAGAGTTTGAACCGGTTCATCGGCGAGCGGGATGGCTTGGTCCAACGTTGGGGTTGTACACAAGCCGGGCGGAGATGATACTCCTAGCTTTATGCACTCGTTCAACAAAGCTTATAGTTGTGCATACATACCAGCTCGAGTATTTGAGTCCTTTTTAGTGGGTAGCTTTTCTTCCTCAGAATCGATTCAATTGCGGGAGAGCGACATGTTGCTCCGCATCTCGTAAAGATGAAGTTCAAGCGGATCTGCACAACACATACGCCACCAACGCCACCTTTCGGGGGACAATTCAGTGTTGGTTTCTTGAAGAGATTTTATAATCTTTTTTTTCCTTATTTCAACGGATTACAGTTCTGAATAGCTATTAGGACAGTGTTTGCCCATTCCTCTCTTTACAGTCCATCCGGTCGCAGGGTTACAAACCCTAGACAGCGGCGCAATAGTGTGAGTTTCTCGTATACACAGGTCAGGTCTCTTGTACCAAAATATGTCAGAGCGTATAAGAAACATAAATGGCACATCTCGTGACCGCAACGGAAGACGCCGGTCGCGTTTCAATGCCAAAACGACAAACAACCCGTTCCCAAACAAAATTACTCCCAGCATAAGACGAAATTAAAACCAAAAAGAAGACAAAATAAAAAGCAGTTGTGAAATACAGCATTCCCCTTCTCGGGTCACGTTTCCACTTGCCTTTTCCGTCGTTTTAGCTCACTACAGCTAGCGAGCACCAAGAACATCCATAGACTTGGCCATCTTAGACAAGGTAAGCGGCAACGATACCAGCCATGGCGAGGCCACCAATGGCTTGGTTGGTAGGGGCAGCACCCGTAGCAACGGGCGGCGAGGTGGTCTGCTCGTCGCCAGTGGGAGTTGGCTGCTCAGAGTGCATGGAGCTGGTCATCCATTCCGAAGGGATCGGGTCGATGATGACGGACGAATCGCACGAATTGATGGGATCGGTGTAGGTTGTGCCAGGCGTGGGAGCAGAGCTCCAAGGGCCGGTTCCCTCAGGGACGGTAGCAATGCCGGTAGTTCCAGCATCTTGCGTGGGGGCCGAAGACCAGGGGCCAGTACCCTCGGGGATAGTGACGATGCCAGTGGTTCCAGCATCTTGTGTTGGCGTCTCCTGGAGACCGGTAGGGATCACGCTGGGGTCGCACTTGTCGGCGGGGAGAGTAAACGATTCCTCGGCGTAGACGACGCACTAGATATGGGCAAGAGGTCAACGGTCAGCTTTTATGTTTATTCTCATCCTGAGGGAAGATTGGGCGCAAAAAAAGAACTCACGTTCTTGACACAAGCTGCGTCACCAGCCAGTCTGTCCGACTGCCAGCAGGTTGCAGTACCGCCTGCGGGAGGGTATCCGGCGACATTGTCGGAACATCGGCCGCGAGTACCGACGCCATTCTCGTCGCAGCGGAGGATAATGTCGGTGTCTTCGCCCATGCAAAAGTTGGCGTTGGGCTTGCTGCAGTTAATCTCGGTGCCTTCAGGCAGGCCGTGCTGGCGTTGGGGGTTGGCCGAGACGACGGCAGCGGAGAGGGCGACGGCGACGGCGGCAGTCTTCATGATGGACGATGTGAGAGAGAGATAGTGTGTTGGGCGAGGTTGCTTAGGTATGTATTCTTAGGACTTGTATTTGTATTTGCACGGTAGCGAGTGTGAGTCCTCGTGCAGTAGATGATAATCGTCAAGTGATTTTGCTTAGGTAAAGTACAGATGGGAGAGGACGTTTGTGATGATGGAGGAGCAAACACAGCAGCCTAAATATATTTGTGCTCGATTTTTCGAGAAGCCCCTGCCATCCCACCCACCACTAAGTCGTAATACCTGGGCCTGGGACAGAACGAAGATCATGCATTAGCTCCAACGACCGACAAACGGCCGGGGGCCCAACGACAAGAAAGAAACAGTGTCGTCGTACTCTAACAAGGGAGCAGCGAAAGGGTACACACGAACCTGGAGGGGATGGGATTGGCTCCATCACAAGGCTACGCTGCCCCAGGTATTGCCCCATTAAGAAGGCGAGTTTGCAGTGTTTTACGAGGTCCCAGTGTAACCCCAGCGTGGCGGGTCTCCACTGTGGTGGCCAGTTCGCCAGTCGTGTGTTGCTATTCTTACCACAAGTGACGTTGATGGTAATACAACAAATGGGGGTTCTGGGTGCGACAGTGGGTTTTGCCGAGCCAGCATCAACCTGCCTACGAGGTAATAGCGCTTGGTTTCTGTACTTTCTTGGTGCTGGGACAACGATGTATTGGCGCGTCCGGGCGGTCTTCCAGGGGATGAGGTTGGGTTCGCCGGGCTTGGCTCTCGTCCACATGTCGTCATAACGTAGCGCTATCGTGGGGACCAAAGACGAGCATCCGAGCCACCAAGTTGTTAACTCGGTCGTATTACCAGGCCAGCACACAGAGGCGGGTGAGACAAAAGTACGCGATGTCACGATGCTTGTAGCGTACGTATTACTTGCATATCGTTGCCTCTGTTGGCACCAAGGAAAAAAAAGATAAACGGCGCAGCTTTTGCGGTTGAGCTCTGCCGAAACCTACCTTTGATGTGTTTCTATCTTTGGAACCCCTTTTTTGTCTTGTAATGTTGCATTTATTGTCCGTGTATGACGACAGCCGATCGAGTCCGAGCCTGGATCTTTGGTCAGTTACCGTAACACGAGTAAAAAGCTTTTGACTTGTACAAGTACAGACAAATTTTGTATCCTTGCCGTTGCCATCGGCATATGTGGGCAGCGTCAAGTGCCGGTGATGATTGCTGCTCAGTTAACAAAATAGGCATGTGTTCAAGAGCCTCCGAGTGAGACTATCATTATGCGATACTCTGTTGTAAGAATATCTCGCATCGTCTTGGGCGGCCCAGAAAGCCAGAGAATTGCTCAATGCAGAGTAGACCGGCCTTGGTTGCTGTGTATGTACATTTCTTCCCGGAGCCTGATCTGAGAGTCTACTTGGCACTGTCGACAGGAACACCAGGGAGCTCCAAGCATCAGGCATTATCAACCTATGAGTAGAGGCGCTTCTACGGCGTTTCTCGATGGCCTGGCCTCACGTCAGCATGGCGTCTGCTAGGGTATTCGTACGAGTAGCAATGGTCAGCATCTGGGCCGGGTCGGGGCCTTTCCTCCGTCGAAAGAGGCACCTCTGCTAAAGAAACAAGCTGTTTCCTTGCGGCCGTATAATGCTGTCGTGATGTAATCGCTACTTGTTCTTTTTGCCCAATTTCGCGGCTCAAAAACCCGTGAAAACCCACAGGCGATACGAGGATCCTTCCCATATCTGTTTGCACATCACCGTGTTTGCGGGTCCACCAACCCCAGTGAGATCGTCACGTGGGCAGGCCCAAAAAGTAAGGTCGGGGAGGCTTCTTTTGTTGGTGAAACACGGCGCCGGGAAAGCGTCTGTAATAAATCATCCACTGGTGATTCTCGTATCAGGGGGCCCGGAAAGGCAGGAGGCAGATTCTCAAAGGTGCAGATCGGCAGGCGACATGTTGCGCTCCCCCAGAATCGAGACTACATACTCCGTCGAGAGAATCTCGGCAGATATAGTCGCTGCGGGGTCGTGCTACTATGAGTGCATTGCTCAAGTAAGTTGCGAGTAGCCGCGGGTTGATTAATTAAAGTTTAAAGTGTCACTTAATCAACTGCCTGTTTTGTAAAGTTGTAGCGATCCATCGTGCTCAGTTGCTGATCGTTGACGGGCCAAGGGCCAACAGGCTGGTTTCAAGCCGATCGTGACGTCGATAGGTGATATTTATAGCTCGCTTACCTAGAGGAAGACAAGTTAGCCGAGCTGATCAGCACTCGTCTCTTGTTGGGAGCTCTTTTTGCCTTTTGTAAGTTTTCACTAGTGTGTTACTTTGAATGTCCTTTTGCTGGGCAACTAAAGCGCAAGGAGACGCCGGGACTTGAACCATTAGCTTTGAGGCAACAAACGAGCAATACGTGTGGTCGTCGTGTAATTTGCCGTAAACAAGATGCGATGGCGCTATAGACAATTACCACAGAGCCCAAATGATGGGGTCATTTCGGGTAAGACTTAAAAGGTAGTGGCTCTAATTCACATTCGTCAGATCAGTACCCGTTGGCAAAGGGCACCAGGCGTCTCATCAGTATTGCCCTCATCGGTTACCCTATTGAGCCGCATCTGCAAGCCTCAGCCTCCCTGCAGAATAATGGACAGGAACGGACATCTGTTGGCAAAACACGTAGTCAGCATCGTCTGCCATGTCATGGCACAGACAATGCGCATAAGCAACACGATCGCAGGCCACAGTAGCGCGAAGGGTACAGTAAAGGACTGCCGCAATGCGCACTGTCTCTGGCCAAGCTGCATTGAACTCGGACCATCGTCTTTTTCCGTCAGCCACCAACCACATATTGCCGCTGAAATTCAGGCCCTACCAATGGCCGGCGTTCTCTGCCACCTAGCATTTCCTGCCGTCTGATTTGACAGCCTAGACTTGGGAAGCCAGCGTTTTAGCTCCACGTATCCACGGGCGGGTGGACGGCAGACGGCTCGCCTCGTGGTCCCGCACTGCCCAACCAAGAGGTGGTAATGTGACTACGGACTTGGTGGTGTGCAAGGTGTGCTACAATGAAGCGCTAGAATTTGGCAAAGAAGAATCAGCATGGAGACAGGGTTGAGATTTAGGGGTGTCCTTATGCAAATTCACCATTTATCCTCGAAGCGCTGCCCCCAGGACGTGTTGTATTCTGTGCCTGGCTACTAGTAGGCTAGCCGGCAAGGAAGCAACAGTCGCCGACCAGCCACGACGCTTGCGAAAGCGGAGTCGACTTGCTGCAACCACTTTGCACCATCTCACAATGACCTGCATATATTCTGCTCCATGGCGGATGTATGTGCTTTCTATTCCGCAGTCCACGCTGCTGGTAATTCTGGACCGCCCGCCCGTCCCCCCTTCTGCGTATGAATCACGTCACCGGCATCTTCCACTGAACGATACGGGAGTAGCGAGAGTCGCTGATAAGGGACCCAGGCCAGAAGCGCCAGCCCCTCGTCCTTTGTCGCAGATTTGCTAGAATGGTGGTGTCGACGATGCATCTTCTCTACATTAGCGTCCTTTATTATAATTACTTTGCTGGTGAGCCGTCGTCTGTGACAGCACACATTTGCAGGCTCGCCGTGACTGAGCAGCAACCCCCTGAGCGCTGCTTCCATTGGCTCATCTCGTAACCCTGTCGCTATTGTTACACGTATATCCAACTGACTCGACGCTGTTGGGTGTGCTTCACAGCTTCTCGGATACCTGCGCCATCGTCGGAACAGCGAACAAAGAAAAGGTCGGGACTCAGGCACGGGAAATGTCGTGTTTCTGCCGCTGGCTCGTGTTACTAGCCGAGCAGCATCACCCTAGATTTTTGTTTTTTTCCCCATCCGAGCACCGCGTTGGTGACTGTACCTCATCTCGATTTCTCGTAACACGTATCTGGCGGCATCAACTGTAAACTTGGTGTACGAGCCCTGGCCACTACGCCGGCTCCTCTGCGACTCCTCTTGGCTGCACGTCGAGCTGCATTAGACCATTAGCAGAGACCCTCTCCTACTCATTCCCCCCCTTGCACGGCACCACAAACCTGCCACAGAGCTGCCGCAAAAGCTGCAGGAAGCCCAGCCCTCCCTCACCGGATTCCCACCACCCAGCACCCTGTAAAGTACGAGTAGCAGAAAAAGGTGTGCAAGGACTTTGCGTTTCGCAGGCGCAATATAGCGTGGCTATCCTGCATTGTGCTGCGTTACGGACCGTGTCCCCTCTCCAGTCATGGGCGTTGCCACGACCAGCTGCGCACCACTTTAACCAGCTGTCACACTCGCCTTGTCTCGCCCGCCTCCCCGTGAACCCCTTCACCTTTGTGCAGAAGCCACCGAGTTCTTGCGCCGAAATACCCTCACTCTTCTCCCGCCGACACATCTCCCCGTGTTTTCTCTCCCTTTCTGGATTCGACATTACAATTCTAAGGCGACTACGAAACTAGCTACGATCTGGCGACAGGCCCTCGCATTCCTGTCATTGTTCCAGGGCACGCTCACGTATATCCCGGCCCACGACTCGGGTTTTCCCCTCCTGTCTCACCAGCCCTCTGCAGCCCGCCTCCGACCAGCCCGCCTGAGGATTAAATCGTTTTCCCACGTTGGCGCAAAACCCTCAACCTGCGTTGATGTCTGAGACGCCTATTTAGCTGATTTGCCCTATTCTCTGCGCTAGACTGTCTGGTGCTCTGCTCAGGAGGTCCCTGTTAATTCACGTCATCACTTCATACAAACAGAACTCGCTGCCTCTTGGCCCTCTTGGCCGTTCAACTTGAACCAGCAAACTTGCATGGATCCAGCCACCTCACAACCCGCATCTTGCCACAGTCAGAGCGACGTCGCCCCTATCCATGACTGTTAGGCTTTCTTTGTATTGACGTCGAGCATGCTTGCGTCTGTGCCCGCTATTTCCTCGCCGACCATCATGGTACAGCCGCCGGAATATCTATACAGGCCCATCGCTGCTGACTCGCTTGCCACGCCCAGGCAGTTCAAGAAGCACAAAAATCTGCCTAAGCCGCTGGGCGACAGTGAGCGTGAGCGTGAGCGTGGGCGTGGGCGACAGCGACACAACGACAGCGGCCGCGACGCCTCTACAGACTACAGCAACCTGGTTATCGATACTTCAAACGTCACCCCCGGCCCCAACTCCCAGTCATCCAGCCCTCGAACCCTCAAGCATCAGTCTCGCCGAATAAACTCTGGGCCAGACCTACCACCTACGCCGCCTTCGCACTCACGAACCTCGTCCAGCAGCCACTCCACTTCGCTTCAAAAGGCGACCTCTTTGACAGGCGCCGTCGACGGGAACTCCCAACCCACCCCACAACCCGCTCCCGCTCCTCGAAAACCTCCCGTGACGCCACCGGATCAACGAAGCCCGCCGACTCCTGACGTAACGCCGCCCAAGACGCAAACCACCGTCAAACCTCTGCGGCCACCACCTTGCGAGCGCTCTGGCTCCGGAACCACGCCGACAGAGTCGCGAACCGACTCTTTTACCACGGCGCGGGAAGAGCAAACCACGTCCGACGATGAGGCCGGTAGAGCAGCAGAGATGAGATCGCACCTAGGCTCGGGCCAAACTTCGCAAACCACCATCTTGCGCGTTCCAGAAACGAATGACAACCGAGCTATTCACCCGCAAGCACTTGATGCTGCTCTCGTGAAGCTGAACCACACACCCACAGACCCCGTAACACCAAAGACAATGACCGAGTTCGGCTTGTTTGACGGCGAATGGCGATCGCACAAGCAGCTCCAAGACGACCGCCTCCAAGAACAAGAGCAAGATCAGACATACCAACAAGTCGTTACGAATAGACGCAAGCGACCAAGCCCAAAGATCCCTGTTCTTGCGACATCTCCGGCCTCAAAACGCGACGTTGTGGAAGACAGCTTGGTGACGCCAACACCTGCAGCCAAGGCGGTTCGACAGATGCAGCTTCGTGACGGCCCAATAGTAGACTCGTCGCCGGTGAGCTCTTCGGTACGTTCCGTATCCGAGACGTCTACAAGTGTAGATGCACGCAGGTCCTCAGCCACCTCTGCAAGGTCCAGTGCCTCGGCCATGGTTGAGGTACTTGTCATGGACCGCCCACCGCAAAGACAACGAACTCTGCGCCATGTCAAGAAGCAACGAATACTGCGCGGTCCCAGTGACGAAACCAAACCAAAGTCTCCGGAGAGCGACTCTTTAGAAAGCCATAAACGCTTACCCCAACCCAAGTCTGTACCCAAGACTACCCCGAAGCTTGGTGAGCAGCAGCGCCAAAGAGAACGCCCCAAATCAAACGATGCCCCTTCTCCATTAGTCAACGGCAAAGCGAGGCGCGAAGTATGGAACCAGGGCGGAATTCCTGTCGTCGTTGTCCCGGACAGGCAATCCTCCCACCGCGGGAGATCCAAAGAGCCTTCGCTACGCTCCACTTCTAGCAGGCGGTCGAAGCGGACAGATAGCGTCGTCTCATCTCAAAAGTTTGTGCAGCCTGATGCACCTCGATCAGACAGAAACAGCCGGCAAAGCAGCCGCGGCAGGACCGCCTCACTGCCTAGACGAGGTGATGAGCGGACTATGGACTACCCCCCTGTGGTTCCGCCACGATCCTCGTCGTTGTCCGCACCAACCAGTCGTAATGTTTCTCGGTCAGGCTCTTTGACAGCCGAAAGTGTTCGAGCTCACAACGCGTTCATGCAAAGCGAGCAAGACGCGGCCAAGGAGAAAGCGGCACCTGCAACGCCGCCGGATCTGCCTGCAGAACCATCTTGGAAAACGGCGCGCACACATGCGCCAACGTCACCAAAAGAGAACAAAGCGGGGTTTGCGGATTTGCAAGACCAGTATTTACTCGAACCCGATCACCACGAAGATTCGTTATCCATGAAGAAATTCTCATCGCGGAATACGCCGTTTTCCATTATATCTATTGATACCATGGGTACAGCACCAGAAGTATCAGAGGCACAAGCGATCCACATGTACCCTCATCAGAATTCTTCAGTATTGATGGTAGACTCGACGAGACCTTCGGAGGGATCGGATCGAACGCCAAGAGATGACGAGGCTGTTCCGGCTCTTGAGCCTCCTATTATTACCACTACAGGCCCAGAGGGCAAATTGCCGGTCACACCTCCTGACCAGCAAGGAGGCACTCAAGATGTCGACTCTCCACTGCGAAACCCTCGTGCGCCACCAGAGCCGCCAAAAAACCCGCCAGCGATAAATTTCATTCCGGCTACTCCGTCAGGGATTACTCCAGCGGATGAAAGACTGGACCAACAGGGCAATTACTTCGAAGTGGCAGGACAGGGCACAGCTCGCCGTCCATCATTTGTTAGACGTGCGTTCAGTCGCCGCCGTCACTCGATTGACACACCTCCATCCTCATCAAAAGGGCCTGGCCTCCTCACAAGGACATTTTCTCTTTCACGCCATGTAGGCCTTGGACCGGAAGCAAACCTTCGCGCCAAAGGCAATGCCATTGATGGCGAACCGGCTCATGCCCGAAGTGGAGAAAAGCCCGCCGACGACAAGAAGTTGCACCCATTTTGGCGTCCACAGCACGAGGATGAAGAAGAGGAATGTGAATTTGGAGACGACTGCCCACACCATTCTAGAAGAGATGGCGGTTATCTGCGATATCCTGCCATTGACAATCGGCCACGCCCGCCGAAAAGGAGCCTAAGCGCAAGAATGAAGCATACCTTTGCGATTCTTCCGGCCAAAGAACAGCTTCAAAACCCCTCCCGGAATAGCAGCCCGCCCGATCTCCGGACTATTCGCAGAACACCAAGCGGTAGTCTTCGAGTAATGCCCCGTCGAGGAAGTGCAGAATCTTTGCGGCGTGATGTGTCTCGAGACCGCCCACCGCCTGTGGAAAGGAATCGCGCCTGGGGTCCATTTGGTCGATCCTCGAGCACCCATCGTCCACAGACCAGCGATGGCAGGCGCCGCTTTTCTCTTAGTGGGAGACTAGAGAATCTGCCAAACATTCCACACATGTTGAACGAGAGAAGGCGTGAGAAGCGAACGCAGGAGCTGCGGCAGATGATAAGCGCTCCTACAGAGGTGCGTGACGGTGTAGGAGAGGTTATCCGCCGTCGAGGTATACAAGCATCGTAAGCTATGGACGAGCCAGAGGGGTTGATTCTTTAAAGGGATTTGAAATCATGGAACACGGGCAAAATGGTATTGATGGGAAACTCGCAAAAGAATTTAAAAGCGGACGATACGGATTGCATTTTCACGACGCAACGAACAACGACAAGGCTGCATATATGAACGGGGAATGGGAAAGAAGGAAAGGAATCTGATTACGAATGATACGAACTGACATGATGACGCAATGACGAGTTTTATATGCCATCTACAAGCAGAAATGAGGAAAGAGCCCGCCGTCTATTATGAATGTCTTACACCAACCGATGCCTATATGAGATGGGTCTTCACGCTACTTCCTGTTCAGAATGAAGACGGATCTTGAATAGGAATCGGTTGGCGTTAGATACATATAATAAATGGCGTGGCGGTTTCACAGTTTTGACGTTTATTAGCATGACACATCTTGGGTGTGCTCTTAGTTTTGTTTTTTTGCTTTGCTCTTGATTTTTTATATATAGCCAGCTTTTGCTTCTTGACGTTTGTACAAAGGCAATAGCGAAGCCATGCCTGGGAAATGACGGGGGATTTTGATGGGAGAGGATATGCATGTATTATAGATGACATTCTAGCACAAGCAGAGCGATTGCCTGTCTAATGCTGATACAAAATGCAAGGCTGCAGATTTTGCTTTTCAGATTACAGTGTATATTTCGTGAAATCAAGTGACCTTTGGCTTGAAAGGTAAAATTGTGTATCAGAGTTATTTATAATAATGAACATACCATCACTGGCAGCATAAATGCTTAGATGTATCCCTTATCCGAAACGCCAAAAACACCGTCCAATAAACTCCAATAAATTCCATACAAAGCAGCCAACCCTATTCACTCTCTTTTTCCCTTTTACTTCATCTATCTTCTATCCTGACCAGGAGGCGGCGGTCCACCAGACGGATATCCAGGCGGCGGCGCAGATCCCGGCGGGTAGTTGCCTTGCTGCTGCTGTTGATGGCCACCGCCCGGCGGCGGCGGCATACCAGGGAAGTTTGGCGGTGGCCCTCCTCCTCCTGAGCCGCCAGGAGGCGGGAAAGGCAGACCACCTGGTGGAGGGGGGAATGGCAGGCCGCCTGGCGGAGGCATGGGAAGGCCGTTTGGACCGGGTGGGAAGGGAGGCATGGGATGCTGTCCGCGGTTGTTGCCGCTTGCGCCTGGGGGTGCTGGAGATTTGGTTTTGTTAGTTCTTTCGACGGCTTATGTCGTGAGGGGCAGAGCTGCTATGCTTTGTTTGTACGTACGAGGGAATTGACCTGGAGGAGCGCCGGGGAACGGAGGAGGAGCACCTGCAACACAGAAAAAAAAAGCGTTAGTGTTGGTTTGATACGTAGTGTTGTTGGAACCTGAGCTGGAGGGGAGCAGCGTACCACCTGGCGGGAATCCGAATGGCGGCGGGGGGAAGCCCTGGCCGGGCTGATTATGCGGTAGCATCGGGTTGGCGTGCGCCTGGCCTTCGGCAGCGTAGGATGAGGTGATGGAGTCGATTACGGACTGAGCCTTTTCGTGGCCGATTTCTGCGACGAAGATTGTGAGCAATTCCTGTTCTTTGGGAGGGACGGGTAGGGAGGCCAGCGCGCGCGTGTGTGCTTGTACGTACGTTGATAGTAGTCTACGACATTTCGGAGGTGGTTTCGGCCGCTGTTGTGTGCCTTGCGCACGCTCATGGAGTCGTGCGTGAGGTAGACGTCGCAATAGTCGCCTGTGATGTCGCGGTTAGCCGGTTGTTGTGGCGAAAAAGCGGTGCCGAGGAGGGTGGCCCTTACAGAAAACTAAAAGTATAGTGTTAGATTAAGGCAATTAGAGAAAGGCGAGGTTTGGGGACTTACATTTCGGCATCTTATCGGCTTGGCTTGGGGAATCTGTGATGCTTGGTGTCTGCGCGGTCGCGATGGGTGGTTGTACATGGCTAAAAGTTGGGCGGCGCGTGGACCCACGTGATCTTGATAGTAGCTTAAGACGTGAAAGCGGGAGCTGGCCATTTTAGCTACAGCGAAGGAATAGAAGCCAAAAATATATTGATGCTGTTTAATGAATATTGATTTACGTGTTTATTTCACAATTACAATCAATCAATTACAATTTATGGTTGGGAAAGGAACGACGGCGATGAGCTGCAGAATCGAGTCTGTACAAGATCAACAGTGCTCCCGCTTGAGCTCATATTTTGCTTTTAGAGGTAATGGCAACTCAATAACTATAACGAGACCTTGATCCAGCTTCTTATCTTTACAATTCTTATAAATAGTCCTCAATCATGCGATATCTCGTGGACGCAACTCAACGACGGCTCGGGACTAACACGTCCCCTTCACGTGACCTGTCACCCCTGAAGAGGCACCACATGCGCTTTTCCACCAAGACGGCCCCAAAGGGGTAGAAAGGGTGGGTATCAGCGGCCAACGCGACACCTTTCAGTTTCCCGCAAACCTGGAACCACACTCCTTGCTTGACCTCGCATATCGAACGACGCCCGCGGCCCTTTTTCTTTGCCAATTCTCGCCGCAGAGGAATAGCACGGTTACTAGCTTCAGCAACGGGAGAAGACGGTCTCTTGGAAGGAACTTGTCCCGGAAACTCGCCCAAAACTTGGGAATCGAAACGACTCGCAAAATGGCAGCCCTTCGCTCACCACTGCAGTGGCTCTGCAGCATGCTGCTGCTCGTCAGCACGGCCACTGCTCTTCGATTCGAGCTCGCAGCCCACAGCGGCAGCGAAAACCACAAGAAGGAGCGCTGTATTCGCAACTTTGTCAACCGAGATACCCTGGTTGTTGTCAAGTCGACAGTGGGAGGCTTCAAGGGCGATGGCATGGTTGTCAACATTCACGTACGTTGAATTCGGAAACCCTTCCCGACCTCCTTTATAATTCAAAGGGGCAGGACTTTGTTTTGTTTTTCCAAAGTAGCTAACAGTTTTGTTCTGGCACCAGATTCGTGACGCTCTTGGCAACGAGTATGGCAAGCCTCGCGATGTAGTCGGCGAGTCGAAAACCGTCTTTACTTCACACGCCGACGCCGCTTTTGACGTGTGCTACGAGAACCTCCTCGACGGCTGTATGTTAATTTCCCTCCTGCCTTCTCGCCCAAAACAAACTCCCAGAAGCTAACACTTTTTTCCTCTTAAAGCCCGCCGCGCAAACCCTGCCACCCGCGACATCGAGCTCGACATTGACATTGGCGCCGACGCAAAGGACTGGTCCGCCATCCAAGCCAACGAGAAGCTCAAGCCCGTCGAGGCGGAGCTGCGCAAGATTGAGGAAATGACCGCCGAGGTCGTCACGGAAATGGAGTACCTGCGCTCACGCGAGCAGAAGCTGCGCGACACCAACGAGAGCACCAACACGCGTGTCAAGTGGTTTGGCGTCCTGACGACTTGGCTGCTGATTGGTCTCTGGGCTTGGCAGATTATGTACTTGCGTGCTTATTTCCGCAGCAAGCACTTGATCTAAGCAATGGCCGCAAGGGGACATTGAATGGTGACGCCATTTGTAGAACAAGAGGTGGTGGTGGTGGTGGTGGAAAATGTAAGAAAATATATTTCAGGCACACGACGACACAGTACTTGAGTTTGCATTCGGGGCAACAAGAAGAAGACTAAAATCTTTTGCTGGGCGTTTTGATTCACATCATGACGGGGTTAGGACAGGAAATTGGAGGAGATTATGATATTGATGCGAGGGAGGTAAGAGAACTTGCATTGTTCATTGTCAAGCAAAATATATACTAGACTAGGCCACTGGATATTGATCCTGGCTAGTTTGCAAATTTAATAATTGACGCATTAATAATTTCCATCACTTGACTTGTCAAATTGCTCTACAATGGTCTCTCATTGTTATACACATTGTGCCGTTCAAAGGTCCTACAGACATCAGAGCATAGCTTCTAGAGAACCTTATATAATGGTATAACCTCATTTCATTGAATCATTCCGGCTTATGAAAGAAACAAAATCATCAACCTAAAATAAGTCCCCTCCCAACTCAAAAACCCAACAACAAAGTAAAAGAAAAGAAAAGTGAAAAACTCCGTTTCACCAAAACACACAAAAACCCCTTAACCATCTCCTCCCCGTCCCTCGGGCAATATCCCCCCCAAACTCCTCAACACCTCCATAATCGGCATATCCTTCGTCCCCGCGCTCCTCCGCTCCCTATCCTCCCTCTGCTTCAGCCTCGTCGCCGAAACCTGCAGCACCTTATCCGCCTGCCGGCCCGCCACGCGCACACGCTGCTCCAGCTTGTGTACGTTGTCCGCCAGGTGGTCGACTTGGAACTCGAGGCCGCGCTGGGCTTTGAGGAGGCGCGTTTGCGTCTTGGCGCGTATGCTTTCAAACGGCTCCATTTCAGCAGAGAGGTACGTGCGTATGCTGGCTTCGTCCGTGTCTAGCAGCGAGGGTTCGGGGAGTTGGATGATGAGAGGTTCAGAGGTGGAGGGTGGTTCAGAGTCGAAGAGAGGTGGTGGTTGTGAGGGAGGTGGTTTTTGTATTGATTGCCATGCATTCTGTTCTTCTTGTAATCTGCAGACGCTAGGTTAGTATTTGGCTGTGGCCATGGCGGGTGGACGTCGTTGCGTACCGTTTTATTCTGGCTTTTAGGCTCTTCATCTTTTTGTCAAGCTCTAGATTCCGGGGGTTTGGTTTTCGCGCTACCGGTGGTACTGGTGTATTTGAATCCCTATTCTGCCAATCCGAAAGCTCCAAGCTTGCCGCAAAGTCTTTTTGCAGCTGATCTTGAATCGCCCGCGCTGTAATCAAAAGCTCATTAGTCTCAGCTCATTCTCCATAGCCCTTATCCAACCGTCAGCCACTTACCACCCAGAATAGCACTGGCATTGACAGTCCCATGTCGCGGTTTCTCAGGCAACGCCCTCTCGCCGCACCATGTCAGCAGCTGCTGCATCCGCCGCGTCTCCGGCAATCCCTCTGCGGAAATATGTTTATAAAAATGACCAGGATCGACCTCACGATGCGGTATAGCCGACTGGCCGCTCTCCTGCAGCTGACTCGCTCGTCTGCCGCGCGAGCCCAGACTACTCCTCCGCCCTGAGCTGCTGCCGTTTTTGCGAAACTCTTTGTTTCGTTGGTTTATCGGCGTATCGCTCATGGGCAGCGCAATCATTGCCGAGTGTGTAGACGGCTCGGGTGACTCGAATCGGTTCCCACGCCCTGCCAACGCCGTCGCTTCTTGGTCTGTTTTGCGGCTTTGGGATGCAGAAGTCCGCGATGCGCCTTTGTTGTTATCGTAGTCGTGCCCATCGTCGCGCGAAGCCTTGGTGCTCTTCCGCGACGCATTCTTTCGCACCACCAATGGCGGCTCATCATATATCGGATATTGCTCTTGTTGTTGTTGCTGCTGCTGTTGTTGTTTCCCCCTCGGTGATCGTCTCACAGGCTGACTTTGGCTTTCTTGCGTCTTTGCTTTTTTCGGCTGTCTCGAGAATTGAAAGTCGCCATCATTTTCGTAATCAATCGCGGCTGCTACACACGTTAGCTTCACCTTCCTCTCGGCCCAGTCCAGACGCTTCTTCTCTTTCTTTTTGCTCCTTAAATTTCATTCCACTCCAAAGTACTCACCCGCTAGACGCTTGCCCGGGCGGCGATCCGGTTTGTTGCTCATGCTAACTTCAAGCGGCGGTTGGCGAACGGCCACAAGAGTAGTCATGGATGGCTGCGTTTTCAAGGCTTCATGGACCAGCCTGCGCAAAAAATATTATTTAAAAAAAAAATAATTAGAGCTGTCCTAACCCAAATAGGGCAGACAAGACGTCGCGCGATATATTTCCTCGCCTCCCCCTGCTTTTTTTTAATGCTCGCAGGCACGCCCGTTTTGGTGGTAGATAACGTGAGATGGCTGGAGGAGCGGCCTCGGCGCGTGTCGAGCGGGCGCGTCTGCGCAAAAACGGTTCGGGGTGGGAAAAAAAGAACGCGGGCAACAGGGCGGCACGGTGGCAGGCGCATGCAATGGATCCCTGAATCGTATATCGTAGCTTCGTATTTCAAATCAATCCATTCGCCGTTGGAGGGATATCGCAGTCAGTTTGGGCGCGAAACAGGGTTCGTGGTCTTGGGGGAACCTTGGGCGGTGTTGTTTACCTTTGAGGCGAGCGACGATTCCACCTGCCCACGCTAGACTATTTTTGGTAACCCAACGCCCCCTCTTCCAAGGTGACCAGCCTTGGTGCTGATTGGCCAAAAAATGTGCAGGTCTTCTGCTCGTACGCTGCCACAGTCATCTTCTAGAATAACTGACTCTACCAAAGATTATAATTTTCCCTTCACGTCACTACGCGACTGTTGAAATAAACAGCCTTCAAGTTCATGCCTATTTTACTGCACTTCATTCACATTCCAACCACATAAACCTTGTAAATTTGCATTCAGATGTAGCATTCCGTTGTCTGTAACCAAACTATCGAACTTTAAAAACACCATTGCCTGCAACACCTTTTGCAAAATCTTGAACATCTTCCTAAAAGACAAAAGTACCATCCAGAACGCCTCAGGTTGGGTTTGCCCCAGCCAACTCCTTTTAATGTATCATGCAAACCATATGTACCTACAAGCCAACGAGTTGAAGCCGATAATGGGCCGTCCACGGTCCCATACCAGTCCTCGAGAAAGAAACCATACTCCACGAACGACGGGCCAGCTACCGCTGTCTTCGACAGCACAACACCCAGTGTCATTCGCGTCGTACAAAGCATGTTGTACAGGATAAATAAGACTGTTGGGAGAAGGAACAAATGCGAATTGCCCTCATCTATAGTCGGGGGCAACAGCCGTGGCCAGAAGTGCGCAACAACAACAGTCTTGTCTCGTTGCGTACTCCTGGCCGAGAAGAAACAGCATCAAGATTCGTACAGATTCTCATGTGCCTCATTAACAATTCAAGTATATCTTTTTTTGAGAACTCCCATTCATACGCCGTCATGGACATCCAGGAAGACTCGATGTCTAGGAGAATCGACGCTGGACACCTTGGCCAGCCATGACCTGCTGCTGCTGGTTAGGCATCGGCCCAGCCATGCCATATGGATTCATCTGAGGGTTAAACGGCTCAACAACCTGCGACATGAATGCTCCGTGAAGGCCCTGCTGTTGGGTCACGGGACAGTCCTTGTGAGCAAGAAGAAGAGTTTTCAGGTTGACAACTTCTTCGCGAAGCTGCGTAATCTGTGCAGTGAGAGCGTCGTTCTCGCTGCTAAACATCTCCACCTTGGACTGCAAGTTTGCGAGCCACTGCTTCTTGCGCTGGCGGCATTTGAGTGCGGCAACACTAAGTTGGTACTCATGTTAGCAAAAAGTGTCCTTTATATGCTGCAATATCAAGCAAGAGTCGTCGCTTACCGATTTCGTTCTAGAAAGTTCTTCCTCTTCTCCTCATCCGTCATCTTGGTCTTGTTTCCGTGTTCGTCTTCCTTCATGTCATCATCGTCGGAATCTTCTTCAGAGACGCTGGGAGGAGCCGCCGCGCCACTGTTGGCTTTTGACTTTTTGTTGGGCGGTGCCTTTGCCGGGGTCTCGTCGGCTTTCCTGCGGTTATTGGCTCCCTGGTTCTTCTTGCCTTTACCTCGAGTAGCGGGCTTGGCCGGTTCGTTGTCTTCCGAACCGTTGGTGGCCTCGCTGCCGCCACGGCCGGCATCAACCGACGTTCCGTTGGCGCCGGCTTGATTGCCAGATGTCGGGTGCGCGTGGCCAGAAGCTTGCGACTGGGCGCCATTTCGACTTGATGCCCCTTGAGCTAGCATAAAAAGTCCATTGGCAGCATCGTTATCGTGGGGGTCAAAGGGTCCCGAAGCCGCCTTGGGCTCCGTCTTCACGCCGTTTGGCATATCTTGAGGTTGAGAGGTAGGAGGCTGCTGAGCCTGAGCAGGTTGCTGTTGTTGCTGGACTTGCTCTTGCGGTTGTTGCGCCTGGTTCTGCTGCTGTTGAGGAGACTGCTGTTGCTGGGATTGCGTTTGGTTCTGCTGCTGTCCTTGAGCAGACTGCTGCTGGTTGCCGTTGGGCTGATCGCGCTTAGCGGCGGCGCTCAGCGCGGTACGGTGAAAGTCGAGGGTGCTGGGGGTTGCACCACCGCTGGCAAGTTGTGCGAAGAGTGCTTGAGAGTTGGGACTAGGGGCAGGGAACATAGACCCGCTGCCACCAGGAGTTAAACCGGATCGCAGCGACGATTCGTTTGGAGTTGGAAATCCGCCGCGCAAATGATGACTGTCGCCAAAGTAATCGTTGGCTGGGCCAGAGAGCATAGCAGGGCTTAAAGGACCAGTGCGTAGAGAACCACCTCCCCAGTTGAACGGGGTTGAATTGGTTCCCGGCAAGAGCGAAGAAGGGGAAGTCAGCGCGGCCACTGAAGGAAGCTTGGTGCCTCCTGGGGTTTCGGGACCACCGCCGCCACCAAAGGACTGCTCGAACGGGTTTGGCTCCAGACTGAGAGAGCCGCCGGGCTGCGGCGCGAAGTAGTCGGGAGTATTTGAGCCTTGCTGGCCAGGTCGAGGAGGCGGCGCGAGAGGCTTCGCGGCAGAAGCATTGGACGGGCCGTCAGGCTTTGAGGATTGGTCGGTCTTGCTGTTTGCAGCCTTGTCTAGTTGATTGATGGTCAGTACGGTAGGATGTAACGCGACGAGACACAGTGGCGACAGCGTGCTGGAGGGGCGCAACGGGCGCTACACTGGAAAACAGGAACGCGCCAGTATGAGATGCGACGAGGAGGTGATGGAAACGGTGAAGTTGGCGGGCGGGTAGAGTAGAAGCGATGACGATGGTTTGATAATGGTTCGAGATACGCGCACGGCGCAGGTCGATGATGCAGGTAAGGCTGGGGTCGGCCAAGACGTCGATGATGTAACCGGTCAAGGCAGAGCGTGCTTGCAGTGCAGGGTATGTGGGAGCGGGTGTAGAAAGGTGCAGAGTATGACAGTAGCGAAGTAGTTACTTACCTTGCTTCGGCGAGGTCTTGTTGTTGTTGGTGGTGGTGGTGTTGTTGTTGTTGGACTGTTTAGGGGACTTCGACTCACCTCTGGTCGAGGCGTCGGTCGCGGAAGTCCCCATGATGACGATGATGTATTATAATATGGGTAGAGGTAACGCAGTGTGGGGAAGGGGGAGGGGTGGTGACGCCCAGCAGAAAGTGAAAGAGATGATGTCGTAAAGGTAAAGAAGGACACAAGAGAGCGAGCGAGCAATGAGGTCAGAGGCAGAATTAAACAAAAAGCGGCAGCAAAGAGGCCAGGCGTGGCTTTTTGCCTGTCGCAGAAGGGGAAGGGGGGGGGGGGGCGAAGATTTACGCTTGGGGAGGCGACTGGGGGTGGTTGGTCGAAAACGAGCACCCGGAGCACCACTAGCGTATCTTTCCAGTGGGTACTTGTAGCGCAGATGCACTGAAGCGGGAGTGGCCACAGTGCTTAGAACAGGGCGAGTCGGGCGGCACCAAAAAAAAAAAAAAGTACCGCGAGAAAGCTCCGGCAGTCTGTGTACTCTTTGGCGGACGGGCAGGGAAAAGGGGACAATCAATGACGCCACTCGCAGGCAGGGCCCAGCGGCGACCGTGATCAATTTTTCCTCGGTCTCTGCGGTTCCTCTTTGCGTCTCAGCAGAAAAGCACCAAACCAGTACTTTTCCATAGACAGAATGGCGCAGAGGCGTGTCGTCAAACACAAAAACAAAAGCGCACAAAAGCCGCTTGGGCGACAGGCACCAAGGACGGGATTCCCAAAGGGGGCGTGTGACGATACGGTTCAGGCGGCGCAGGCGCGACACGATTCGCAGACAGAGTTGCAAAAAGAAGAGAGTTGGGATGGGGTGAAGACGTCAGAGATGACGTTGTGAAGCAGGGCGAGCATTAAAGAAGGCGCAGAAGCGGAAGAGCCTGTGAAAAAAAAAATGGAGGTGGGGCGGGGCCTTGGCCTGTTTTGGCACAGAATGGCGCAACTCGGCGCATGCACTGCAACAGTGCCAGCATGCAGCTGTGCATGTACCCTCAGGGAGGGACAGGGTGGTGTGGTACCTCCTCTGTTGACCTTACAAAGCAGGCATTGGCACTGTGTGGGGATCGCAAATTACTAACTGAACAGCCAGGTCATCCTCCATTTTCTACGGAGTTATATCGTGGCGAAATGCAAGCCGCAGTGTACATACGATACTTGGCTGATAAGAAAAAAAATCATGGTAAAAAAATCCCCGAGCTTACCTGCTGTTGGTTATGCCGGCCTGGCATGCTCTGAAACTTATTCGCCCCGGGCAAACTATCCAACTGGCCACAAAGACGCGCCCCAATCCGTCGCGCTCATCTTCATGCAGTCCACGCACCGTGTCCGCTTGCGACGGGCCGTTTCCTCCGTCTCGAGCCACAACCCAGTGCGTAAACCGGCTGCCGAAATACGAACTCTTTGTCCCAAGTCACCACCAATACGGTACTGTTTCTTGGAACTGCATCCGCACAATGCCTTGGACAAGGACAAGCGGCGGATTTGGCTAGACGATGCATTCCTGCATTCGACTATCGCTTGCCCTTTTTTTCCGAGTTTGAAACCAACTCGCCTACATCTTGATGCTGTTCCGGCCCTTGCTCGGCCGCACAAGCACTCATAGTGTCGCTTTCAAGCATGGATCGGCATCGATTCTCACCATGAAACAAATAACAGATTGCAGAGTACCTCGCCTTGGGTTTCCTGTTATCTTGTATTCGTGCCATACTACTACAGTACACGTAAAGCGCAGTACATGGATCATCAATTGTGTCGCAAACTGCTAAAGAGTACGCGGTACTAAGAACTTGTTCTGATATCAGATCTCTCTTGGAAGCCGAGATACATACTCGTATCGCACCAGTTCCAGCAGGCGGCTCCAATAAAAATCCTCCGTACCATTGCAGCAGAATAACTGGATGGGCATCTCATTATTGCACCATTACACCAATGCACCACCCGGCAGAACACCCTCCGTTCCGCTGCTTGTGCAGAACGCGCCAACCGACATGTCGAGCCTCCATAGTCGCCATTACAAAGCACACCTCCGCGGAAATAATCATTGCCTATCAACCAGAACTTCACCTCTAGGATCAACCTCACTGCCCTCGGACGCCCTCTTCGTAGTTGCTTTTTTCTTCCCTTTTTTAAACACTTTTTCAAACATTTTCCTCCATCAAAAATCATTCAGACAAGTCTCGCATTCCTCCAATATCACCAACGTCTTCTACGCCTCTGGGGATCCTAGCACAGTGCCAATTCCACTCACCGCCCCACCCTCAATCTAGACACGGGTACCAGGGGTGGCACGCAAACCACTGCTGTCGACACCGCACCGGTAGCGCCAGCCCGTCCAAGCAAAACCACCCGTCCGTAATTCTGACCGGCAAGTGACGTCAGCATCCGCGACCACCTCTTTCTCCCCCCTCCACGAGAAGACCGCAACCAAACATTCTGGCGATCGACAGCAGAAGCAAGTTTTACCAGTTGTTCAGCTAGCATGAGAGCTAAATAAACGGACGGGCTTGGCAGTGCAAGAATTACTATGAGCTGGATATATTAACACTTCTCCCAAGAAAAAAGCAGAGCCTCGCCATACATACGTAAGCCGTCGTAGAAAGGGCGGATTGAATCTTTCCATCTTTCGGCTCGGACGTCGTGCCGTGTGCCTGGCGCATTCCTCTACGCTCGGGGCGCTCCATGTGCATTTCTTACTGTCCTTGGAAATGCTGATATTCTCAGAAGCAATGCTTGTTACAGATGTGAATGGTCTTCGTCAGGAGTCTCTTTTGACTCAGCTAGCTACGTAGCACAGTGATCTTTACAGGCAACGATGACGCCGTTTGCAGGGGTTTGCACGTGTGCGAGTTCACTGTAAATAGTGTCCAAGTTACACATAATCAGCTAGGGCGTTTGTGTTGCCCTTCGACGGAATTGCCACGTTCAGCTTGAGTGGGCGCGAATTGCCTTTCGCCAGTGGCTGGTTGGTTCATAAACTTAATATTGCCAGCCGGCGCCGCGTGGCCTCTGTGGGTTGCACCGCGACAAATCGCGTAACCAAGTCAGACACGTGGTACAGCTACTTGACAAATGGTTTAAATGTAAAAACTGACTAACTGCCTGTTAATTTCAATCGTACTGTCTCAATTGCAGTCCGTACTTCGTCAATGATTGTAGCTAATTCTTTGTTGGACCTAGGCAAGTCCCCGAGATATCTGAAGCAAACACCATACTAGTGGTAACCCAGTCGGGTTCTGAGTTTACCAGCCTCCGCTGCTTAGAGCAGGGCCTGTGGCAGCTGCAGCTGCAGCAAAGTCGTTGCTCCAACCGGCATCTCCTCCGGAATCTTCATTACCACCTCCAAAATCATTGTCCATGTTGTCGGTTGGCATCTTCTTGCAACGGACCTTGGTGTGTCCAAATTCACCGCAAGTGCTGCATTGCACCTTGCTCCCTGTTTTAACCATTAGCTTGAATTTCAGTAAAGGTCCGGCCAAAAGCTACACTTACAGTCCGTCGGTTCAGGACAATCTCTCCTGAAATGGCCAGTCTTTTCGCAGTTTCGGCAAGTAACATTGTCGAGGTTCGTCGGCTGATCACAGTCTGAAGCAAAATGACCTTCCTGTCCGCAGTTTCTGCAAGCTCGACTCCCCGCCTGAGGGCAATCTTTTGCAAAGTGGCCCTCTGCAATATGTAAGTAAGGCATCAGATGGATGTGGGAAAAGCTCAACCACTTACTTTGCTGGCATTTGCGGCACTCAACGTTGTCGAGGTTCGGCTCTTCTTCGCACTCAGACGCTTTGTGACCAGATTTCCTGTCAAAAGACTTTAGCAAGGGCCTTCAAGGAAAGGAAGTAGACATACCCGCAGTTCTTGCACGCAAACCTGTCCACGCGTGGCTCAGGGCCTGCTCGAGTTAGCGATGCTTGTGGCAGAGGAATACACCACTTACAATCCCGAACCCGGTGATTTTCTCCGCCGCAGTTGTAACAAGTCGTGACTTTGGAAGTCCTCTCAATTTTTTCCTGCGTACAGTGCTTGGCAATATGCCCAAGCTCGTCGCAGTTTGTACACTTTGGTTTTCCGCAATCAACTGGCTCGCCAGCATCGTCAAGCCTGTTTAACAACTCTTCACGACCTTGGGGCCACATGTCAACCTCACGAGGTCTTTCAGGTTTCTCGCTGAATCTGTAAGACACGGTAAATTTTTTGCCCGTATTTCCCTGGAGATCCATGTTCGTGAAGATGTCGATCAGAGATCGTTCTGTTGCCACCAGCCACAGGTTTATATTCTCATGAATGAACATCTCTTGGAGGTCTTTGTACGTCACATTCCCATCACAGGCCTTGATGTACTCCTGTATGCCCTCTTTGGCGTCTTCGGCATCTCTCTCAGCAGCTGCTTGGCGGATTTTGGCCAAGGCTGCTTCGGGAGTCACGTCTGCGATGTGGCTTCGGTCAATCTTGCGCGCATTCTGGCAATCCTTCTTCATGTGGCCTGGTTTTCATTAGCTCGTACCGCTCAAGAGAAAGAAGCTTATGGGCTTACCATCTTCGCCACAGTTGCCACAGACCATGGGAGGCTTCTCAGGGCAATCTTTAACCATGTGGCCAGGCTGGTGGCAGAATCTGCAAGTCATCGCTTCCGCGTTTGGGCACTCGGCGCGGCGGTGCCTATCCCCGGTCAGTAGTCAAGCAAACAAATACGACTACCAAGCAATAACACACCCGGGCTCGCCGCATCCAAAACACTTGTCGTCGTTTGCCGCTTCGTCATTGTTGTTGAATTCGTCGTCAAATCCGTCGCTGGAGAATGTATTAGCGAAGGAGGCTAGAATTATCATCAGATTTAATAACTTGTGCTGCTGAAAATCATTGAAGTTGTTCCTAGAAATACGGTTAGAACCTAAATTGATCTGACAGTGAGGAAAAACGTACCCATAGTTTGTTGTTTCGAACTGATCGGGACTTAAAACTCAAGTTAGTCTAAATGTTTCTCGTCCTTCCAAAGGTGTGCTGGTTACCCTCGCTGGGCGGGAGACTCATGAAAACCAGCAATTTCATGGCTTCCCATGCCCGTTCCCCAGGAATCTACCTGGACAGGTCCACTGTTCCAGCTCGCCATGGCTTCGAAGGTAATTGGAGAGCCGATAAGGCGTCTAAGGGGGACTAAGCAGAGACCGGGTAAGCTGCAGTAGATATCGTAGCAGCAAGATGGAAATCAGCTTGCTTCTAGGCTGTGAATAGAAGCAGAAGGGAGGTGAAGAAGGCCGATTGAAGAAATGTTTAAATCGTTGTGCTGCCAGCTGGCAGAGTGTCAATTTACAGCTGGCAGAGCGTGTGGCAGCCAGTGACCATTCAAACCCGAATGCCATGAAATGCACAGTTATCAATACGTTCCAAGTGACTGAAAAGCAATCAGAAGGTGAAAGGTCTTTCATTCCATATACGTTTATAGAATCGACTGGTTGTGGACAATATTAGAGTAAGTAGTGATTATCTACAAACCTACCTCGATAGAGTGAATACACCTCATTGATCCCACCCTATAGTGATAGTGTTATAGGTGGTACTCCTTCTCGGGTAAAAACCTTCCCTTGTAGTATTCCTCTCTTGGCATAGAATTGTTCGAAAAGTATATTTATTTACACCAAATTGGCTAACACTTGTAGAAAAACTTCGCTTTCCCGCGCAATGCGCAGCCTCGACGGCGGCGTTGGCAACGGGAACCTGCAGCTGATTATCGACATTGGCGTTAGACATGAACAGCGGTTGCCTACTCACATCACAGATGCGACCAAACCCTTTGACAGTAAGGGCTCTTGAGACCAACCGAGCAGCATTACTTCACTGTACTGGATCATGGTATTGACAACAAAGCGCTCGACTTTGCTGTCCAGAATTGGCTTGTAACGCTTTTCAAACGTCCGTATGGTTACACAAGGAGCCCAAAATCTCAACCCAGAGGCCATTTGTGCCGCGCTCTCTGGCCTCAAAATAGGTGGCAGTGACCCTTTCGTGGATAGCGAGTTCCAAGGGGGAGAGTGTCGCATCTTTAAGATCAGCTTCAAGGACCACCCGAGCGTTTCAATGCGAGTAAATCACCCTTTTCATGGGAGCCAACAAGACGCCGTTGATAATGTCGACATGGAAACGCGAACCTTTCGGACGCTCGAGGCAAAAGGCTTTCCTTGGTCCCCCCGATACCGTGCCGCCAGCCTAACCTTTGACAACCCGATAAACTATCCATTCGTGGTAGTCGATTGGGCTGAAGGTTTCCCTTTGAAATGGGACGACAGTTTCCCATCACAGCCTATTCGCGAGGCTTTACTGGCCCGGTTGGCTAAGATTCAACTGTCCCTGGTAACGTGTACCTTGCAGAACCGTGCGCAAATATACCAACACCCGGATGAATTTAGATGTGTGGCTGCTACTTCTACCTAGGAACTGCAACTGCTACAAACTTCTTCGAAAGACGCATCAGAAACCAGCTTCGTCGGGTGAATGACGGGAAGCTCCCTGGAATCACTGAGAAGGACTGCTTGGACCAGCTAGCACTACTGCCCAGGCTCCTCGGCCAAGAAAGAGACAGTAGACTTTTTGCTGTGGACCATGGCGATTTGAAGCCAGCCAACATCATTATCGACCAAGAGAATAATATCAAATGGTTAGAGGGATATTTATTTATAACATTTTCACCTTATTTATAAGTCCAGAGCTGATTAATTGCAGTATCATTGACTGGGGCTTTGCGGCAACGGTTCCCATTGTCCAAGCTGCTAGGCTACCCTGTTTCCTGTGGACGGATGATTCCGTTACTCGCGCTCCGAGCCAAGCCATGCTCAAGGATAGACAATCATATATCGACTCATTTCCTGAAGAGACTTCGACTGCTCTGTTCATGAAGCGCTGGCAAGGTGCCAAAGACGTTGACTATCGCACGCTCTACCTGGAGCCCATATCTAGCAGGGGGATGCTGGCATCTATGGCTAGCGTAGAGTGGAAGCTGTCCTACTGTGATTTGATCGAAGAAAACCTAGAAAATTAGAAGCCGTAGAAGAATCCAAAGAAACTAGTACATACCTTGTTTTATATAATACAGATTTGGTCTTCTGCATCTGCGTGTCGAATAACGTCCCGCTTGAGTTCCCCCATAATAACAACTCCCTTTCCCCCAGAAACGGACATACTCTGCTTGCTCTGCCTACATAAATTTCTCTTCTGGGCTGGGAAAACAACAACAGTATGAGTACGACGACAAAGCTATGGAACCTACGGACGGCGGAACGCAAGAAATCCGATGTCTTAGGTTCTCGAGTCTCGATCACGCTGTTCAAAAGTCGTATTACAAGCGGCTGGTTTATTATCAAGTAAATTGGACCAGTGGTTAGACCTAATAATAAAGCTACTAATTTCAAGGGAGATAGAGGATATATAATCTTTATTATAAGATTAGCGCCTTATTTCCTATACTTGCTAAGCTTATTACTGCTTAAACAATATTGGCTTACGAGGTTATCAGTAAAGGCAACACTAGGTAAAATATCATAGAGGTAACATGCCAGGAGGCCGTTGAATCATAGCCTGGGGCGGCAGTGTTTTGCGTGGCCTACAAAAAAAAAAAAAAAACCTGGCTCCCACATCATCAAAGATTGTGCAACAGTCAGCTTAAAGCTTGACCTACTGCTGTACACTCTGAGCCATGGCTTTCGGGCATGAATCCGGTCTACGAGCAAAATCCACACAATCCCGAACCATAACAGAGACACTACTAAGCGCTTACTTACATGAGCTTAAATTTTGGTAATGCTCACAACGGTATAGGTCAGCCACATGTATTGACGGGTTCCGCTTTCGGAGGGGCCGAGATACGGCTTTTGGAGGGGTCCCTCCGCACTTTTAACGCCTACTAATTAGAGGGGTCTTCCCTTGTGATTTTCGTCGCGTTTCTGCACTGTGCGTCAGCACCTATTTCGCCACATCTATACAGTGTGGAAAATCCGCAAATCGCGTGCTTGACTAATTCTCTTATCAGTCCCCCAGATGGACTCTGTCTCCTTACAAATACAACACCAGGACCCAGAACACTTGCCCTCGTCAGCTAGAGCTCATTTCGTTCTTGTCCTGATACTCAAAACATCATCAAAATGTCACCTTCAATCGTCACGATAGACCCGGCAGACGACGCTGTTTCGTCATCGAACGAGCAGCGCACGCTGCTTCTCGCCCCTCCATCGCTCGCCTCCCACCCAACCGCCCTGACGTCCATCGTTTCGCAGTATGACCGCTCCGTCACTGATCTCCAGATGTTAGACCGTCTCTCCGCGGGGCTAGTCAACCTGCCGACACTCACGTACGACCTCGCGCTTGTCCTCACCGACGCGTCTTCCTCACTGGATGAGGCACTCCCGCTCCTCAATCGAGCCGTCCTCGGCCCGGTCGCAGAGTCCCTGAAGCCCAAGGGTCGCCTGCAAGCGCTTGACGGCAGCAACCTCGAGTCAACAACCCTGGCAAAGGAAGCTGTGCTGGCTGGGCTTGTCGCTGGCTCTTCCGGTTACGAAAAGCCCGATTATGGCGAAGACGACGGCACAGTGACTCTGAAGTTGGGCAAGAAGAACAAGAGCGACGCCGGCCCTGCAGTGGGAAGCGCAACAGTAAATCTCAACGGTGGCGCGGCAAAGGTTGACCTCAAGCGCCCTGCTCCCCAACCAGCACCTGCTGGTGTTGGCTTTGTTGATTTCAGCGACGATCTGGACGTAGAGGATGACGACGAACTCATTGACGAAGATACATTGATGACCGAAGAAGATCTGAAGCGGCCAATCAATATCCGTACGTACCCTAACGTCTCACACATAACGTCATACGTATCTCAGACTAACAAATTAATGAATAGCCGCCGAATGCCAGCCAAAGCCCGGCAAACGCCGCCGAGCCTGCAAGGACTGCACCTGCGGTCTCGCAGACCGCCTCGCATCCGAAGACGCCAGCAAGCGAGCCGAAGCCGACAAGACACTGGAAAGTTTCAAGCTGGATGCCAACGACCTTACCGAAGTCGACTTTACCGTTCAAGGAAAAGTAGGCTCTTGTGGCAACTGCTCTTTGGGCGATGCGTTCCGTTGCGATGGCTGCCCGTACATTGGCCTCCCGCCCTTTAAGCCTGGCGAGGAGGTGCGGCTGGTTAACAATGACGTTCAACTGTGATGGAAACAAGAGGGACAATATTGTTAACGACAATGATGTAATGGCAATGAGTGGTGGCATTTTTCACGGAGTACAATGGACGTTTATCTTGCATGGTTGATGCTTTGGCTATGATGAAATGGGAATGGTGCGGCGCGGCATCTGATGAGAACTGAACTTGGTTGATACATAAAGTTAGAATTTTTGTCTGAAGCGTTGCATGGCGACTTCGACACCTGGCGTTGGGCGTATGCACAATACAATGATAATTGCGCTTGCACCTTATTACATTATGACATACATGATTTATTATGGCAAACATTTGATCGTTGGACCCATGCTACAGTACCAATATTGATTAAGAAAAGTTGAAATTTGAGAGTATGCAGCTTTCTATTCCCAGATAAATTCAAACGCCTATAGGTAATGAAATATACGTAGTCAAAGTCCAACCCTAAACAGGCCCGGCTTTCTCCGCCTTCTTTCCATTCAGGTGTCCTTCGTCTTCTTCGTCACTGTCGTCACCAACACTGTACTTGTCAGTCGGCAGTGGCGTGCTTTGGAGCGCAATGCCTTCTTCCTGCCCAGTCTCCAAGTCTCCGTTCTGTCGGTCTCGGAAGTTCTCGCGGCTTACCGCGGCATTGTCGTCTGAACGAAGTGCACTGTAGGCCGCTCCTTTGCGGCGCTGGCGCCAGACGAAGAAACCGAAGCCAGCAGCGGCGATAATGACAAATGCGAGAGCCACCCCACCAGAGCGGCGGTATGCCGCCCACTGTGCCTCCTTGAGCTGCTGCTTCACGGCTTCCTCGCTTTCCTTGGGGTTGGTGACATCACCGACCGTGGTTCCAGGGCCTTTTTCGCCGTCAAGACGGCTGTCTGTGGCTTGGCCACCGATGCTAGTAATGTCGACACCCATGAATCGATCAAGCATATCTCGTGAGCGACGGGGGTAGTCAAAGGGTACCATGTGGGAGGCGTTGTAGAAATGTACATATGTTAGGTTGCGTGCAGCCTGCCAGAATCCAGCCTCCTCGCCTTCAAAGGTCCAATCACGGCGAGGAGCCCAGGTTCCTGGGGTTTCTTCGAATCCCTTACCGCCGTTCCATTCCATATTGCCGATCATGTCCTCTGTGCCGACATAATTGCAGATAAGGTCTTCAGCCCCAGAAAAGAGTAGGATAGGAACCTCGGAAAGCAGATCAGGCATAATATCGATGGCTGGCTTGGCGTTCTTTGTATCAAATGAGCTGCTGACTGCGCCGTTGCACTCCTTCCAGCCGATGTTGTGTTCCGGATTCACATGCAAAGCCTTGACTACTCCGGACTTTCTCAAGTAGGGAGTTACATGTTCCAAGTCAGGAGGCCAATTCATGCCGCAGCTAGGATACGAGTCCTTCAGGCGGACATCATACATGTTATAGCAAGCCTGATCTCCACCATTTTTCTTGCTACTCAGCTGTAGGAATTGTGACAAAATTCCCTCGCACTCTCTGTAAGTAACGTGGCCGGGGTTGCTGGCCAGTAGGTCATGGCACGAGCTTTGCATTTGCATAAGGTGTTGGCCTTCATCGGAGTTTTTATCCATTAATCCTTTTTCAAAGACATATTTGAGATAGGCGTCGTACTGCTCCGGGGGAGAGATCCAGCCATTGCCAATTAGGAGTCCTCGTAGGTTCCAGGGGTCGTCGGAATGTTCCTTGTTGCGCTTCAGGATAGCTTGCGCAATGTATGGAATGTGCTGCCCTGCATAAGATTCTCCGGCAATGTATATCTATTAAATATTAGCATTTAACTGGCAGCATGAGGCAAATGCGTCAACTCACATCATCACGGTTATACTCGGGGAAGATCTCAAAGAACTTGCTCAGAAATGTGATGAACTGATCCGCCATTTCGTCCAGCTCGTGGATATAACTATCGGTATCGACGTAGCTGAATCCCGTACCGACTGGGTTATCGACAAACAGCAAGTTTGCAAACTCATTCCAGGAGCCCTCATTTTCCCTTAACGTGCTGTCGTCCTTTAGTCGATAAGGGCCGATTTCCATGAGAGCGCCATCCTCAGAGCTGCATCCTGGGCCACCGTTGACCCATATAACTGTTCGTTGGCGATTGGCAATGTGCTTATTTTGGAAATGCCAGAAGAAAATGTTGCCGTTGTGCTCGGGAGTGACCTCGATGTGTCTGTGGCGGAACGCGTCAGCAGGCGGTCGCATTGCAATAGCAGCAACTATCTGGTTGATGAGACTTACCCAGCATGCATCTTGGTTGGAACTGAGTCTGTTGGAAGGCCAGGTAGGTCGCGCACATAGTAATCGGCAGCCGACGGTCCTGCGATGGCCATCAACGGCGCCAGGCCGAGGAGAAGCGCTCGAAGCCATTGCCGGCCTCCAGCGGAGCGGGACATGGCGGATAGGATCGCGGTCGCGCCCGCAGTAGATTCGGCGAGAAGTTACAATGTATCAGTCTTCTTCCCTCGCCTTTCTCCCGTCATGAGGGCGCTGTTGATAACAGCGAGTCGGACGTCGAGTTGGAGTTGTACGTTGCAAGATGCTCCTTCAGGAAAGAGGTGAGGTGGCTTCGTCTTACAGGACTGACGCTAGCGCCAAACGAACGTGTACCAAGCTCGTCTGGGAAGGCGGCGTCTGGATTCCAATAGGCCAAAACGGCGCTAAAACTGGGCCATCAATAGGCAGTGCCGGCCGTAGTTTCGGCCAGAGGAAGAGATGAATAGGCAGCCCATTCTGGAGGACCTGCAATTCTCCCGGGCAATAAGTGCAGGAAAATCAAGGACGGCGCTTCATCTTGTCAAACTTGCAAACAAGGCAAAGTTAATCTGTGGCGTGACGGTGAGCTGTATGCAATACTAGGTGGACGGTTGTACGGGTACCACTACTAGTGCGACCCCAATTTGGACGTAGAGATCCCCCACTAGTCTGGCGCAAAATCGACGACCAAACTTTTTTCCTGTGATTCCATATTGGCACCGGCAGTCACTAAAGCAGCTCGCCAGCCGTCTGCGCGATACGGATTCTTGTCATATATTAAAATAAACCGACAAAGGATTAGCACACTTGCATTAAAATCTCTATAATGGGCTCCTCCGGTAAGACAATCATTGTCGAGCACCTCGACGAGGAGCTTGGCCCGTGGTCTGAGCTTGAATATCGCTGCATCGCCAAAGAAAGCCAAGAACGAAGCGGATCATTCATTCTTTCCAGCTTGCCCCCTGGTTTCAAGGTTCCTGAAGGCCTTGGGAATAACCCTGCTTTTGCAGCTGAGCGCCGCGGCGTGGAGGAGATTTATGCTGCCGACAAGAGCAAGGTCTGTTTGCTTGACCCTGCCGCTGCCAAGGACCTTTCGCCAGAGGATGGCGAGAGTTTTGACGTCTTTTTATTTGGTGGAATTTTGGGTAAGTGTAGCGTGAATGTATTAGAGCTACTATGTACACAGGGCTAACTCTTTTTCAGGCGATGACCCGCCCAGAGGTTCGTTTACGTCTCCATGAATCCCTTGTCCCTTGGTAGTATTGACATGTATTATCAGATCGCACTTCAGAATTGAGAAAGAAGGGTTTTGAAGGCCGACGTCTCGGCCCCAAGCAAATGACTACAGACACCGCTGTCAGAGTAACAAGAATAGTCGTCGAGGATAAAGGCACGTTTGCTGATAAGTCGTTGATGATTCACGCCTCTAAGCAAAAATATACTAACCGTCGCAGTCGCCCTCGGAGATATACCGTATCTTGACTTTCCCGAACTAAAGTTCAACAAGTATGAAAGCACACAAATGCCGTTCCGTTATGTAAAGGGCGAAGATGGCAACCCTATCATGCCAGAGGTGAGTACATGTCTCCATGTTGCGTGGCTCGTATATACTCACAAAACAAACTCACAGGGAATGAAAGACCTGATTAAAAAGGACGCAGACAAAGCTGTAGACGACTTGATTTAGACTACGTATAGAACTTGAATCAACTCAACAGTCGTTTCTATCCAAGGGATGTTCTTCGGTGAGCATTCCGGACAATGTAACTTACCAAACAGCTTCCGACGTTTGCGAATACAATCAATCACCGACGACATGTACTTGACCAAAATTCAACTTGAAAACATAACGCAATGCTGGATGCATGGGGCCTTTAAGTTCCACAGTGGCGAGCCAACAGCGGCCTCGCGTTTACGCACCAATCTTGATCAGGAATCTCATTTACTGTCCTCCAAAGCCGTCGGCGCAGAATTAGGTGTGGTCTACGTTGAAGCCAATTGGGAGTTTTATGCAGCGTTCCATATGCGGGGAATTTTGGCTACATGGTATCCGCGAGACACATGCCTTGTTACGCGGTTTGCTGCAAGTTTGCCACATCCGTCCCGAAACACGACACGCTTGCTGCGCTGATGGGAAGACGCAATGAAAGAATTACAGCTTCTTCCGTCGGCGAGCTGCAGCTTTAATGCTGGAAAGGGCTTGCTTATTTATGCTCTGCAAGCGCCCGCATATGTATCACACCTACACTTGCTTGGCAGGCATGCAGGGTAGGCCGCATCATTTCGGGGCGGGCTTTACTTGCAGCTTAGACGGCACAGCAGCAATATATTCCTGACAGCCATGCATGCAGGATGTGCCAGTATCCGAGACAACGGAGCGCAAACTCAGAAAGAACTTTTTACACTGCCCTTGCATTCTTGATGCGAGAATACATCAGCGGCGACAACAGTTGAAAGACATGTGCGTTGTACAGCCAGTGCGAACCGACTTGCTCCGACTAGGAGTCGTCCCCAAGCAACCAGAGGAAATCAGCTCTCGGCGACAGAGGAGAATAATAAGACGAGCATTAAAAAAAAAATACAAGACGGCAAAAATGCAGCAGGAGCGGTAATTCCTGCGCAAAAAGTGTGTTCCCGCGGGGGGTCGAACCCCGGACCTTGACATTTTAACATAGAACCAAAAGAAGTCCCTTGGGCTATAAGAGTCACGCGGTAACCACTCCGCTACGGGAACAACCAGTCAGAAAATTGATTAATGACATTTAAGAACGTATAGTGACACAGACCCACATGGCGCAAAAGCTAGACGCCACTGTTCCATGTAACCTGAGGTGCGCTAAGATGTAGCGAGAGCCGACTCTCGAAACTTAGACGAATTGCCCAATGCTCTCAACCGTCATCAATGCACGCGGGAAAGCGTGAGCGCATTGGCATCATCTACCAATAATCGTTTCCACTTTCCAATCTCCCAAGTCATGATACTACGCAACGCTTTGGCAAATGACGTCCGATTCCGGATCAGTCGGATCAGTCGGATGACAAGGACTTCGGAGAGATGGTAGCGAGAAGATCACATGTCAGAGGTCTCGAATATTACATTGGTTATTAACGTAAATTCACATTTCTCTTGTCAGTCGCGCCGCCCAAATGAGCTACGGAATCGGATCTCCATCCATTGTACTTGAGATAGCAAAGACGTCGATTCCGCCGCGCCCCGGGATATTCCCTATCACTTTCCTGTTGTAGAAGGCCCCCTGCAATGTCTGCCCCGGATTCACATGCACCCTTTTCTTCGAATGGTCGGCGAACATGCAGCCGGAATTTCCCAGACGCGCCCACGCATGGCCTACTTAAATTCTACTCCAAACGCGGAAAGGACCTATTCGACGTCGACTGTTACATTTTGTCGTAGCCTGTAATCGCGGTAATTTCCTTGCCGCAATCTAATTATAGTGTCTTGTTTTGTCTAGTGTGTTTCCGGAAGGCAGTTTGTGAGACGGCCAACGTCTCCAGCTGGGCTGAGAGCCCGTGGCTGGGGCTCGAAACACTGACAGGGGTGCAGACTGATCCTACATATGTATGTTGATAGAGTACGGAGTACTATGCATTCATCGTTTTAACTATTACTACACAATATAGCGTACCTGTTGTAATGGTGTGCAACATCGGGAACGGAACACCTCACACAACCCATGGATAAGGGTGTTGATGGTGTTTAAAAGCAGCCACGCACACCGCTAAACGGCAAGGTACAGTACAGCACATAATACGAAAAGAGTCGAAAGATTGGCAGATTAGCGTAGCCGTAGTCTGCGGAGCCGAGTATTGGGGATATCCGCTTATTATGCTGCACCGTACGAGTCAGGACCTTGTCTTGAAGCTGTGACGCAACACATGCGACAGAAAGCAAGGAATGTAGCAAACAGCGTTCACCCGTTGCGGATGAGCATGTAATTCCCCGTTGAAATTGTGACAAATGTTCATCCGTTCACGTGGCAGGTCATTGTGTCAGTCAAGTCACTTCAACGGAGACAGCCGCAAACCCACACTGGGCATTTGATCTCAAGGCTGGTCCGCGTATACAACGAACGGCACACATGGGAGCAAGCCTCTCGGAACATGTCGGTTCTGGGGTTACTTGGTCACGGAGGACAAGCTGAGTTCGGACTGGAGGCTGTGGCGAACCGGTCGATTCTTTGACTTTGGATCGAGATGTACTCGGCGGTGTCCATGATCCGGACGACACGATATCTGGAGAGGGGGCATGTTGTCCGAGGTCTTCTATCGTACGCATCATCGCGTCTGAAGCGGCGTCGGAAAGAACCAGTACAGGCTCGTATGTGAACTAAGACAGCCCGCCTTTGTCTCTTTTGGCCAATTCCGACCCAGGAGTTGCCACCGAAGAACGTGTTGTTTATACAATGTAGCAGAGGTACCCAGTAACTAGCTATTGCGGCCTCGGAGATTGAGAGGATCAATCAATTGCCCTTGACATGTTGGACCCGTCAGAGCCAACGGGATATTAATATGCACCGGTTTAGGACTATCACGCTGTGCAGCCAGTAAAGGAGGTACATTTTAGACATGGTAGCAAACACTTTGAAGTTTCGTACCTCCCTATATTATTATGACTGGGCTGCAGAAGCTGTACGTGCTGGGCGCAGGCACAGCGAAGACCGGCACAGGAGAGTTGGCTCCTGAATTACCAGTGGAGTTTGAGCCGAGGTGTGACGGCCAACCCCTCTTTCGAACGACTGCCACGACAGCCGACAGCAGACGATTTGGGTGGAGAGCCAGGGTCCGGTGCTTAGGTAAAGCAGCGTGAGAGCGAGACAATGGCGCTCGTCTGATCCAAACGATGACCCTGGGAGCAGGGATCGCTAAAATTTGTCACGGACCTACGAGTACGCCGTACCGGCGCTTTGGACGCTTGGAAACACCCAAGGCCAGGGTTAACAGCGGGGTGTTCCAGGATGTGCTCGGCGTGTGAGCAGCGAATCCAACGCACCAACAGCACATCACCAAAAGCCGAGGCCCACAGCCTAGAGCGATGCGGCTGCACTTCTGTGGGGTTGGCAGGCGGTGGTTGAAGGCCGTTCTGTGAGCTGCAAGTGTCAAACGAGCCCAAGTTGGTGTGATGAAAGGCAAGGATAGGGGGCGACTTAAGACGAAACCCGACTTGCAAATCTGCCCGGGCGGCCCTACAAGTGTGGATAGGATGTGGATGAGCCATGCCAGACCACCAGGGGTGGGAGAGGAGCTTCAGGTCCCCATCGCCCGCTTGACATTTGACATTTGACATGCAACATTCGACATTCGACAGGATGGATCCTCACAGGGAGGGAATGGAGCCTCTCCACTGGCGAATCTGCTGGAGCTTGAAGGTACGAGCTGTATAAGCGGACAGATGATTCTTTTTCGTGGGCCGCCCGGTCATGATTACCTACTACGGCGTACGCGTATGGTAAACGAGCTTATCACGGTTCCGAAGACGGGGCAATATCTACTTTAGCTCTTCAAAGCGTGACGTCGTCGGAACCTGGTCTGGTTACCTACCCTTGGTGTCGTTTGTACGAAGCAGGGGGTTAGCGGCGGCGCATATGGACGTGGAGGTATTACTGCTTGTATGTTGTATGTGGCACTGGTATTGTTGCCTTTCTTGATATGGAACAGGCGGTTCCAGGAACCAGCGCGGTCCTCGGTCCATGTCAACAGGGACTCGTAAGGACCGCGAAATGTTACATGATGCCTTTGCCAGGACGACTTTATATCCGCACAGTTGACACGCTATGCTTTATAGTGTGAGTACAGCAGCAACACAGCCTGAATCCTCCACTACTGAGTATACCTTGTGTCCCTTCCCTGGGATAGCGGATAGCTCCTACAACGTAGCTAATCGAATAAGCTGTCGGCCAAGTGAGCATAAGGACCCATTTCGTTTTAGCCCTGCGATCCGCACCGCAACTGCCGACGCAATTTCCCGACGGTCGAGTGACACGACATCTCGCACGTTTACACGCTAACGTCGCACCAAAATAGTTTATTGCGCCGTGCTATTGATGACTGAAGAGGAGAGCACAAGGGCAGCGCCTGTTGGCAGCCAGAGTCTGACGGGGGGGGTGCAGTGTCTTGCAGTCTTTATGCATGGCCGTGGTGTGTCAATATAGGCAGTAAGGTACCTATGGGCGTGCTGCTTACATACGCGCCATGTACGTACTGGTAGTACTCACCCTGCGTGGGACGGACCGTTGATGTCTTGGACAGTTTCGTTTGCCCAGCACAGAAACATCATCTAGAAAACCATAGCAAGACATGGCGCCCCTTAGCCTCGGCACCAATAACAGACGAACTTGACGTGGAAAACAATGTATCCAATCTCCTCTATACGATGACATGTCGCAGACAGCCACCGGCCACGTCTACGCCCAAGGGCCTTGCCTTTCGCTTGTCAACATACGGCGTATGTACATAGCCAGTGTCGGCGTCTGTGGCGGCCGTCAGCGGCAAGATCCCGTGCATCTGCAACTCATTGCCTTGCTGCACCACCATCAGCCATGGCCCACGGCATCGGATGGTTGATCCGGCGCGCCGTTGAGGCAGTTTCATGGCACGTCAGCCACCCATGACCCGCCCGCTACTTCTGGCCGTCTCCATCGCGCGTTGACAATCACCTGAATGTGACGTTGGTCCGAGCCCCAAAAACCCACTTCAAGTCTTCAGAGCCGGCACGCCACGCTTCGACCTGAGAACTCTAAATCGAAGGCCAATTCGATGTTCCACGGCCATTTTGCGGCAGCAGCCATGGCATGCCATACGAGTATGTGCGCGTATCGCGGCCTTCGCAAAGCTGCGCCAAACCAGTTTCCGCAAGCCGCCAACCAACCAACGTGATGCTTGAACGCCTCCTCCGCATGAGCTCCTCGTTGCCCGAGGTTTATTCTCGGCTATCTGGCCTTGCAACATCCGGCTGAAACATCAGGCCGCCGCCCCCCTACGAATAGAGGAGTGTCCCTTGGCTAGAGCCTGTTCCACAGGTTCCAACAGCCACAGGCCCTTTTTAGCACCGCTAGCATGCTTGTCTCGTACGTCTGGAGCACGTTATGATGAACTCTGCTCGTAAGGTCACCTACAGACGACCCACCACTTGACATTTGTCACCCGGGATGATCCTAGAATTGTATACATTCCATGAAACATGGAGCAGCCAAGTTCGACGCAGCATCCAGTTCTCTTGGGCGTTTTTCAGACTCTTCTGACCCTCGAAAGATGTCAACAGTTGTGCGACAACTCTAAGAAGCCTGGGGTGGCCACAACCCAAGCCTACAAGCAATATTCTCTCACCACGTATTGCGCTGGGCGTTCAAACTGTACGGCATTAGCGTCCACGCCATGTCATTTCGGCGAGACAGACTGCCCATGATAGGCTAGTGTCGACGGGCGTAGTTACCGGTTCAGAGGCAGAAAAGGGCCATGTGCAAAGCTCCAGTTTTTCCTGCTCCCTCAAACCGTTGTAAGGACTTTGTCTCCGGAACTTGCAACGTGGGCACCTAAAATGTCTGGGAGATTGATTACTACTCTTCTCTGTACCGAAACTAGGCACCAAACTAGTGTTAGGAGCCTTGTGTACAGGGATGTGGAGGGTTGGGTTTCTCATGAAACCAGCACCGGAACGATGCTTCACATGTCTTCTCCTCCAAAACCCGGAAACAACTGGCTCCGTACACTTCACACCCCCATTACAGCCAGCGGCCGCTAAAACTGAGCTCTGTACGTATGTACATGCCGTGGGTTAGGGCCATTGTTGCTGCATACAAACAAAGTGGCGTACTGCAACGCGTAGTCTCTGGCGCCATGTTCCTGAGCCCCATGCTTTCACTCACACCATTAGAGCTTCCGCAGAAATACGTGGCTTCCGGCTTAGCGCAGCCCCATGGTGCGATTTCCTGATTTATACTTTCAATACAACTTATCAGTGGCCACGCAAAGTCTCGGTGCTCCCCGTTTGAGAGCAACATCCCATGTATTTGCAATCCATGTGGGCCGTCGTCATGAGATACGAAAATCCTCCCCCGGCCTTGGATCAAACCAATGCTGTCTTCTGATGTCCGGCAAAGCCACCATTCTGCGTTTGAAAGGTAATAAATCGATCTGACAAGGTTTTTGGACTGGATGAAAGCTCTCCACCTGGCATCTCATCCAAAGTTACACGCTCGTACGGGCAACAGCATGCAAACTGTTGCGGAAAGGTCCAGTATTCCTGAATCAACGCCTACTCATAGACACCAACAAATCTATTGTTATCTCTCTACTTGTAGTACCTGGAAACGGGCAGTTCACGGCAGCAAAACGTTACAGAGCCACTACGGGTAGTGCCTAAGCGTCCGTGCTAGTTGATATTTCGTCAACCTGCTAACAGTATGGTGTCAGAAGACTGTCTGTTCTTCAGGCACCTCCCCGTTCAATTTGATCCACAAGCTAATGATGCTTTACCAGGATATACCCTGCTCCCGGAACTGCCGAGTACCGCGAGTCATCGCCTGTAGCCCCGCCTCACGGCCGTGTAATGGAGGAGGTGTGTCCACAGTCTTGCTCAGTTTCCAACTGTCCTGGGCATTGTGGCCGAGGCTAGTACTCCTGTCAAAGTGCCTTGATCATAATCACCCCGTTTTCTTTCCATCTTGGCACCCCCCTCCACGGAGCTAGTATCTTTGTAGAAAGACTAGTACATGTTGTCAAAGTAAACTTTGATATTGCGTGAGACTAGTCCTTCGCCAGGACAACGGCATCTTACTTTCATTTACTCTACTCGTATGGCCGATGTCCGCGGCATGCAGAGGCATGAATCTCACCGCTTGAACTTTCAAGACGGCTGTATTGGACGATAAACAAGCTGCTGGTCCACAGAAGCTGCTCCAGCCTCAAGGCCTCCCACTCAGCCATAAACGGTTCACAAGCTCTCATTCCACAGACGCATATGCAAGAGTACAAGTCAACTGGTGCCAGCCACTCCTCCAGGGATATACTCTGTACGTCCCTTCTAAGTGCTCCCTGAGAAAGACCACCACCATTTCGCTCTTCTTCTTTCAAGAGCGTCAATTTCGCCATCTCATATCGTCGCACGTTCTGTCTCATGGTTTGTTGGGGCCAGTCACCTTGAACCTCTACTACAACGACAAGTCTGTTTCTTGATAAAAATAGACCATTATCCTCTGTCGACATCCCAGTCGATCCATAATAGACACAGCCACCCCTTCTGTTTCAAGAAATTAGCGGTCCGAGCTGGGGATTACGTCCAGTCTGTTTCGCTCGGCCCTGCCCTGCCCACAAGTTGCTCTTGTCAGAAGGGAACGGACGGGTCCCCTTGCACAGTCAACTGTACGAGCGGTTTAGAGGGTGCATTAACAGCCAGATTGTTTCGATCTCCTGCGGCCCAAATCAAGTCAGTGCGCAAGATCGTTCTCGCGTCGATCATAGCAAATTCCCTCGGGCGCCTTTTAGAACCCCGTCGCCGTCTTCTACAACTCGAGCCTGACACACCCTTGCACCGTTGCTTTCCACTTACATATATCCCCTGTCCGACGACTGACATCTCTTGTTGCCTTTTCCTTTGAAATTTGGCTTGAGCCGCAATTGTCACTTTGTTTTTGTTCTTTTTGACGCTGCTCGTTCCAAGGAAGCGCTGGACGCTTTGTAAGAGGCGTTGCCAAACACTAGCAAAGACGGCAAAAGCAAGCTACGAAATACACAGCCTTATCGCAACCAGTTGACCGCGGCACCTCTTTAACCATGGACGTCACATCTCTATTGAATACCTCGGTTTCATTACCTACAACAAAGCGAGCACGAAGCTCTGAATCCCCCGCAATCACACATGGCGGCCACACTGCACCTTCTTCAGTCCTTCCCACTCCATCTCCAGATAGAGTACTCGCTCCCAGTGAAGGCGAAAAGGGAAAGTCATCACAGAGTCCATGGGCAACTGTCGAGTACCCCTTGCACGTTGCTGTGGAATCCAAATTTGCACAAGCGCCTGTGTTCTATCACTCCCTCGACAGAAAGGCCGAGTCGGAACCATCTTACGAGACACACTCGACGCAATACAGTCGATCGAGACACAGCTCTGTGTCTTCCAGGGACAGCTCGACACGCTCGACGTCCCAGTCTCCAAAAACATTCTCTTCAAACCAGTACGTAGAGCGGACTTGTTATAATGCTTGTACTAACGCTGTATCAGATGGACAAAGACAGAAGAGCCTAACAAGTGAGTAATGAGCACTCTAGAGCGTGTTGACAAGGCACTAACAGCTTTAGAATGTCCAAATTCATGGGAGTCGACGATACAAGGGCCATAAATGTGCCTCCTACAGGGCATTCACCGTCAGACATTCACCGTCCTATGAGCCCAACTGATGCCGTGCTGCAAATGAAGGGCCAGAGCCGTTTGGTTGCTGACGAGGCGAGGTTAGCACAAACTAAGAAGTTGGGGCATAATGAATGAGAAAGTTAACTGACGTCTATAGTAGGGTAAAAGGCTTTCATGATAATTCGAACACCCACAAAAGAACAATGTCGGCACCTGATATCGCCCAAATATCGGTAGCGCGAATTCCACACCATCAGAGAGCTTCTATACCACCAAGAGCTGAAGCCATCGAAGAGGGGATAGACGAGGATGGAGAACATCTGGTCTCGCCAGACCTAGCATTAGCTGGCACAGACGGCACAGAAAAGGAAGCTTACTGCATGTTTGTCAAGGACTGCGATACCGGCTCGCAACTGCGCAAGGCCATCTCGCACCTCTTTGGGCGCAACAAGGCCTGCACTCTTCGAATTCCCAAACACGTATGGGTCTATTACTGCCGAAAGCATTACCAACGGATTCGATACCGCAATGCCAAAACGTACCCTTTGAACCAAATGGAGCTTGTCAAGCTGCAGATTATTCGGCTGCAAGAGTGGAGCGACGACAATCAAAAACATCAACGTGGTCCGCATATCAAGCAGTGGTCCCTATCGCTTCGCAAACGTGAGCAAAGCCGCATAGAGAATAGCGGCACCATCGATGGCGGCGGAGCCCATGACTCCCGCAATGCAGCTGGTACTGCTGTACCTGAGTGGCTGATCCAGAGAGTTGGAAGCGGCTACACGACTGAGGAGGTTATGGACGTGGCTAGTAGACTCTACGCTGAAATCAAGGACGGCATGCTGAGCCAGGTGCCTGAAGTTGAGTTCCTGCCCGACATTGTCGATGCCGAATCGGCCGGGTCGACAAAGACTGTCCGCAGTCGCAGGCAGACGCGCCCTAGTAACGGACCAAGAACGCCAAAGAGAAAAGCCCCCGAGCCACTTGCTCTGTGCAGGCGCAGCTCCCACATACCTGAAAGCCACTACAGCGACTACTACAATGGCGAAGAGACGTATGAGGTGGTTAGCCCCTCAGGTAAACGAGCGCGAGTAGTTGGCTGCCCGCCTCCTGGACGTCGCGAATCATCACAGCTGCCGCCTTTGGCATCTGCCCTCTCTGGAGCAGAGATGCATCTTCCTCCCGGACCACCTCGAGCAGCAAACGTTGTGCCGAGGATCCAGCCCCTGGAGTACAGACGAGGAAGCGTTCAAAGCGACCCTCGGCGCGAAAGCCACGACTCTCACCCACACAGCGCGTATTCCGTACACAGCAGCCAAGGAGACTACTGGTACGAGAGCAGCTATGCAATGGGACCGCCTCCGTCTCTGCCGCCGCCTATCAGTGCACAATCGGACAGTCGATTCCCGCGGCAGCATGAGCACCAGTATGCACGCCCGCCACATATGCGATCTGTTAGTGTATACGCACCACCAGAGAGGCCATGGGCCGGACCAGGAAGGCCATCAAGCTCGGGCGATGAAGTGGCTCCGTACCCGGACCGCCGTCATGAAGCAGTCCCCCGTAATGTCCCAGGTTATGAACAGGGATACGGCTACGGCTGGCAAAGTCACCATCACGGCAGTCCATCCCAAGGACCTCCAATGCACGGTCCTCCAGGATATGCTCCACGACATGCTGCGCCGCAGCCGTACAGCGCTGGACCACCTCCGGGCTGGGCAAGGGAGAACACGAGGGTGTATGCCCGGGATCGTCCCTAGTCGCCGAACGGTTGACAAATACAATTATACGTTTTAAGGTTTTTTTTTTTTCATTTCAGTAAAAACGATTACACTCTATCTGGCCAAAACAAGTTTGATACCACTGGCCGAACAATGCATTTTTTTTACTATTAACTTACTGCTTATTTTAATTTTCAATGCTTTGCGAGTCAAAGCAAGTTTGTTTTGCTACTGGTATAACAACATATGAAAGAAACAAAAGGACCTGGAAGGAAAATGGCAGCTGCGACACTTGTACCGCAGTGTGTGTGTTTGGAAAATAGAGGACGAGCAATCTTGGTGTATATCTTATATAATGGAACTTGGTTACGGTGTGTAGTTTAATACGATACCTATAGCTCGATATGGTTTTAATATAAAAAGCGAAGCTAAAGATGTCTTTTGCCACGTATTCTATACGGTTTGATATAAATGAGTAGAATACTATTAAAGATGTCAATCCATCATATACTTTATATACATTATTAATATATACAAGTAAGATATCAATAACCTTGGTAGATACCGGCTTATCACGTATTTTAAATGTACTGTTTATAAATGACTAGGATATTATCGAGTTTCATAGATCTCAATTTTTCATATTCTGTATGTCTTGTTGATGTAAATGAGTAGAATGCTATCCATTTTCAAAGGCGCCGACCCATCACATGTTTCATACATGTTATTAATATATACAAGTAAGATATCAACAACCTTGGTAGATGCCGACTTATCACGCATGCTAAACGCGCTGTTCATAAACGACTAGGATATAATCAACCTTTTCCACCCACCAAAGAAAAGTTCAAGGCACCCTCTGCTCAAGCAACTCACTCCCTAACCATGACTGCACCACCATTCCAATCACTAAACTCGCCCACATTCACCCTCCCAACAGCCCCAAACCCAAACCGCTCATAAAACGCCTCCGTTCCGAGCCGTGCAATAAGCCAAGTCGCCCGCCCCCGCGTCTTGTTCTTCTTCTTCTTCCTGGCCTCTTCTCCATCTTCCTCCTCCCCATCTTCGTCAGAACCACAACCAGCAGCAGCAGCAGTAGTAGTCTGTCCGTCGTCGTCCATCGCCTCACACTGCGCGAGTCCATCTTCCATGAGCGCTAGGCCCAGTCCGCTCCCTTGCAGGTCCGGGTCAATCGCAATAACGGAGAGGTATTGCGCTGCGCGGCGGCGGGGCGTGTTGAGAAGCTCTGATTCCTGGCGGGATATTACCCTTACAGCGGCTTTCAGGGCTGTGGTGTCGATCTTGGGGCCGCGGGAGAGGACGTAGCGGAAGGCTTGGATGTACATGGCAATGTAGCGGAGCCAGGTTGCTTGATGATGTGTTAGTACTGTTATAATCATATATCCAACAATTCCAGAGACAGTGTCCTAATGCATCTCATATACAGCATACCCATACAAATACACGCACAAAAATGCATTACACGCAAATGGAAGATGAGGTAAAGAATGCATAGAAAAAAGAAAAACAAAAGCAAAAAAAAAACTTACAAGGATACAACCACCTCTCAGCCCAAGAAATATCCCCATCAGGCCTCTTCCAAGACGCAAACCCAACAACCTCTTGGCTCCTCTCGTCCACAACACACGAAACACGATACTCGAGCACCCAATACCGATACTCAAACATCCACCGCACCAGCCTATGCATGCCCGGCCTGTTGTCGCGCCATCCAGGAAACATTGCGTCGATAATATTGTCCTCGCTGCGGGGGTCGGTAAAGGCGCGCATGTAGATGCGTGCGCAGACGGGGACGTCGGCGTAGATGCCTGGGCGGATTGAGTAGGGGTCCTTGAGCGGCATTGTATCTAATGTTGGCAATGGTTGCAATTTGGGGGATTTTTATTTTTTTTGCGACCTTTTATTTATGCTGAAATGGGGCTTTTTAAAAAAAAAAAAAAAAAAGGCTGTTGTTTTTGCTAGATGTATGGATTAAATTGGACAGGAAGTGCGTCTCTAAAGAAAATCTCAAGGTTAATGCAACAAGGCTCAAGTTCAATAGTCGAAAGATATAAATCTGGGGAATAAATCAGCCAGACAATCGGGTATATATACTCCTAGTTTCCAACGTCGGCTTACTGTACGCCGACGTCAGATTTCGATGAGTCAAGGCGCCGAAGCGGCCGCGGCGCTTAACCTACCTAGAAGTTAATCAGGCTGAGACAAAGGACAGCCTTGTCTGTCATGACGGCAGCAACGTTCCATTACTAAATCAGTCACTTTGCTGAGAGCTCAGGAAAAAAAAGAAGAAGAAAAGTTTAAAGCTTTGAAAAGTTGCTTCATTTCCAAGATTGCCAACTGCCTATCTGGTACATTTTTGATTCCAACCTCCGAGGTTCACCTTGCATCTAATTCCATCCTTGCATCCTTGCATCCCATCATGACACATGACCAATATCAAGTCCGTAGCTAATTCATATCCAATTCAAATTTAAATCCAAGTCCTGGAGCCCCGGAAAAACAAAACGCCAACCCAGATATAAATGGATTCCATCCGTAATGCAGTCGCTATTAAAAAAAAACAGAATAAGACTCAAAATTCACGGCGCATTGTCAATGACCAATATCAACAGCATGCCATTCAGCAGACACGCCGCCACAAACGACGCCCACACTGCCAGTCGATATAATAGTGATAGCGGATCATTGCGTCCGAGCGTCATGCCTAAACCAAAGCAGGCACTCAGCAGACTCAGCATCACGCCAATGGTGACGCCAACGTCCACTTCGACGTGTAGCTTGCGCTTACCAGCAGAGATGAGGATGCCGGCAATGCCAATGAGGACAAATGACGCTGCAAAGCAGGCAAAGGTGCCCCAGAATAGTGCCCGTTCTCGGTATCGCAGCATCTTTTGCTCGTTGACGCTGGGAAGCGCCGAGGCATAGTGCGTGGCGTAGCCCTCGGTAGGGATGCCGTCGGAGCTGGCGTAGCCCTCTTCTTCCGAATCGGTGTGCACAGAGGTAGAAGCATATCCAGTCGTGCCATTGGCGCCATTGGCCCCGAGAAGCGGCGTGCGCTCCTTGGATCGATGCAGCTTGAACCAGCCGCGGACCTTTTCGTAGGGCAGCGCAACAATGGCGTGGACGTAGCCAAAGCCCGGGAAGGGAGAATGGGCCTCGGGGTCAATGTATATGGCGTATTCGTCATCGCCAGCCTCGCTGCCATCGTCATACTCGTTCCAGTACTTGACTTGGGGCTGAGTGTTCATCTCGGACGGAGGCAGTGGCTCAAAGTCGGCACGAGGTTGTCGCGCAGTCGGGCTTTGGGAGGGAAGAGTAGGTGTCTCGTCGGTTTCGGGAGAGCTGGGCTCGCTGAACTGAGGGGCGGCGGCGCGCAGCTTGGCCAGGATGTCGTCGTGGCGTTGTTGTAGAGGAGCAAAGTCGCGGCGGGTAAAGCTTTTGAACGAGCTGAGGACGTCGTCGTTGAAGCGGGCAGTCAGAGAAGGGGAGCCGGTCCATTTCTGCGCAAAGGTCAGCGGGATGAATTACTCAATTCGAGACGGAGAGGGAGGAGCCGTACCTTGTATTTCTTGAGAATCTTTCGAAAGGCCGTGACCTGGGCTCTGCAGAAGCGGGACAGGGCGTGTATATCCTTGCCACAGTCGAGGAGCTCACGCTCGTACTTGGCAAATCGGCGCTGTCGTTTGAGAGAGGTGGAGGACGAGGCGGGCTCTTCGGCGTATTTGGCTATCCATCGTTGGAGGTTGGACTCTAGGTGATCTGCATTTAAAAAAACCAAAGTTAGCTGCCGCGGCAACGCGACAATGGAAACCCCAAGCTGTAGCAATGAGGCGAGAAACTCACCCATTCGACGCGAGATCTCATCGGCCTTGGACGAGACAAAGAGGTCGACTCGGCTGTGTTGGAGGCACAATTCGTTGTAGAGGGCATCTTCAAACCGGAGGAGAGACGCATCTTGGTGGCCGGGAATGGCAATGGCAGTGGCCTGGTCGCGGGTGGTGTGGACTTTGATTTCGTGCTTGAGCGAGTTGTAGTCGAGGTTATCTGCAGAATTGGGAAGAATGGATTGTTAGTGACGCAAGCAGTGGAAGGGGAGAGAGAGTAGATAGGTGGTGGCGCTGAGACATTGACAGCTCGGCGCGAAGCCCAGCAAAGCTCAGCGGCAAGACAAGGGCGAGACAGGACAGGCGACGTACGAAGACTCCATTGCGGCACCGACTCGCGCTCGAGCTGTTGGCCGTATTTCATGCTGGTGAATTATGGACGGTACGGGACGGCGAGGCGAGGCGAGGCGACGGGAGGTGTGGTTTGATGGGGCGATGGGTGATGATGTTTGGTCAGAGAACCATTCTTGGGCGGAATTGAAAGAATCGGCTTATGTTGGTTGGTGAAGGAGAAGCAAAAGCAAGACTCAATGCCAGAGTAGAGAAGGGGAAGAGGGAGAAGAAGAAGAAGAGCAACGCCGACGGAATCGGTAGTGATATGTTATGTAAAGGTAGTGGTGGTGGTTGCCGGGAAGTCGGTTGGCGAAAAAGAGGCTTCCAATGACGAGACCGGCAGAGCAAGGGTCCACCTGGGAACAAGGTAGGTACCTAGTGCAAATGGATGATGCGAAGTGGGGGTGGGTGGTGGTTCGCTGCGTGTGGGTTTCGCAGCTGCAGGCAAGCCCTGTGCCAAGGATCCAGTGGTATTTAGCGGGTGCTCGCAGCAGCGGTTGCCGTTTTGTAGGCCGCAGCAGGTATTAATAAGTACTAGGTATTAGTGCGTAGCAACGAAGCTAGTAGTGGAAGGGCGGAGTACTGTAGGTCCTGTACAGACGTAGGTGCTCCGTACTCTGGCCCTGTTTCCTGGGCCCCGTCGGCTTCTTCGGCGAACGGGAGGACGGTGGAAGCAGGCACGTGGGGAGACGGTGCGGCGTGATAAGTTGGGGAGGAGGCGCCTGGGAATATGCGGCCGGGGGATTGGTTGGAGGGCTGAGAGACTCCGTATATAACGGAGAACGTTTGCCGGCGGTTTAGTCGAATGCAGTAGGCGAACAATGGAGCGCCGTTCTTTTTTGATGTGTCAAGGCAAGACGTCTCATGGAATTAACCGATGAATGGGTGGATGAGAGGAAGGATGGGTAGAAGGGAAGGGGGAGGCCTCGTTGCTAGCGAACTGTCTCTCACTGGGTAGTGCGGAAAATGTGCTAGGACAGCAATACTCGTTTGCGAGTATTAGTAGTGCTGTCCTGTCACAGCAAGCCACCCAAGCAAAAGGGTCTGGGTCTGGGTCTGGGTCTGGGTCAGGTCAGGGACAGGGTCTTTGTTCTGGAACCGATGCTGGTGCTGCAAACGAAGCAGATAGAGATGCGCCACGGAAGCGGCAAAGGCGTACGAGATCCCTGCAGGAAGAACAAAAAAAAAAAAAAATACGTGTACTATGTGTACTGATGCCAACCCAGCTGAGTGAGGAGTGTGATGAGTGGTGAGTGACTCGTGCTATCGCCCAAGTGGCTGGCGAGGCGGAGTTGGGGCAAGCTGAGGCGGCAACTGGTTCAATATAAATGTCGTCGTCGTCTTGGGAAAGGGTCTGTCAAGGTACTCATAGACGGCTAGCTTCCAACAAGGCGTAATAGAGAAAAGCCAAACGAGACTCCAAACTAGACTTTTAGCTAGCTCGAAAACGTCCCAGACAGTCTCGATGGGAATAAAGTTGGAATTAAAAGGCATCCTGAAGACGTAGGAGGCGGCGCTGCAACGGGTTAAGACGCCAAACTTTAAAAAGCGACTGGCTGGCAGGCTGGACCATGACTCTGGTACTACTCGTACACCAAGTGTGCCACTGATGTAGTCCGCACCACGACCAGGTATCACGTATGTACGAGTACTCGTAGTAGGTTTTGGGCTGCCATGCCAATCACCTCGTACGACCCGAGTCGACAATCCTCCCAACCAAGCACCATCCCAGCACCATCCCAGCACCACCAGCACCACCAGCACCACCAGCACCACCACACCAGCCCTGCAGAACGCCTGTATCAGTGGCTGTGGAGCCCTGGCCACCTCGCTAGTCACTGGCCTGCAGCTGCCAAGGTCCAGTACCTGCGCCCTGTGTGCCTACTGGTACTTGAGTGAGCACCTCTGCTCTGCTGCGAACATGAGTACTGTACTTGGCCGAGGCCCCCGAGCCCGCAAAAAGCTACCAAGCCATATGCATACCTATACTTCGTACTAACATGCTAGTGCCGTCGCTAAAACGCCGTCTTGGGTTCCAGGCGCACGTCGGTTCTGCCACTGAATAATTGCATTACGAGTAGACTAGGACAGTACATACGATGCGGCACAAGTTGCAACACAAGAGGAAAACCCCCCTCCCCGCACAAAACAACAACCCTCGTCCCAGTACATCCGCTCAGTCCAGCCGAGTCCAGTCTAGGCCAGTCCACCAAATATACTGCGAGGGGACCACCGCCGAGCCGCACTGGCAGTGGGTATTCGTACAGGCATCTACCCAGTGTGGAGAATTTCCAGGGCCCGCAACAGCCTGGGAGTGGACCACGATAGCGCTGTGGGCTGGTCTTTTGCTGAACCTACTAGGGATTCGCATTTACAACAGCAGCCAATACAAGGCCGTCTCCGTGTGTCAAGGGCCCCTCCTCGCTATGCCTCTTTCTGCTCTCTCGCGATACCGCTAGCCAATTGGCTCGTTACTTGGGCTAAATTGTGGCGAGCAATATACTATTTCATCTGTACGTTTCTGTCATTCGTCCACTGAGACAGAGAGACAAGAAAAAAAAAATTACGAGTACCAAAAGCTCGACAAGCTTAGACGGCAACCTGTCATTGGCGAATGCTAGACTTGGTGCCACGCTACTAGCACGCAATGCTCTAACTAATACTATACCAGCGAGTAACTAGCAGCACACCGAGCTGAGCGACCGTCAGAGATTTCACTCGGCAACGGACAGGAGAATGTAAATCAAAGACGGACTCTGACGAAGAACCCGGAAAAAATAAAGACGCTGTTGAATGGTCGAATGGTCATCGGTCAAGGTACCCAGACTGAAACCCTTTGTTTCCAGTCCGGGAGTTTCCCGAGCTACACGTATGCCAAGTGCTCATCACGCAGGCTCCTCCCTAAAGAGGCATGTCGATTGATCATCCGGCCCTTTTGGCCCAAGACACCTCACGTGCCTCATGTCTACTCTCGTCGGTTGTTTCCATTTTTTTGCGGCAGCACATTGAGACTTTGTACCATGCTCGTAGTGTCATGGAACGCTGTGGCATTATAACTGTATGTGCATATCAGTGCTGCACTGCGCAGACTGCTGCAGATAATAGACCTCATACCATCCATCCCAGCCGCCTGCTTGCTAGCCAACGAGTATGCCATACAGCTACATGTCCCATCGACTCGACACTGTGTAATTACGGAGTATACGAGTATCGTCACAGCCATCCTTCAGATTGCCCATGAATATTTCCGCCACGAGTACGTCCGTAGCAGCTATACTTCGTACAACGCACAGCCCACTACAAGCCAGCCTGATGGGTTCGGAAATGGAGCCCCCCCATATCGCCACTACCAGCCCGGTCCCTCGTCGCTGTGAGTTCCAATGGACCCTGGAGGTGGTGGAGATACATAGAAGGGAGGGGAGGGGAGGAAGGAGGAGGAGGGGGACCCTGACCCTCCCGGCGGGCCCCTCTTCTTACTCCGAGAAGCGCGGTGATCTGCTCTCGGACCAGCTAGCCTAATCCATCGTCTAGTTTGATGACGGGATCTTGTCCGTCGTGACCTTTTACGAGTACACATGTTGTTCTATTCCGTCGAAAACTCAAGAAGCAAAAGAGAAGAGAAAAGAAAAAGAAAAAAATCAAAAATGTCAAATCATACTCACGGCACATGCCGCAGAATCCGACCTGTCATCAACCCAGTCCGATTCATGATGTGAATAGTGCCAAAGTCCATCAATAAAGTTCTGTGCTTGCCGTGGGAAACATCCGTACCCTGCGGATAATAACCTACTCTGCACTACCTCCGGCAACTCGGTAGACGCAAATGGAAAAGCCGGGCCGCCAAAACTAACGAGTACTCGTAACAAAACCGTCTCTCCAAACAGCGAGCCACCTCCATCTCCACCAGATGCGCTAAACTCTCGAATCCTTTTTGCCTCTGCTATGACTCCATATTACGAGTAGCGCCTGGCTTCGGCTAACGAATAGGCATCTTCCGTTGCACTGTAAGTACTCTGTACGTACAAACATGACTACTACTAGACAACCTCGGCGTCTAAATCTGACCACCTTTTTGTACGTAATGTACGTTTTAATTTTTTTTTTTTTTCATTATATTTCTTCTTTTTCATTGGACGAGCGGTCTCGGCTTCTTTCCCGACCTCACTCGACGTTTTACGTCGCCCTAGTATGGGTCGCGTGAGATGTTGCCTGTATTTGACCTGTGTTGACACAAAAGCGGGGCTTGAAAACTCGGAAGAAGAAGGCAAAAAAAAAAAGAAAGAAAGAAAGAAAAGGAGACAGTTGGACGCAGCCTAACAAGGCTCTCGGTGAGCGAGCCGTACATACATACATACATACATGCCTGGGACTGTAGATACGAGATTGCAAGAAACAGGACACAGAGTTTCGTTAGTCGCTGCTGTACATGGTGCACAGACAATAACCTTATCCGTCGTATCAACACGGTGCATGCTCCAAAAAAACGCAGACTGAGTAATCGCTGCATGCAAGTCGACAAAAGGCCTTGATAGATAAGACTCTCTCTGTGTTATCGGTTGCTGCTATGTAGTTTGACAAAAGTGCTGTGTAATCTCACTACTAGGTACATCAATGGCCAGTTACATTCGTCCCAGATAGACTATCCAGCCACATTGTAATACCTTGGATTCGCAGCTTTGACCGGCCCGGCCCCCGACTCGCAGCTCCAGTTTCCAACAAACCATGCACCTCTCTGTTCGTGCTTCACTGTCTCGTAGCTGCAGAGGCAAAAAAAGCACGTCGTGCATCATTGTGCCGATATTCCACAATCCTTGCTGCTATGTACTCGTACAGAGGTTGCATGGCCGGCCCCCTGCAACATCCCTGCTCGTGCAGATGCGCCTCACTCTGATGAACGGAGCAGCCAATGGGGCCAAGATAGGTAAACTGTTATACATACATGCATACATACATACGTACATACATACGTAC